>JACEEZ010015376.1:582500-661421 GCA_016584305.1 Chionoecetes opilio
GTTTTTGTTTTTTCCCTGTATGTCTTCGGGTGAAAATAAAATTATCATTATTATTATTATTATCTCTCTCTCTCTTTCTACTGAACATGTCAAATACATCTCTCTCTCTCTCTCTCTTGAACATAAATATCTCTTTCTCTCTACTGAATATGTCAAATCTTTCTCTCTCTCTACTGAACATGTCAAATATCTCTCTCTCTCTCTCTCTCTCTCTCTATTGAACATAAATATCTCTCTCATTCTCTCTACTGAATGTCAAATTTTTCTCTCTCTCTACTGAACATGTCAAATATCTCTCTCTCTCTCTCTCTCCTCTCTACAAACATTAATCTCTCTCTTTCTACTGAACATTAAATTAATATATCTCTCTCTCTCTCTCTTTACTGAACATGTCAATTCTAATCACAATATATTTTTCACCCTCCCTTTCACAATATCTTATAGTTACGCGTGTCACTAAAGTTGGATCATGAACAGGCCAACATTCAAGCTATTTCATATATAACTTGAGTCTCCGAAAGCTATAATGATATTGGATGTTTGTATCAAGTGATATTTTTCTATCTCTACCTCTCCCCTAACATTGTTTATGATGTGTATACTGCAAGTTACATTACTGCACCACCTTCCCTTAACCCCTTGAGACCCAGAACGTATTTTCCATTGTAATTTGGCTACCATTATATGATTTATAGTGAATATTAGCAATTATTTATAGATATGACCTGTTTAGTATCCTTGTCTACTACATAATTTGGTATATTCAGTTACTTCTCGTTATTTTATGGCTAATAACAGACAATTTTATATAACAAAGGAAAGATCTGGGCGTGAAGGGGTTAATAGATACCTACTTATACACCCTAATCACAGCATGGGATTTCAATATGAATGATTGCAATGGACTCAGTCGTCAGGTGGTCAGCGCGGAGTCTATAGGGGTCTTTAAAAGGAGTCTGGATAAATTCATGGATAGGGAAGAGAGGCGGATGTAGGTAGAGTTAAGTAACAGGAACTACCTCGTGTAGATCTCACGGCCTCTTGTAGCTTCCTTATTTTCTTATGTTCTTATGTTCGAATATCATATCCAAAGACTACAGTATACTTTTTTTATTTTTTATCATATCCTACCTGAGCACAGAAGTTTTCCCGGTCATTTTTGTTGTCGTAATCGTACTCATTAATGCTCTCGTCCACAGCCGCCGCCTTCCTCTGCCGCTGTATGACGATCTCTGGCTTGCCGTATAACCTGCAATGGGGTATTAATGGTAAGTATACGCTCTCTGACAATCTCTGGCTTGCCGTATAACCTGCAATGGGGTATTAATGGTAAGTATACGCTCTCTGACAATCTCTGGCTTGCCGTATAACCTGCAATGGGGTATTAATGTTAAGTATACGCTCTCTGACAATCTCTGGCTTGCCGTATAACCTGCAATGGGGTATTAATGCTAAGTATATGCTCTCTATATGTCATATGATTTCTGTTCATGAAAATTCACTGGAAAATAGAATAGGAAGTGTATTATCGATAGTCTAAGTCCCCATAAGACATCTGAAAATCTGACGTTAACCCTTTGAGACCCAGAACGTAATTTCCATTGTAATTTGACCACCATTAGACGATTTTTAGTGAATATAAGCAATATTTTATAGATATGACCTGCTTAGTATCCATGTCCACTAGTTAATTTGATATATTTAGTCACTTTTCGTAATTTTATGGCTGACAACAGACAATTTTATATAGCAAAGGAAAGATCTGGGCGTGAAGTGATTAAACAGGATGATGATGATGATGATGATGTATCTTATGTTGTGACCATTAAAGGTGACTGATGAGCTACACTTCATATCAACACTGCAACAGTAGTGACAACAGATCATGCAAACTTTAATGAACAAAGAGTACTCCCGAACTAAATTGGCGCACCCTCCCTTTCTTTATTCTCTTACTGTCTTCTTTATAGGGACTGACAACTAATAAGGCTTTGTGTTACCTCTTTTTTATTACCCTTGGCCAGTTCTGTGTTGAAAAAAATATATAAATAAATAAAAAATTAAAGAGGAGGATTTTTTGGTAACTGTGATGGTAAGGATCTAACTTGAAGGAGAAGAAGAAGAAGAAGAAAAAAAAAAAAAAAAAAAAAAAAAAAAAAAAAAAAAGGCAGTTTTTTTTGGAAACTGCGATGGTAAGGAACTAATAAAGGAATAAAAAAAAAAAAAAAAAAAAAAAAAAAGGGGTAGGATTTTTTGGTAACTGTGATGGTAAGGAACTAACTTGAAGGAAACAATAAAAAAGATAAAAAAAAAAAAGGGCAGGATTTTTTGGAAACTACGATGCTAGGGAACTAATAAAGGAGAAAAAAAAAAAAAAAAAAAAAAATGGGTAAGATTTTTTGGAAACTGATGGTAAGGAACTAACTTGGGAAAAAAAAAAAAAAGAGAAAAAAAAGGGAGGGGTAGGTTTTTTTGGAAACTGTGATGGTAACTAACTTAGAGAGAGAGAGAAAAAAAAAAAAAAAAAAAAAAAAAAAAAAAAAAAAAAAATTGCAGGATTTTTTGGAAACAGCGATTATAAGAAACTAACTTGAAGAAATTCCTGGCTTCGTGGTGCAGATCTAGAGGCATGTGGTCTGCTTGACTCACCCCCCTTCTTTATTCTCTTACTGTCTTCTTTATAGGGACTGACAACTAACCGGACTTTTTGTTCCTTGGCCTAACCTAACCTAACTCAAACTTACCTAACCAAACCTTCAAACTAACCTAACCAAACTTAGCCTATGAAAAAAATGAATGGCCGGTACTTTGTGAAAAAAAAAAAAAATATTAGGTGCAGGATTTTTTTAGAAACAGTGAGAGTAATTGTAAGGAACTAACTTGAAGAAATTCCTGGCTTCGTAGTGCAGGTCTAGAGGCATGGTGGTTATACAAAGGAATTCTATACAAGAGGCAATCTATACAAAGGAATGAAATGTTCGTGCAGGATTTTTGGAAACAGTGATTGTAAGAACCCACCCTTATTTTTCCCTTGGCCAGTGCTTTGTGATGGAAAAAAAAAAAAAAAAAAAATGCAAGTTATTCAAGTACAGGATTTTTTGTAAACAGCGATTGTAAAGTACTAACTCGGAGAGAGAGAGAGAGAGAGAGAGAGAGAAGAGAGAGAGAGAGAAGAGAGAGAGAGAGAGAGAGAGAGAGGAGAGAGAGAGAGAGAGAGAGAGAGAGAGAGAGAGAGAGAGAGAGAGAGAGAGAGAGAGAAGAGAGAAGAGAGAAGAGAGAGGAAGAGAGAGAGAGAGAGAGAGAGAGAGAAGAGAAGAAAGAGAGAGGAGGAGAGATGAGAGACTGAAGATGAGAGAAGAAGAGAGAGAGAGAGAAGAGAGAGAGGAGAGAGAGGAGAAAGAAGAAGATGAGGAAAAGAAAAAAAAAAGGAGAGGATTTTTAGTATGAGAAGAAGAGATGAAAGGAAAAAAAAAGAAAAGAAAAAGGAGAGGAGAGAGAGGGGGAGGAGAGAGGAAAAAAAAACAGGATTTTTTACTATACTTGAAGAAAAAAAAAAAAAGACAATTTTTTTGAGGATTGTAAAGAACTAACTTGAAAAAAAAAAGAGGGCGGATTTTTTGTCAGTTATTGTAAAGAACTAATTTGAAAAAAAAGGGGGGGGGGGCAGGATTTTTTTAGTTATTGTAAAGAACTAATTTGAAAAAAAAGGGGGGGGGTCAGGATTTTTTGTAGTTATTGTAAAGAACTAATTTGAAAAAAAAAGGGGGGGGCAGGATTTGTTGTAGTTATTGTAAAGAACTAATTTGAAAAAGGGGGGGGGGGGGCAGGATTTTGTAGTTATGAAAGAACTAATTGAAAAAAAAAGGGGGGGGGGGCAGGATTTTTTGTAGTTAGTAAGTATTGAAAGAAACAAGAAAAAAAAAGGGGGGGGGGGGGCAGGATTTTGTTTGTAACAGACAATTTGAAAGAAAAAAGAAGAAATTTCTGTGTCATCGTGTAATTGAAGACGAAAAAAGGGGAGGGGCGGTCGGTGGGGGGGGGCAGGTTGGTGGACCACTCCGCAGCCAATTGAAAAACCAGGCTTTGGGGGGTCTTGAGTGTCCCGGCGTCAGTCGTGTGTCGTGTGTACGTCAGCTTGATCATGTCCTTCTTCCTCCGCTTGTCATCCTTAGTCTCCGCAAGCTTAGCTGAAAACCATGATTATGTTTATTAGTTAACTCCTTCACCCCCAGCTCTTCCTTTGCCGTATGAAAATAGTCTATTGTTAGCCATGAAATTATAAAAAGTAACTTAATATAACAAATTAGCTAGTGGACAAGGATACTAAAAATGTCATATCTAAAGAATAAGCTTATAATTAATTGAAATAGTCAAATGATGGCCAAATTACAATGCAAATTACGTTCTGGGCCTCAAGGGGTTAAGCGTCTAGCCGTGTCAGATTCTCTTGTTCACGATCATCACCATCATCAACAATCTTATCTTAACTCTAACTATCTTATCTAACTAACTAACTCTCTCTGTAACTAACTCACTCACTAACGGTTACTAACTCTCTCTATCAGCTCGATCAGGTTCTTCTTTCTTCACTTGTCATCTTTAGTCTCTGTTAATTTTGCTGAAACCATGATTATGTGTGTTAACCGAGCATCTTGTCGTGTCAGATCCTCATTAAAATCTCACTCTACTAAACATTAATCTCTCTCTCTCTCTCTATCTCTACTGAACATTAATCTCTCTCTCTCTCTCTCTCTCTACTGAACATTAATCTCTTTCTCTCTCTCTCTCTCTATCTCTACTGAACATTAATCTCTCTCTCTATCTCTACTGAACTACTATCTCAGAGTTGAACTTGTTTACTAGTTACGAAACGACACCAGACATGTACGAAAAAACTCAAAATCAGTGTACGAAACAACTAACAAAACCTAGGTACGAAACAACTTGTGTACGAAACTACCTGTAACCATTCAGATACAGCGCAGGTACAAATTCACCTACAGGAGGCTTGGTTACATCTCACGCAGGCTACATTGAGAACTACTACAGAGAACGATATACAGAGAACTATAGACAGACTGTGTATAGGTACAGACTATACACAGGCTATTGAGTACATGCATTAAGCTATGGATACAGTACTTTTTGACGATGGTTTTACAATCTCAATTCAGAATACAAGGTACATATATTAAAAAAAAAGAAAAAAAAGAGATACAATGCAGGTACGAATTCCCATTAAGGATGATTGGTTACACAAGGCTTAAAATATTGAGAACATGCATCAAACTATGGATAGAGATTATACAGAGATTATACAGAGATGAAAGAGATTATATAGAGAATGGTTAGATTACACAGGCTACAAATACTGAGATTATACAGAATTATACAGATTATATAGATATTATATAGAGAATGGTTAGATTACACAGGCTACAAATACTGAGATTATACAGAATTATACAGATTATATAGATATTATATAGAGAATGGTTAGATTACACAGGCTACAAATACTGAGATTATATAGAGATCATAGTTGAAGAAGGAATTGAAGTAAAAGGAAAAACCAAAAAAAGTCAAGGAGAAAAAGAGGTGAAGAAGAAATAGGACTAGTGTGGTAACCAAAGCCGGGCACTTGCGTTACCGCTTGCATTACTGCGTTACTGCGTTATAATGCACTACCAAATCGGTAACGCAAAGATTTTCAAACTAATGCACTACCAGTAATGCACCAAAAAAAATTTGCGTTACCACTTGCGTTATCGTAATTTTCAAAAGTTAAGAAACGAAGACGCCAATCGCCGAATTTGTTGCGCAGCATTGTTGAGCTCTGTTCTGCAAGCGTCGCGTGTATTCATTCATAGACCACTTTGTTGGGATGTTAGGAATTTTAAGGGGGACTCTTATATTTCCGGGAACACACATTATTAATTTTTTCTCTCGAAAACTAATAATTTTATGGGAAACGTTCTTCTACACAAAAGTGTTTAGAATAATGTAGTGTACAATGTATGTGAAAATGAAAAAGATCGAAGGAAAAAACTTTGTAAAAATTTTGGTAACGCTGGTAATGCACTTTCAATTTTGGTAACAGTAACGCAGTAACGCGGACCGCTCTAAGGAAATTAAAATCGGTAACGCATTGACGGTAATGCACCCCTGATTTTTCGGTAACGCATTGACGGTAATGCACTACTGTCCGGCGGTAACGCGCCCAGCTCTGGTGGTAACATTGTGGTAAGAATAAGGAAACAGGTGAGGAGGCAGGAACACTGACAGAGAAGTGATGCTTTGGGAGTGTGTGTTGAGGGAGTGAGGCAGGAAGGGAAAGGGAATGGAGGAAGAAGGGAAAGAATAATTGATTTGTTGGGTTTATTTATTATAGTGACGAAAAAGATACTGACAAATATAATAATGAACACTTGAAAGTTGATCACTACTAACTAAGACAGGCACAGAACACACAGATATAACTTGTCAGCATAGAACACAGACAAGTGATGCAGAACACATGGCCGTGACGCGCTGGGTCACCACACTCATCACGAGGCTCGCCATGCAAACAAAGTAAGGAATACAAACACAACTTTGGAAACTTTAAACCCTATTGTAGTGTATAAGCAATGAGGCAGGCTAATGATGCTCTTCACGGCCAGGCACTCTCATTCCGTCTCTCATTCTTTGCTTTTTTACTTTTTTTTTTTTGTTATATTTTTTTCAGATTTTATTTGTATTTTTTTAATTTTTTTTTTTTTTTTTTTTTTTTTTGCCAATTTGTATTTTTTTTTTTTTTTTTTTTTTTTTTTAGTTTTTTTATAGTTTTGCCAATTTATATATTTTTTTTTTTTTTTTTTTTTTTAGTTTTGCCACATAGCGGTGTAAATCAGTGGAGGTTAGAATCTCCTCACTCCTCACAGCGCGGCGTCGCGGGCCTGGGTGTTCACTCCTTTCTCTTCTGTTTGGAGGAGCCCTTGGTGTTGGCTGCCTTGGTCTTGCCGCCCTTGCCGCCCTTGTTGTCCTGAGGGGCGGCCGCTGCCTTCTGCTTCTCAGGAAACAGCAGCTTCTTGAGCTCATCGAGGGCGTAAGCCACGTCGTCGGGAGCCCCCGTGACGGTGCCTCGGCCCTCGGCCTCGCCCTTGCGTGGGGGCTGCACACGCACGTCAAAGCGTCGCTCCAGCGTGGCGCGGCAGCCCTGCAGCACGCTTCTCTTTTCTGCACTCACCGGGAAGCAGCATGTCGTCACTGTCTCCTTCTCCTGTTCCTTTTCATCACAACACTCTTCGTCTGAACTATCCTCCTCGCGGCGCTCCCGTCGCCTGCGTCGCGGCTTGCCAGCGGTGCAGGCGGCGGGACGCTGCTGCACCTCGATGCCCCACGCGGGGTCAAGTGACTCCTCGGGGGCAGCGGCCTCGTCCTGCTGGTCCTAAACTTGCTGCTCCTGTTTCTGCTTTCTTTTCTTTAACTTGGCCTCAGTCTTCTGCTGCTGCTTTTCCTTGGCCCGCTGCTGCTTCTCCCGCTCCGACTTGCGTGAGAGGACCTTCCTCTTGGTGTTGTTGAGGCGGTCCATGATCTTGTCGTCCCGCTTGGAGACAAGAATCTTGCGCACCTCCCGGTCGCAGACGAAGCCCACCTCGCCGGCCTTCATGTGGCGGGTCTTGCTCAGGTTTGATCCCAGCGTGTACACAACCGCCACATTGCCCAGCCTGTTGCCCTTGGCACTGTTGGCCTTGCACAGCTGTGCCGCGTCGTTCAGAAGGACGCGGGGCACGTCGTGCAGGGCCTGGCCGGGCTCCAGCTGGAGGTACACGTGGGCCGAGGGCAGGTCGTCCACATGGAAGAACACGAGGCGGTCCGTGGCCTGCGCCAGGAGGTGGTCGTTCTCGTGCTTGTCGGAGCCCATGAGGAGGGTGGCGGGCGGGTCCACCGCGTCGCTGTGGAAGGTGATCACAGCGCCGCGTGGCCGCAGCAGCAGCTCGGGCGCGGCGGAGCGACGGGGCAGCATCCTTCTTGGCTCTGTTCTGGGCCTTGCCTCGCTGGTTCTTGACTGGCTTGGCAGACTCCTCTGAAGACGACTCCTCGGAGTCTGAATCGACGGCGACATTGTCGTCGAGGTCAGACTCGTCGGCGGCAGGAACCTTCAGTGATGAGTCTTCCGCAACCTGCTCTGCCACAACAGGCTCCTGCACAGCCTGCTCCTCCTCTTGCATCTCCTTCTCCTCCTCAACACGCCTTATCACACCCAACTCCGTATCCGTCTCCTCCACAACCTTATCCGTCTCAGCCTTCTTTTGCGCATCTAATACTTCCTCCTGTTCCTCCACCTGCTCCTCCTCAACACATTCTGCTTCCCCCTTCTTCACCAAGTCTTCCGGTGCTTGGTCCAGCGGGGCAGACTGCTGGTCAGGCCCCGGGGACTCCTCCACAACAGGGTCCTCCATCGCAGGCTCCGTCAGGCGCCAGCTGGAGGAGTGACGTGCGTGTTTCTTCCTTTTAAACATTCTGAGGAAGGCGCGCAGGAAGGCACAACAGCCCGCCTTGGTGCCCTCCTTGGGGGTCTTGGTGGCGCTGGGTCCTGGCATGGCTGGTGGTGTGAGGCTCTTGATTTTCATTGTTAACTTCCTCTGCTCCATCACCCTGAGACTGATATACAGATGAAGGTGCACGCAAAACAGGGAGGGTGGCAATATTAAGGATGTCTTCAAAAACACATAATTGAACAAAGCCTAATAAGGGCAGCAGGGACAGGAAGAGGTAGGAGTTAGCAGCAGCTTGGAGTTATGAAGAATAGAACTTTGTAGGTTCTATTCTTCATAGCTCCAAGCTGCTGCTAGCTCCTACCTCTTCCTGTCCTTCTTTCCCGCACTTTCTTATCTACTACTATCACCACTACCACCACCACCTTCTTCTTCTTCTTCTTCTCCTGCACCTCCTCCTAACTCCTACCTCTTCCTCTTTCCCGCACTTTCTTCACTACTATCACCACCACCAGTGACCACCACCACCACCACCTTCTTCTTCTCCTACTGCTCCTCCTCCTTCTCCTGCTCGTCCCCCTCCTGCTCCTCCTGCTCCTGCTACTCCTTCTCCTGCTCCTGCTCATCCTTCTCCTGCTCGTCCTTCTCCTGCTCCTCGTTCTCCTGCTCCTGCTCGTCCTTCTCCTGCTCCTCCTTCTCCTGCTCCTGCTCGTCCTTCTCCAGCTCCTCCTTCTCCTGCTCGTCCTTCTCCTGCTCCTCCTTCTCCTGCTTGTCCCCCTCCTGCTCGTCCTTCTCCTGCTCCTCCTTCTCCTACTCCTGCTCCTCCTTCTCCTGCTTGTCCCCCTCCTCCTGCTCCTCCTTCTCCTGCTCCTCCTTCTCCTCTCTGCTCTCCCTCCTGCTCGCCCCTCTCCTGCTTCCTCCTTCTCGCTCCTCCTTCTCCTGCCTCCTCCTGCTCCTCCTTCTCCGCTCCTCCTCTCGTCCTCCTCCTGCTCTCCTTCTCCTGCTCTTCCCCCTCTCTCCTGCTCCTCCTTCTCCGAGCAGGCTTTTCTATGTTCATATTTTCTGCGGATTCCTTCTCTTGCTTTTTCCCCCTCCTCCTCCTCCTCCATGACTGCAACCTTTCCTTGCTCTTCCCCTCCCTGCTTATGAGGTTTATCAGCAGGAATGGTTACGAATAACGGTCAAATATTGACAATCGAAATTTCAATTGTCTTTTAGAGAGTTTATCTCTTCCACTCCTACAGACTAGACGAAGGTTATCCGTGATACGTCTGTTTGTCTTCCGGCTCATACTTAGAGAGGTTATAATAGAGAAGGTTTGATATTACACAGGTACAGAGATAGTTTGACACACAAAGAAGTTGATCAGTAATGGCTACCGTACTTTTAGAGAGAGGTTTGATCTTCCAGTGGCTACAGTACTTTTAGAGAGAGGTTTGATCTTCCAGTGGCTACGGTACTTTTAGAGAGGTTTGATCTTCCAGTGGCTACAGTACTTTTAGAGAGAGGTTTGATCTTCCAGTGGCTACGGTACTTTTAGAGAGAGGTTTGATCTTCCAGTGGCTACGGTACTTTTAGAGAGAGGTTTGATCTTCCAGTGGCTACGGTACTTTTAGAGAGAGGTTTGATCTTCCAGTGGCTACGGTACTTTTAGAGAGAGGTTTGATCTTCCAGTGGCTACGGTCCATACTTTTAGATTGATTGATTGATTTAATGCCAAAAACGGTGAATGTGGCAGACATCAAAGGTCATATGGCACTATGGCAAAGCACAAAAAGGGTCAGGGTTATAGAAAAATAGTGAAACGGTGAGGGAAGGGGAAAGAACGGAATGTTACGACAGGATGGCTAGATCAGATGTAGGATGTGGATTTGTTGGAGGAAGGTGGTTACATACTTTATGATGGTACATACTTTTAGAGAAAGGTTTGATCTTCCAGTGGGTTGGCCCGGCCCAGGCACAGAGGTGGTGGCTGTCGAAGTAGGAGTACTCGGAGGGGTTGACGGCCAGGTGGTCCTTCAAATGTACCGCCTCCATGAGGGGCGGCTGTTTAAGACACGCCCCCTGCCCTATCGTCACCACCGTGTCCCCCTCCTCGCCGCCAACACCATCGCCATCTGCAACATTGTAAGAACATAAAATTGATTGATTTAGAGAATGGTTAGATTACACAGGCTACAAATACAGAGATTATATAGAGAATGGTTTGTCCCCCTCGTCACTGCCAACACCATCGCCATCTGCAACATTTTAACCCCTTGAGACCCAGAACGTAGTTTCCATTGTAATTTGGGTAGCATTAGACGAGTTTTTGTGAATACATGTTGAAGTTCCCAAACTCGGCAACCTCGGGACCAGCGCCGAGCCGAGTTATGGAATTTTCCGACTTTTAGAACGTAGATATATTAAGGGGAAAAAAAGCATGAAAATCACATGAAAAAAATCACAGGAAAAAATTATTTGGATTCTAATACGGTATATAATACGTACTGAGATAGAGGAAGAAGGAGAATATGTATAATCTTCACTCTTCCCATGTCTCATGGTCTTACGTATGTCCATACCTTTCACCGTCTCACTCCTGGCATAAAATTCACGTAACTTTGTTTTCTGTTTCTTGAGGTCATACACTGTAGATGACCCGACACCATATATTTCACACAAATTCCGCACTGAGGTTCTGCTATCCAACTTCTTCAAAAGGTCAATTTTCTCAGAAATAGTTAACACATTGTTCTTCCTTTTCTTTTCACTTGCACCAGTAGGTGTTCCTGGACGTTTGGGAGCCGTAATACCAATAACAGACCTGTAAAAGTACACAAAATAACAGTGTACATAACTCTACAGTCACAACACCACTGAACAATAACAACAAACAAATCGGCGGGAGAAACCAAGCAGCCTAGTGTGGTGGCACCTAGCGGCCGACCCGGCAACTACGCGCTGGGTTTTGGGTGTTCTGCCGTGTTTTGGAAAATCCGGAACCAAGCCAAGTTTTGGGTGTTGCCGAGTCTTGGGATGCCGAGTTTGGGAACTTCAACCTGTATAAGCAATATTTTATAGATATCACCTGTTTAGTATCCTTCTCGACTAACTAATTTGGTATATTAAGTGACTTTTCTTAATTTTATGGTGAGACAACATACAATTTTTAATACCAAAAGAAAGATCTGGGCGTGAAGGGGTTAAGAACATAAGTCAAGAACATAAGAAATGCATGACAGGATTGATTGATTGATTTAATGCCAAAAAGGTGAATCAGAGTCATTACCAGAGGTCATATGGCACTATGGCAAAGCATAATAAGGGAGGGGTTATAGAAAAATAGTGCAACGGTGAGGGAAGGGGAAAGAACGGAATGTTACAGCAGGATGGTTAGATCAGATGCAGGATGTGGATTTGATGGAGGAAGGAGGTAAAATTTTCCAGGGAGAAGGAGGGGAATTCCGGGAGAATGTCCGCAAGACAGGGAGGTCGGGAAAGGGAGGACAAATGAGGGAAGGAACTGAAACGGGCAGTAGTAAGATGCTAGTAACTATAGTCTATTCACTTAAGCTGGATTCCTGGGCTGGGAGCTGCTCGATGCCTAGCCGAGTTTGTAAGGACGTCGCTGATTGGCTGATAGACTCGGGCTGGGTGGCGATGGTGGTGGTACTTGCCTTGCCTCAACCCAAAACCCTTGCGTTGCCTCAGAAAAATATTCATATTTCTTGGCTTTACTCACCTCTTACACAAGATAGGCCTATTTTGTTTGCATCAGTGAATCAGGCAGTGATTGTTCAACAACAACACGCCATTCATAACTCAATAGGGTAAAAAATAAAGTCATGACTGACTATCACAAGAGTAGGCGGACTTTTAGGTTTTCAGTGCATTGAAATGTTGTACTCCTACTCAATATTACCAAACTACCAGATGATATTTATGAAAGCTGAGCCTACCATCGTGTTCATAATACATTGCTGCATATCATGAGCATAAAAAAATTACACTAATATTAAGATATATATATAATTGAAGGAAAGTAAAAGAGTGTATAAACATTTTTTCTTGCTTATTTTGCTTCAACTCGCTGTAACTCCATAAGTTTTGGTCGCATTCAATTTTCAAGAACTGTTTCAAAATTCTTATACTTTTCCACTACCTGTGGTATGTAGCACGTACCAATAAGGAAAAGAGTAGGTGGTCAAAATGGCTAAGAAAGTTAAACTACTACTGCAAACTGGCACAGTGACGGGTGAGCATTGCTCCTATACAGGAGAGACTTTTTCTCGGGAGAGCTATCAGAGGCTCCACCCGTCACGGCACCAGTTTGCAACAGTTTAACTTTCTTAGCCATTTTGACCACCTACTCTTTTGCCTTATTGCTACGTGCTACATCTCACAGGTAGCGGAAAAGTATAAGGATTTTGAAACAGTTCTTGAAAATTGAATGCGACCAAAACTTATGGAGTTACAGCGAGTTGAAGCAAAATAAGCAAGAAAAAATGTTTATACACTCTTTTACTTTCCTTCAATTATATATATATCTTAATATTAGTGTAATTTTTTTATGCTCATGATATGCAGCAATGTATTATGAACACGATGGTAGGCTCAGCTTTCATAAATATCATCTGGTAGTTTGGTAATATCGGGTAGGAGTACAACATTTCAATGCACTGAAAACCTAAAAGTCCGCCTACTCTTGTGATAGTCAGTCATGACTTTATTTTTTACCCTATTGAGTTATGAATGGCGTGTTGTTGTTGAACAATCACTGCCTGATTCACTGATGCAAACAAAATAGGCCTATCTTGTGTAAGAGGTGAGTAAAGCCAAGAAATATGAATATTTTTCTAAGGCAAGGCAAGGGTTTTGGGTTGCGGCGAGGCAAGTACCACCACCATCACCACCCAGCCCGAGTCTATCAGCCAATCAGCGACGTCCTTACAAACTCGTCTAGGCAGCGAGCAGCTACCAAGAATCCAGCTTAAATGAATAGACTATAGTTAACCCCTTGAGGACCAGAACGTAATTTCCATTGTAATTTGGGTACCATTAGACGATTTTTAGTGAATATAAGTAATATTTTATAGCTATGACCTGTTTAGTGTCCTTGTCCACTAACTAATTTGGTATATTCAGTTACTTTTTGTAATTTTATGGCTCGACAACATACATTTTTTTAAAGCAAATTTAAGATCTGGGCGTGAAGGCCGAAGGGGTTAAGAACACAAGAAATACATGACAGGAAATAAGCAGCTATAGAATGTCTACCAACATATATATCTGACATTTCTGTAGAGTAACTAAGAGCATAACTATACAGAACACCTCGTCACCACCAACACCATCGCCATCTCCAACATTGCCATTCATTACTTGTATAGAAATATGTCATGCAATTTTTTTGTTACGTATTTTATATATATATATCTAGTCTAATTTTATATCTAGTCTAGTCTATTCTTTCTATATTTATCTATGTTTTTCTATATTATACTAGGCTAATAATTCTTTCTTACAGTTATCATCGCAATCCTCCATGTCATCATAAATAGGCTCAGGAACTATTATTACTATAATTATACTAGGCTAACAATCTAACACTCCTTACAGTTATCGTTGCAATCCATGTCATCATAAATAGACTCAGGAACTATTATTACTATAATTATACTAGGCTAACAATCTAACACTCCTTACAGTTATCGTTGCAATCCATGTCATCATAAATAGACTCAGGAACTATTATTACTATAATTATACTAGGCTAACAATCTAACACTCCTTACAGTTATCGTTGCAATCCATGTCATCATAAATAGGCTCGGGCACTGCATGGACGTCAAACTTGTGGTGGTCGGGAGCCTCTGAGCCATCGTTGTCCTCGTCCGTATCTCTGAGTGACCTGGACAAGTCGCTGAAGGAGTCCTCGTCGCCCAGCTTCCAGGTGGTGAACTCAAAGGGCGCGAAGGTGGGGCAGATCAGCCTCTCTATGGGGTCTGTAAGGTAAGAACATGTTATTAGTTAGAAACAGTGACACTAGATACTATAGTTGTAAACAAACATTATGGTATTTATTTATGCGGCTATTATTAAATGTTTCAAATGTTTCATATGTTTATAGACTCATACTTGTTACTCATTTTTGTGGACTATTAACTCATACTTGGTACTCATTTTTGTGGACTATTAACTCATACTTGGTACTCATTTTTGTGGACTATTAACTCATACTTGTTACTCATTTTTGTGGACTATTAACTCATACTTGTTACTCATTTTTGTGGACTATTAACTCATACTTGTTACTCATTTTTGTGGACTATTAACTCATACTTGTTACTCATTTTTGTGGACTATTAACTCATACTTGTTGCTCATTTTTGTGGACTACTAACCCTTTCACGCCCAGATCTTTCCTTTGCTCTATATAAAATCATCTGTTGTTAGCCATAAAATTACGAGAACTAACTTAATATACCAAATTAGCTAGTGGACAAGGATACTATACAGGTCATAGCTATAAAATATTCCTTATAGTCATTAAAATCATCTATAATGGTCGTCAAAATACAATGAAAATTAAGTTCTGTGCCTCAAGAGGTAAGATTATTATTAACAACCAGTATCATAACCAGGAAAATAATGGCTTAGGCTACATAAGATTGAACAATGAATGCCTAAACTATCATGTCAGTAGAGTTACCAGGGAGAGAAAACAGGACGTGCAGGTATAAAAAAAAAAAAACTCATCCTCTCCATAGGATATATAATGTAAGAACATGTTAGAGGAAAATTGCCTATGATGTAAAGTATGCAAGATTGAAAAATGAGTGAATGAATAATCTGTGTCAATGCATTTAACCACATTAATATCTCTCTCTCTCTCTCTCTCTACTAAACATTAATCTCTCTCTTTTTTTTTTCTCTCTCTCTCTCTACTAAACATTAATCTCTCTTTTTTTCTCTCTCTCTACTAAACATTAATCTCTCTCTTTTTTTTCTCTCTCTCTCTCTCTCTCTCTCTACTAAACATTAATCTAATCTCTCTCTTTCTCTCTCTCTCTCTACTGAACATTAACCCCTTGAGACCCAGAACGTAATTTCCATTGTGATTTGGGTACCATTAGATGATTTTTAGTGAATATCAGCAACATTTTATAGATATGACCTGTTTAGTATCCTTGTCCACTAACTAATTTGGTATATCCAGTTACTTTTCGTAATTTTATGGCTCAACAACATACATTTTTTTATAGCCAAGGAAAGATTTGGGCGCGTTGTTAATATCTCCCTCACAAATGTAATACAAATAGTGATTATATAATGCAATAAATATACACTACTATATGTAAAGTTTCAGGATAAACGTCACATAACTAGGGAGGGAAAAGGGAGGAAAAAGGGTAAAGAGAGTAAGAACATGTTATAGCAAAATAATAGTTTACCCCTTCACGCCCAAGAATCTGTTACCAATGAGTTAGTGGACAAGGATACTAAACAGGTCATATCTATAAAACATTGCTTATAGTCACTAAAAGTCGTCTAATGGTACACAAATTACAATGAAAATTACGTTCTGGGTCTCAAGGGGTTAAAATACCAAATTAGATAGTGGACAAGGGTATTAAACACGTCATATCTATAGAATATTGTTATTGTTTAAACAAGATTGAAAAATGAAGGAATATATAATCCATGTCAAATTGTCAATGCATTTAACCACATTAATATCTCTCTAATATTCATTAATATCTCTCTCTCTCTCTCTCTACTATTCATTAATATCTCTCTCTCTCTCTCTCTCTCTACTATTCATTAATATCTCCTCTTCTCTCTCTCTACTATATAATATCTCCCTCTCTCTACATTCTTAATATCTCCTCTCTCTCTAGTATCATTAATCTCCTTATCTCTCTCTACTATTCATTAATATCTCTCTCTCTCTCTCTCTACTATTCATTAATATCTCTCTCTCTCTCTCTCTACTATTCATTAATATCTCCCTCTCTCTCTCTCTCTACTATTCATTAATATATCTCTCTCTACTATTCATTAATATCTCTCTCTCTCTCTACTATTCATTAATATCTCTCTCTCTCTCTCTCTACTATTCATTAATATCTCTCTCTCTCTCTCTCTACTATTCATTAATATCTCTCTCTCTACTATTCATTAATATCTCTCTCTCTACTATTCATTAATATCTCTCTCTCTACTATTCATTAATATCTCTCTATCTCTCTCTCTCTCTCTCTACTATTCATTAATATCTCCCTCTCTCTCTCTACTTTCATTAATATCTCCCTCTCTCTCTCTCTACTATTCATTAATCTCTCTCTTTCTACTGAACATTAAAATACAAGGAAAGGAAAACCAGGAGGGCAAACAGGGTGTGCGGGTACAGACAAGACAGGGACGTGTGCTCACCGTCAATCTGGGGCACCGGCACAGGCTGCTCTCTCACTGGCGCCTCCTTGGTCTTGCCGGAATTCAGGAGGACGGTTTCAGAATCCAGTACCAGGACACACGAATCATCCTTTGCGAAGAGAAATGAAGGAAACATCAACCCCTGACAGACAATTTAGACGCCATGACGACTAGTAGGAAAGGCAGAAGTTTGCACACCTATCTTTGCTTCAAACAATTCCCTCTGTGCTAGTTTGCTGGTGTCTCCGACGACACTATGGCCCGTATTCGTAGTCACATACCACATCATTGTACGTGGTCATTGTTCACTTTTTGTCTTGTCCTAATTAAACCAATATGTCATGCCAGCTCTGTTGTGATTGCAATAGGAGTACTGCATGATTGCTCTAGTACTTTCCATGACAGCTACAAGATCAAGTGAATAATTTTGACTGAGTAGAAATGGAACAAAATCTTAGCTATTACCACGAGCAATCATGGTATGTGACTACGAATACGAGCATAAATCCTGTCGGCTACCGTATTTTACGGCTTATAAGACACACGTTTTCCCCTAAAAAATACCCGTGCATCTTCCACGATGAATGTTGTTGTAGGTTAGCTGAGGTAGCTATTTTCAATTCAGCCTCTTATATGATGTAACCTCAGAACTTACCTGTTACAAGTATTTGGAATAC
This sequence comes from Chionoecetes opilio, assembly GCA_016584305.1. Taxonomy (NCBI): domain Eukaryota; kingdom Metazoa; phylum Arthropoda; class Malacostraca; order Decapoda; family Majidae; genus Chionoecetes; species Chionoecetes opilio. The sequence goes on from JACEEZ010015376.1 coordinate 600,076, forward strand.
CATAAGACATTCAAATCAATAATCTGTCCTCACGCTGTGATGTTTACTACGGTACTGGCGGGAGCCATTCCGCCTCGGCAGATTGGCGCCAACAGCCTGTATTGTGTTCTTGTGTGAAAATGACTGTATATCGGGCAACAGTTTTGGTTGTGCTTTTTTTTTTCTTTTTTTCTTAAGATATTTCTTTTCAAAATCAGGGTGCGTCTTTCAAGATGCAGCGACTTGATTGCAGCGTCTAATAAGCCATAAAATACGGTACTAGAAGGCAACATCCTGCCCCTTACTAGGAACTGCAGGGAGGTGAGGAAGGGACCGCTGGTGGAGCGTCCCTCGTCAAACTGCGCCGCCATCTTCTTGAACAGCGGGTCCACTTGAAAGTCCAAGTCAAAGCCCTTCACATTGATGTTCTTGAGGTTGGACTCAATGATTAACTTCTTTCTTTTCTGAAACAATACGTCACGTTACAAAATGACCGTCATGTTTTCTTTTATGCATCTTATCCACACATGCAAAGTAGTGTGGAAATAAAAATAAAGCAAAAACACATACATGACAAAGAAAAACTTGAGCCATGAGCTAAAACTACCAGATCAAAAAACAAAATTACTTTTTTTTATATATTTACACATGTATTAAAGAATTTCAACAAGCTTTCCTGGGGTTAAGGAAGTAAGATAAAAAAAAAAAAAAACTACAAGTGCTATAAGTTCCAATGAGAAAAAGAAGAAGAAAAAGAAGAAAAAACCTGTTGAAAATATAACAAAACCTGGCCATACTCTTCTCTTCTTTTGCTTCCTGTCGTCATCGCCATTCACATACATGCAGAGCTAAAGGCCTAAGGAAGGAAGGAAAAAAGCCTACAGGTGCTATAGGCTCCAATAAAAAAAAAAAAAAAAAAAAAAAAAAAAAAAAAAAAAAAAATAATAATAATAATAATAATAATACAAAATTTAACTAAATAGTGTTGAAAATAGAAAAATAAAACCTGGGCGTACTCTTTTCTTCTTTTCCTTCCTGTCCTCGTTGCCATTCACATTCATGCAGAGCTAAAGGCCTATGGAAGGCTGATAAAAAAAAGCCTACAGCCACTATAATCACCAATAAAACATTACAAAATATAAAAACATGTTGAAAATAGAAAAAAAGAACTTAGGGAACTTATGTTGAAAAAAGAACTTAGGGAACTTATGTTGAAAAAAGAACTTAGGGAACTTATGTTGAAAAAAGAACTTAGGTAAATTATGTTGAAAAAAGAACTTAGGGAACTTATGTTGAAAAAAGAACTTATGGAACTTATGTTGAAAAATGAACTTAGGGAACTTATGTTGAAAAAAGAACTTAGGGAACTTATGTTGAAAAAAGAACTTAGGGAACTTATGTTGAAAAAAGAACTTATGGAACTTATGTTGAAAAAAGAACTTATGGAACTTATGTTGAAAAAAGAACTTAGGGAACTTATGTTGAAAAAAGAACTTTGGGAACTTATGTTGAAAAAAGAACTTATGGAACTTATGTTGAAAAAAGAACTTATGGAACTTATGTTGAAAAAAGAACTTAGGGAACTTATGTTGAAAAAAGAACTTAGGGAACTTATGTTGAAAAAAGAACTTAGGGAACTTATGTTGAAAAAAGAACTTAGGAACTTATGTAAAACAATAAAAAAAACCTTATGGAACTTATGTTGCAAAAAAAACCTTATGGAACTTATGTAAAACAATCTAAAAAATAACTTATGGAACTTTAAAAAAACCAACTTATGTAACTTGTGTACAAAAAAATGATGGAAAAAAATCAAAACTTGTTAATAGAAGTGAAAAACAATGCCATACCCTTTTCTTCTTTTCCTTCCTGTTGTCGTCTCCGTCCTCGTGGTCCGCATCGTCGTCCTTGGCCTTCTCCTTGGACCGGCCCAGCCCCCCGGCCATCTTGAGGGCGTCCGTGTGTACACTGTCCACGCGGTAGCCGTAGATCTTGGTGCTCGCATCCAGGGTACAGCTGGCAACCTGCGACACACACGACACACGATACTACTACTTCTACTACTACAGCTAAGTATTAATTATCTGACCTTGGGGGGACCGAAGGTAGGTCGGATAATTGGAATAGTCGGATGTTCGGATATCACAGTAACCATAAACGTAAGGACAAAATGGTATAGAACATAAAAGATGCAGCTCTTGAAGGCCGGTCCAGTGGTATACGCGAAAGTAAATTCATGGATAAATAAAGCCACAAATCAATGTTTTCTAAAAACTAAAAAAAAAACTAAGTAAAATAAATGGCCAAAACAAGACACAATGTGGTGGTGAAAAAAGTTGGTTGTTTGGACAAGTTGGATGTTGGGAATTTGGCTGTACTACTACCACTACTATTGCTACTGATTATTTTATATGCATCCTTCGTCCGTAAACTGCCGCAATGTTGCTTCTCTTGCCAGTGGCGGCTCGTGATAAAATACAATGGAGGGACTGCAAGCTTCACACAACAGTAGGATACACAAATTTAACCTATCTCAGGTATGAGTTGTAGTTGATGTTCACGGATTTCAGGGCATGGATATGTGGTGGATGGTAGAAGGGATGGGGGGGTGTAGTGTTGGTAGTAGAGGGATGGCTGAGGTGGTGGTGGTAGTAGTGGTGGTGGTAGAAGGGATGGTGGAGTGGTAATGGTGTGGTGGAAGGATGGTGGGGGTGTAGTGTTGGCAGTAGAGGGGATGGCTGAGTGTGATGGTTAGAAGGGATGGTCGGAGTGGTAATGGTGGTGTTGAAGGATGGTGAGGTGGTAGTGTGGTAGTAAAGGGATGGCTGAGGTGTGTGTAGAAGGGATGGTGTAGTGGTAATGGGGTAGAAGGATGGTGAGGGTGGTAGTGTGGTATAGAGGGATGGCTGAGGTGGTGGTGTAGTAGTGGTGATGGTAGAAGGGATGGTGGGAGTGGTAATGGTGGTGGTAGAAGGGATGGTGAGGGTGGTAGTGTTGGTAGTAAAGGGGATGGCTGAGGTGGTGGTGGTAGAAGGGATGGTGGGAGTGGTAATGGTGGTGGTAGAAGGGATGGTGAGGGTGGTAGTGTTGGTAGTAGAGGGGATGGCTGAGGTGGTGGTGGTAGTAGTGGTGGTGGTAGAAGGGATGGTGGGAGTGGTAATGGTGGTGGTAGAAGGGATGGTGGGGGTGGTAGTGTTGGTAGTAGAGGGGATGGCTGAGGTGGTGATGGTAGAATTACAGTATTACTTGAAAATATAGTCGGTACCGCTTGTTTCAGTCTTTTCATTTCATATCAGCTGGGAAAAGTTGATGTTTTGCAAATACTTCACTGGATTTTCCATCGTCATAGGGTAATTAAACAAAGCACGATTTAACCACACCGTCTACACGCACTGTAAACACGAGAGGGACGAGACTTAGCTGCCTCGGCTGCAGCTCATTGCTTTTACAAGTGGCGCGGCGGCAGCGCAGACAGAATCGTACAGCAAATATGAAAGTAACTTAAATTTTGGTCTGGTTTTAATGAAAATTCACTTAGTAATGTATTGAAAATAATCAAATAACATATAATTACTTTTATTATGATATATTTGTTAGTAGTGTATCAATTCTCCTGCCTCTAAAGGCATCATACACCTGGCAGTGAGTGTCTGGGGGTGCTGCAGCTCTGCAGCCCTATGCCACGAGCCGCCACTGTCTCTTGCTATCTTCTACCGTTATTTACATGCTCACTGCTCTTCTGAATTTTCTAAAAGATTAATTCTCATTTCTACTCATTCTCATCCCTATTCTGTCCATCTCCCTAATGCAAGAGTTAATCAGTATCTTTACTCTTTCATCCCTTTCACTGGTAAACTCTGGAACTATCTTTCTGTTTCTGTTTTTCCTCCTTTCTGAGACTTAAATTTTTTCAAGAGAAGAGTGACAAGACAAGACAACCTGCGACACCCAGGACACACTGACTCAGGGGGGACAGACTTCAAATACCTGATCTTCTTACGATACCCAGGACACACTGACTCAAGGGGGACAGACTTCAAATACCTGATCCTCTTACAATACCCAGGACACACTGACTCAAGGGGGACAGACTTCAAATACCTGATCCTCTTACAATACCCAGGACACACTGACTCAAGGGGGACAGACTTCAAATACCTGATCCTCTTACAATACCCAGGACACACTGACTCAGGGGGGACAGACTTCAAATACCTGATCCTCTTACAACACCCAGGGCACACTGACTCAAAGGGGACAGACTTCAAATACCTGATCCTCTTACAATACCCAGGACACAGACTCAAGGGGGACAGACTTCAAATACCTGATCCTCTTACAATACCCAGGAAACACTGACTCAAGGGGGACAGACTTCAAATACCTGATCCTCTTACAACACCCAGGACACACTGACTCAGGGGGGACAGACTTCAAATACCTGATCTTCTTACAATACCCAGGACACACTGACTCAAGGGGGACAGACTTCAAATACCTGATCCTCTTACAACACCCAGGACACACTGACTCAAGGGGGACAGACTTCAAATACCTGGTCCTCTTACAATACCCAGGACACACTGACTCAGGGGGGACAGACTTCAAATACCTGATCCTCTTACAACACCCAGGGCACACTGACTCAGGGGGGACAGACTTCAAATACCTGATCCTCTTACACCACCCAGGACACACTGACTCAAGAGGAACAGACTTCAAATATCTGATCCTCCTACACCACCCAGGACACACTGACTCAAGGGGGACAGACTTCAAATACCTGATCCTCTTACACCACCAAGGACACACTGATTCAAGGGGGACAGACTTCAAATACCTGATCCTCTTACACCACCAAGGACACACTGACTCAAGAGGAACAGACTTCAAATACCTGATCCTCTTACACAACCAAGGGCACACTGACTCAGGGGGGACAGACTTCAAATACCTGATCCTCTTACAACACCCAGGGCACACTGACTCAAGGGGGACAGACTTCAAATACCTGATCCTCTTACAACACCCAGGACACACTGACTCAAGGGGGACAGACTTCAAATACCTGATCCTCTTACAACACCCAGGACACCCTGACTCAAGGGGGACAGACTTTAAATACCTGATCCTCTTACACCACCAAGGACACACTGACTCAAGGGGGACAGACTTCAAGTACCTGATCCTCTTACACTACCCAGGGCACACTGACTCAAGGGGGACAGACTTCAAATACCTGATCCTCTTACAACACCCAGGGCACACTGACTCAAGGGGGACAGACTTCAAATACCTGATCCTCTTACAACACCCAGGGCACACTGACACTGACTCAGGGGGGACAGACTTCAAATACCTGATCCTCTTACACCACCAAGGACACACTGACTCAAGGGGGACAGACTTCAAATACCTGATCCTCTTACAATACCCAGGACACACTGACTCAAGGGGGACAGACTTCAAATACCTGATCCTCTTACAATACCCAGGACACACTGACTCAAGGGGGACAGACTTCAAATACCTGATCCTCCTACAACATTCAGCCTTTGATCTCACTTGTTTCCACCTCTTAGCTAGCAATCAATCTTTTAACTCCTTGAGACCCAGAACGTAATTTCCATTGTAATTTGGCTGCCATTAGACAATTTTAATGAGTATAAGGAATATTTTATAGCTGGATTCTGCATTCTAGATATTCTTTACCAACACTAACTCAATAAAGAACCATAAAATAGTTGCTTATTAATTAATCAATATATGTAGCTACTAAGATGGAGATGAGCAAAAGTAATTGAGAAAATCACTTCACAGGGAAAAACTATTCTTTTAACCCCTTGAGACCCAGAACGTAATTTCCATTGTAATTTGGGTACCATTAGATGATTTTAATGAGTATAAGGAATATTTTATAGCTATGACCTGTTTAGTATCCTTGTCCACTAAATAATTTGGTATATTAAGTGGCTTTTCGTAATTTTATGGCTCGACAACATACAATTTTTTATAGCAAAGGAAAGATCTGGGCGTGAAGGGGTTAAAGTACCTATGAGACTCACTTGAAAGTCTTCCATTTCGGAGTCTCGTCTGTGAAGCATCTCGGACATGTAGTCGATGAGCTGCAGCTTGAAGGCATTGTTGACATTAATTTTCTGTGGAAGGAAATATACAGTTGTTAGGTTGTTCAATGCCAGATGCCTCAGTTAAAAAAAAAGAGTCAATTTAGTCCATCTGATACTTACACATCAATCCATTCATCAATTCAAGATGTCTCCATTAAAAAAAAAAGTCAATTCAGTCCATGCCATAGTTACACATCAATTCATTCATCTATTACACATGCTTCCATTAAAAAAAGAGTCAATTTAGTCCATCTAATAGTTACACATCAATCCATTCATCAATTCAAGATGTCTCCATTAAAAAAAAAAAGTAAATTTAGCCCATCTAATAGTTACACATCAATATATTTATCAATTCAAGATGTCTCCATTAAAATAAAAAAGAGTAAATTCAGTCCCTCCAATAGTTAAACATCAATTCATTCATCAATTTCTTCCATAATTTCCAGATACAACAGGTCAAAACAGTCAATTCAGTCCCTGCGATAGTTACATTTTCTGTTGACAGTTGGATGCACTTGGAGTAATGTTCGGTGAGCTGCTGGATGGTGAGGGCCGAGGTGGTGTTGACAGACTTGCGGCGGTCTGTGGTGATGGTCGTGGGGGAGAAGGTCTTGGACTGTATCTGCTGCTGGAGGCGATTCAGCTGCCTCTGCTTCTTCTCTTTCTCATCATTGTTCTGCACAGAGAGAACAAGATCAGTTAACCCCTTGAGACCCAGAACGTAATTTTCATTGTAATTTGGGTACCATTAGATGATTTTTAATGAATATAAGCAATGTTTTATAGATATGACCTGTTTAGTATCCTCGACCACTAATTAATGTGGTATATGAAGTTACTCTTTGTAATTTGATGGCTAGAATTTCTTGAAACTTGCATGATATGAACTTGAGGTAATACCGTACTAAAGAAAATGTTGCAATGCCTAATACATCCAATGAGAATTAAATTTTACGTGGACGGTCCCCTTAATGAGTACACTGTAACAATAAACCACCAATCTTCATCAGGGTCACTCACTTCCCCCACATCCAGGAACACATTACCATTGCTCCTGGAGGTCCTAAGCACACTTTTAGTACATATTTCTAACCCCTTGAGGCCCAGAACGTAATTTCCATTGTAATATGACTTATATTAAACGATTTTTAGTGAATATAAGTATTTCTTTTACAGCTATGACCTGTTTAATATCCTTGTCCACTAACTCATTTGGTATATTCAGTTAGTTTTCGTAATTTTATGGCTAACAACAGACATTTTTATATAGCAAAGGAAAGATCTGGGTATGAAGGGGACTTGGAGCAGCAATGACATAACAAAGAGTACACTGTAACAATTCACCACCAACACTCCCCAGCCATGAATTTATCTAGCCTCCCTTTAAAGCTCTCTAACTTTCTCTCTCTATTCTCTCTATATTTTTAACAGGACTTGGAGCAGCAATGTCATAACAAAGAGTACACTGTAACAATTAACCACCAACACCCCCGGTCACTCACTTCCCCCACATCCAGGAACACGTGGTCGGCGCCCCTTGAGGTGTCTGCCATGGACTGCCGCCGGGACCGGGGTGAGTCGGCCGCCAGGATGCTGAGCCGCTTGCTGGGCGACAGCGTGAAGCTCGTCGACGCCCGCCCACTGCGCTTCATCTTGAGGTCTGCGGCGAGAGTCACAAGGATAACAGGAGGAATCACAAGAGGTTGCCTTAACACCCTCACTATTGTTTTCAGGTAAGTTTAATGTGTTTTTAATGAATTTTGCACTCGTTTTTTAATGAATTCGGCGACAGCGTGAAGCTCGTCGACGCCCGCCCGCTGCGCTACATCTTGAGATCTGTGGCGAGATTGATTGATTGTGATGGCCAAAAAAAAGGGGGAAATGTGCCAGATATAAGAACATAAGGAAGCTACAAGAGGCCGTGAGACCTACACGAGGTAGTTCCTGATACTTTACACTACCTACATCCACCTTTCATCCCCATCTATGAATTTATCTAGCCTCCCTTTAAAGCTCTCTAATGACTCTGCACTAACTACCTGTCTACTGAGTCCATTCCAATCATTCACCACCCTATTTGTGAACCAGTTTTTCCCTATTTCTTTTCTAAATCTACGCTTTTCCAGCCTGAATCCGTTACTTCTTGTTCTACCCTGGTTACCAGCTGTAAAAACTTTTCCTACCTCTCCTTTATTAAATCCCTTTATCCACTTAAAAACTTCTATCCGATCGCCCCTTACTCTGCGTCTCTGGAGTGAGTGTAAAAAAGGGGGAAATGTGCCAGCTATCAGAGGTCCCATGGCACTGTGGCAATGCATCAACAAGGGAAGGGTTAGAGAGAACGTGCAAGGGTTAAGGATGGGCAGAGGAATGGATTGTTAGAGCAGGATGGTTAGATGACATTCAACTATTTCCTTCTTCTACAATGAACATTCTAGGACTATCCTTTACTAAAAATCTGAACTGGAAATCTCACATCTCATCTCTTGCTAAAACAGCTTCTGAGAAGTTAGGTGTCCTGTGGCGTCTGTGTCCTTTTTTTTCTCCCTCCCAATTGCTTGCTCTCTACAGGGGCCTTATCTGCCCATGTATGGAGTATGTCTCACATGTTTGGGAAGGATCCACTCATACAGCTCTCCTAAACAGGGTTGAGTCAAAAGCTTTTAGTCTCATCAACTCCCCTCCTCTGACTGACTGTCTCCAATCTTTAAATCACCCCCGCAATGTTGCTTCTTTTGCTCTCTTCTACCGTTATTTTCATGCTCACTGCTCTTCTGAACTTGCTAACTGCATGCCTCCCCCCCTCCCGCGGCCTCGCTGCACAAGACTTTCTACTCATTCTCATCCCTATATACTGTCCATCTTCCTAATGCAAGAGTTAATCAGTATCTTTATTCTTTCATCCCTTTCACTGGTAAACTCTGGAACTCTCTTCCTGTTTCTATTTTTCCACTTTCCTATGACTTAAATCTTTTCAAAAGAAGAGTAACAAGACACCTCCCGAACTAAATTGGCTCACCCCTATTTTTTATTTTATTCTCTTACTGTCTTCTTTATAGGGATTGGCAACTAAGCGGGCTTTGTGTCACCCATTTTTTTTGTGCCCTTGGCCAGTCCTTTGTGATGTATATAAAAAAAAATAAAAAAAAAAAAAAATGAAGGCTGTGTATTTGTTGGAGGAAGGAGATTAAAAGACTCAGGGAGAAGTCACGAAGTCTGCAGCAAGAGTCACAAGGATAACATGGGGAAGGGATCACAGGAGCTGCCTGCCTTGACACCCTCTGTGCCAGATAGTCATGGATCAAGGCCAGGGGAAGGGATCACAGGAGCTGCCTGCCTTGACACCCTCTGTGCCAGATAGTCATGGATCAAGGCCAGGGGAAGGGATCACAGGAGCTGCCTGCCTTGACACCCTCTGTGCCAGATAGTCATGGATCAAGGCCAGGGGAAGGGATCACAGGAGCTGCCTGCCTTGACACCCTCTGTGCCAGATAGTCATGGATCAAGGCCAGGGGAAGGGATCACAGGAGCTGCCTGCCTTGACACCCTCTGTGCCAGATAGTCATGGATCAAGGCCAGGGGAAGGGATCACAGGAGCTGCCTGCCTTGACACCCTCTGTGCCAGATAGTCATGGATCAAGGCCAGGGGAAGGGATCACAGGAGCTGCCTGCCTTGACACCCTCTGTGCCAGATAGTCATGGATCAAGGCCAGGGGAAGGGATCACAGGAGCTGCCTGCCTTGACACCCTCTGTGCCAGATAGTCATGGATCAAGGCCAGGGGAAGGGATCACAGGAGCTGCCTGCCTTAACACCCTCTGTGCCAGATAGTCATGGATCAAGGCCAGGGGAAGGGATCACAGGAGCTGCCTGCCTTGACACCCTCTGTGCCAGATAGTCATGGATCAAGGCCAGGGGAAGGGATCACAGGAGCTGCCTGCCTTGACACCCTCTGTGCCAGATAGTCATGGATCAAGGCCAGGGGAAGGGATCACAGGAGCTGCCTGCCTTGACACCCTCTGTGCCAGATAGTCATGGATCAAGGCCAGGGGAAGGGATCACAGGAGCTGCCTGCCTTAACACCCTCTGTGCCAGATAGTCATGGATCAAGGCCAGGGGAAGGGATCACAGGAGCTGCCTGCCTTGACACCCTCTGTGCCAGATAGTCATGGATCAAGGCCAGGGGAAGGGATCACAGGAGCTGCCTGCCTTAACACCCTCTGTGCCAGATAGTCATGGATCAAGGCCAGGGGAAGGGATCACAGGAGCTGCCTGCCTTGACACCCTCTGTGCCAGATAGTCATGGATCAAGGCCAGGGGAAGGGATCACAGGAGCTGCCTGCCTTGACACCCTCTGTGCCAGATAGTCATGGATCAAGGCCAGGGGAAGGGATCACAGGAGCTGCCTGCCTTGACACCCTCTGTGCCAGATAGTCATGGATCAAGGCCAGGGGAAGGGATCACAGGAGCTGCCTGCCTTGACACCCTCTGTGCCAGATAGTCATGGATCAAGGCCAGGGGAAGGGATCACAGGAGCTGCCTGCCTTGACACCCTCTGTGCCAGATAGTCATGGATCAAGGCCAGGGGAAGGGATCACAGGAGCTGCCTGCCTTGACACCCTCTGTGCCAGATAGTCATGGATCAAGGCCAGGGGAAGGGATCACAGGAGCTGCCTGCCTTGACACCCTCTGTGCCAGATAGTCATGGATCAAGGCCAGGGGAAGGGATCACAGGAGCTGCCTGCCTTGACACCCTCTGTGCCAGATAGTCATGGATCAAGGCCAGGGGAAGGGATCACAGGAGCTGCCTGCCTTGACACCCTCTGTGCCAGATAGTCATGGATCAAGGCTAACTCACTGCCTACCTGAACACTACCTATTTCTTAAGAACATGATATTTAATATCAGTCATGTAGGCAAAGTAAGGATCGGCACTCATTAAAATCTAAACAGATGTGTTAAGGACAGTAAGTATATGTAGAGCCAACATTTGGGTCAGCTTAGCGTGGAGCCCTTGTTCTTAAAGTAATCGTCCAGACCCATTTTTTCTTTGCATAATTATGTTGAATGTTCATTCAAAATACCTAATCCACAAAAAATTATTCATTTTCACACCTTATTTCCCTAAAAACATGACTTTTGTAAAAAGCGCGGGAAAAACAACAGCCACATTCCAGCCGTGGCGCAAAACTTGCTGGCGACGTCACACGAGTGAGCCTCCCAGCCCCGCCCGACACAGACACACGGAGACTCTGAGAAAAATGTAGTACTTGGGGAATTTTGGGTGCTTCTGGTATATTTCTTGTGCAACACGGCACATACTTGCATCCTGCATGGGCACGGCAAGAAAGCCGTGCCATTCCCGAGAGCTTAGCACCCATTCACAACCCACACGGCGACGATATATGTGTGCAGACCTTTGGAGCGACGGGGAGCGGCTGGTAGTAGCCAGGGTACTGCAGCCCTCTCATCTCGGTGGCCTTGCACCTACCCGCCGCTCCCCGCCGCTTGCCGCCGCTGCACACATCTGCACACATATATCGTCGCCCCACAGTTTGCAAATGGGTGCTAAGCCCTCGGTAAAGGCACAGCCCCCACGCTGCACCCACACAGGATGCAAGTACATGCCACATCGCACAAAAAAAATATCAGAAACACCCAAAATTCCCCAAGTACTACATTTTTCTCAGAGTCTCCGCGCATATGTATCTGGCGGTGCTGGGATGCTCCCTGTTGTGACGTCGCCGACCCATGGTGCGTCGTCTGCTGATAAACAGTTGTGTTTTGAGAGCACGGGGAATTTACAGATTTTGAATGCGGATCATTTAAAAACGGGTGACTGGATGCAAAATGTGACAACATATTGTTGATATACTCGATCATGGCTATATTTTGACTGCATTAAATCAGGAATGATGAAATGGTCTGGACGATTACTTTAAGATTTTCATGTTTTTTCTGTGCAAACCCCCCAAAAAAGTGTGATTTTTTGCAATTCGAGAAACTGTTTGTTTGTTTGTTTGTTTGTTTAGAGGATAATTCCTCAGAGCCATAGTGATCTACCGCTGCAGCTTAGTGTTGGCCGAAGCCACCACCCCGGGAGGCGGGTCACAAACCACCGGCTAACACCCGGTACCCAGTCACTGCTGGGTGGACAGGGGCTCGGGTTTTAAGAAAGACCACCCATCTATCTTCGCTCCGCCCGGGGATCGAAACCGGGACTTCTCGGTTGTGAGCCGAGCGTGCTAACCACTACACTACGGAGTACCCAAATATTGTTTTGTTTTGTTGACAATGAATTTTTTTTTAAATATGCTTTTTAGATGCTTTGACTGGAAAAAACACTCATATTTGAAAAAGCATTAAATAATAAGCTAATCAAACCATTAAACTAACCTAACCCTCAAACTAACCTAACCTAACTCTCACACTAACCTTACCAGAATTATTTTTGTTCGCACATTTTATAATAGTGTTACTTTCACACTCGTTCTGATCTATAGAAACAGTAGAAAGGTGAAAATACTTGAATCCAGGCACAGTCAAATTAAACATAAGAACCCAGCCCTGTCCACCCCCCCCACCACCACCCCAGCATCAAGCCCTGGGTACAAACAGACACAACCACCCACAACCCACGGTAAATTTCGGGTCGACCGAAATGTACCAAAAACCGGTTTTTGGTATATCTGATACCAAAAACCTTTTTGGTCCATACCAAAAACCAATTAATTGTTGAATGAGCAAAGATTTTTTTATTTCATAATCGTCGCATGTATCAATCTAGTGTAGATCTGTTTCTATATAAAGCGTGAATCTAAACTACACGTATATTATTCGTGTAGGGAGGTTTTTGGCATGACTTGTGTGGGTTTTTGGCTTGGGCGTTATGAAATACAGAAATTGCTATCAAACTATAGAACACAGTTGATGATCGTAAATTAATTTTGGATATGCACGTGACTCATGCAGCATATGCGTCGTTCATAATATTGCCGTTATTTAGTGAGCGCCTGCCAAAACCCTGGCTGTGCTACCAAAAACCCACACAATATCCTTTCCCTTCAAATTCATCGCTAATAATGATTCGCCTAGACAAAACCTGAACATCGAATATGCAAATATATATTTTAAAACTGGATATCACCCACTAAAAAGGTTTTTGGTATGGACAAAATAGGTTTTTGGTATCAGGTATACCAAAAACCGAATTTTGGTATATTTCGGGTGACTGGTAAATTTCCAGATGAACACCGAACTTCCTTTGGTGGATGAAACAATTTTTTTCTGGTGAGTTTTGAATTAATCTGACAACCATTTCTGTCGCAAATAATATTTTTTTTTTTTTTACAAAAATGACAAAAAAACAAAAACACATTGAACCTAACCTAACCTAACCTTTATCTAACCATAAAAAAAAAATAAAAAAATAACCTTTATCTAGTCGGTAGACTAACTAAAAAAAAAAAAAACTAAGCTTTATCTACCGTAGATAACAGTGAAGTCGCCACCTGCAGTGAAGTCGCCAGGCGCCAAATATTACGAATTATAGCATCACTACTGAGTTTTATGTGCCACTGGAGATGTTACACAGTAGTTTATATCATGACGGTATAATCTACCCTGTTTCAGCGTTGTTTTATGCTTTGTATCTGCAAGTATAACTGTTGCGCATTTTGCTTCTCACGTTTTTCTTCGCGCGATGACAGACAGTAAACAGTAGCCTTTCGGGCGGCAGGACACAGACTTGCCAGATCTTTCAAACTTGAATAGAATTTATTTTCACGCTGGCAGAGGAATTTTGATATATCCAAGCATCTTCCGCAGCTAATATATATAGAGACTTGTTTTACTTTATCTCTAATTTCCCTGAATTCCCCAGAGTGGCGACTCAACTGTTGGGTTAAACTACTAGCTGGCGACTTTACTGTAGTAGGTATAGTGAGGTCGCCACTCTATTTTATTTTTGTAATTTGTTCATTTATACCCCCTTATATGACACAGATGAAGACACAAAATGACACAGACTTTCCAGATAGACCCTTCTAACTTTCCTGAAATCATGGATGTACAAATGTAAGTATTAACGTCACCACACGTCTGTAAATAACAAAGAAACGTTGAACTGGCGACTTCACTGTTATCTACGGTAACTAAAAAAAAAAAATCTAAAAAATTGCGACATAAACGGTTAGCATATTAATTTAAAACACATCAAAACTCTCCAGAAAAAAATAGTTTGGTCTACCCTAGTGAATTGTGTGTTGATCTGGAATACTAGCCAAGTCACAGCCCTGCCTGGACGCCACACAAACACCCCGTCCCTGTTAGTACCAAGTTTACAGGGAGTTTCGTACACAACTTGTTTCGCACCTAGGTTTTGTTAGTTGTTTCGTACACTGATTTTGAGTTGTTTCGTACATACCTGGTATCGTTTCGTAACTTTAGTAGTTAAGTAAACACGTAAACACAATAGTAACAAGCTTGGCAGATTTGACATTACTCCTCCTGTCTCCTCTTTACTCCTTCATGCACACACGCAACACACTGACCCCTCCGTGAAGCAATGACTGATTAACACCTGACTCCTGAACACACCTGCACGGCTAAATCTCACTTGTACTCATAAAGGAATCAAATATTTAGGTCCTCACATTAAAACTTAGAAAAGCGCGCGCTGTCAAAACCAAAACAAACCTTGGAACTTACTTATTTTTCAGATATTCTCCTTCTTCTACACCACCATTAGCCCTGAATTACTACCTTAACTACTCACTGCATCTCTAACTACCATACCTGAGGCTTGGTGGCGCCGGAACCAGGTGAAAATTCAGTTTGTTGATATTTCTTTCAAAAGTTGTGTGTTGTCCCCGCCGTTGGGAAGAGTCTCGCGGATTCTCGGGAAACACGAGACTAAAACTTTTCATTGTTTTCATAATTCCGACGCTTCTAACTTTTCATAATTTTTCATTTCATTTCATTTCATTTTCATAGATTTTTATTATTTCACTACGTTCGTAAACCCTCCTTTTTCTTTTATTTTATATGTATTTGTCAATTTGTTTTTTATTCTATTTACAGTCTATTCAAACTTGACCTTACCACTATCTACGGTGTTTTATAATGGGCCCCAGACATAACTACGTCACGGTTTGTTTACATCGGTGCATTGTGGGGATAAGGCGGGGTCGCCGCGGGTGGACCTACGAAGGGAAAACTACAGCGATGGAAGAATTTAGAGTTATTTTGCGCGAAATTGATATTCCAGGTGCTATATTACTGTGCTGTGTTCTCGCTGACAACACTATAGAGAAGACCTGAGGTAATGACTGATGTGCAGAGGCTTTTAAACCAAGAAAACAGAGTCATAACAGAGCCTCGTCAAAAGGTAAGCAACTGGTAGGTACGTAATGTGTCCCTACCACTTGTTTACTTCTTAATTTTTGTTTATTGTAGTTAGGTAAAGGTTAGGTTAGGTATAGGTAAAGGCTAGGTTAGGTTTAGGTTCTTTTTTTTTTTCATTTTTGGAAAAAAAAAAAAAAAAAAAAAAAAAAATTGCGACAGAAACGGTAAGCCGAAACGGTCAAAGCAAAGGTTGGTGATGTTGGTATAGACTCAAGAGTATTCATTGGCTCGTCAAGTAACACTTAAACCATGATGTACCACTACTTATTATGAGGAAAGACAACAAAAGGAACTCAATTAATAAGGTATTTTAATACTATCATAACCATGAATATGTACAACCTACAAAGAGAAGACTACGACGATGAAAAAATTTAGAGTTGTTTTGGGCGAAATTGATATTCCAGGTGCTATATTTCCGTGCTCGCTGACAACATAGAGAAGACCTGAGGTGATGGTTGATGTGCAAAGGCTTCTAAACCAGGAAAACAGTCACAGCAGTCTCATTAAGAAGTAAACAAGTGGTAGGGACACATTACGTACCTACCAGTTGCTTACCTTTTGACGAGGCTCTGTTATGACTCTGTTTTCTTGGTTTAAAAGCCTCTGCACATCAGCCATTACCTCAGGTCTTCTCTATAGTTTTCTCAGCGAGAACAGAGCACAGTAATATAGCACCTGGAATATCAATTTCGCGCAAAATAACTCTAAATTCTTCCATCGCCGTAGTTTTCCCTTTGTAAGTCCACCCGCGGCGACCCCGCCTTATCCCCACAATGCACCGATGTAAACAAACCGTGACGTAGTTATGGGTAGGGTCCATTGCAAAGTTATTTTTACGGTGCTTGGAATTGTTTGAAGCTCTCTCTGTCCTTCTCTTTTTCCCCTCCTCCAGCCAGCTGTCCCCTCTCCTTACCTTCCCCTCCCTTCCTCTTTCCTTCCTTTCCCATCCCTTCATTTCCCTTCCTTTCCTTTCCCCTCTCCTTCTCCTCCCTTCCTTCCTTTTCCCTCTCTTCGAATTTCCCTTCCCCTCCTTTCCTCTCTCATTCCCCTCCCTTCCTTCCCCTTCTTAATTCAAACATGATATAATTTGACACAAAAGGAGTTTAAAATTGATTGGCTGAGCTTACATAACACTCTTATAAAAAATACTAATTTATACATTGATTGAATGTCTCCTCTTAATAGCAATAAGATCTTTATAGATTGAAAGGTTAAATTTGGAGCATACGCTATGCTGCGCGTGGCCTCGGTGCTCATCTCTGTCGCAATTAGTAGTCTACCTATGAGACTGCTATATGACACCACCTCTCTGCAGCCAGGCACTACACCACCTCTGCAGCCAGGCACTACACCACCTCTGCAGCCAGGCACTACACCACCTCTTGCAGCAGGCACCCACCACCTCGCAGCCAGGCACTACACCAACTCTGCAGCCGGCACCACACCACCTCTGCAGCCACGGCACCCACACCACCTCTGCAGCCAGGCCACACACCACCTCCGACAGCCAGGCACCACACAACCTTCTGCAGCCAGGCCACCCACCCCCTCTGCAGCCAGGCACCACACCACTCTGCAGCCAGGCACTACACCACCTCTGCACCCAGGCACACACCACCCTCTGCACCCAGGCAACACCCCCCTCTGCGCCAGGCCCCACACCACCTTTTGCAGCCAGGCAAAAAAACCCCCCCCTCTCGCGGGCCAAAAATCCGGGCCCCACCCACCTTGCAGCCGGCCCACACACCTCTGCAGCCAGGCCCCACACCACCTTGCACCAGGCCCAACCACCTCTGCAGCCAGGCACCACACCACCTTTTGCAGCAGGCCCCACCCCACCTCTGCAGCGGGCACACACCACCCCCTGCACCAGGCCCCACACCACCCTCTGCAGCCGGGGCACCACACCACCCCCGCACCCGGGACCACACCACCTTTTCCACCCCGGGCCCCCACACCCCCTTTCTGCACAGGCCCACCCCACCTTTTGCAGCCAGCACCACCCACCTCTGCAGCCGGGGCACCACACCACCTCTGCAGCCAGGCACCACACCACCTCTTCCACCAGGCCCCACACCACCTCTGCACCCAGGACACACCACCTTTTGCAGCCAGGCCCCACACCCCCTCTGCAGCCAGGCACCACCCCACCTCTGCACCCGGGCCCCACCACACCCCTCTGCGCCAGGCCCACACCCCTCGCAGCCGGGCACCACACCACCTCTGCAGCCAGGCACCACACCCCTCTGCAGCCAGGCCCCAAAACCCCACCTCTGCACCCAGGCCCACACACCCTCTGCACCCAGGCCCCCCACCACCCTCTGCAGCCAGGCACCACCCCACCCTCTGCAGCCGGCCCACCCACCTTTTGAGCGGCCCCACCCCCCTCTGCAGCCAGGCACCACACCCCCTCTGCACCCAGGCACCACCCCACCTTTGCACCGGCACCCACCACCTCTGCGCCAGGCCCCAACCACCTCTGCAGCCAGGCACCCCCCCCTTTTGCAGCCGGGCACCACACCACCTCTGCCCCAGGCCCCCACACCACCCTGCAGCCAGGCACCCACACCTTGCAGCCAGCACCACACACCTCTGCGCCGGGCACCAACCCCTCTGCAGCCAGGCACCACACCCCCCTGCACCCGGGCACCCAACCACCTTTTGCAGCCAGGCACCACACCACCTTTTGCAGCCAGGCACACACCCCTCTGCACCCAGGCCCACCCCACCTCTGCAGCCAGGAAACCCACCCCCTGAGCCAGGCCCCCAACCACCCCCTGCAGCCAGGCCCCACCCCACCTTTTGCAGCCAGGCCCCACACAACCTCTGCGCCGGGCCCACCACACCACCTCTGCAGCCAGGCACCACACCACCTCTGCACCAGGCACACACCACTCTGCAGCCAGGCCCCACACCACCTCTGCAGCCAGGCACCACACCACCTCTGCAGCCAGGCACCACACCACCTCTGCAGCCAGGCACAACACCACCTCTGCAGCCAGGCACCACACCACCTCTGCCAGCCAGGCCCCACACCACCTCTGCAGCCAGGCATACACACCTCTGCAGCCAGGCACCACACCACCTCTGCAGCAGGCACTACACCACCTCTGCAGCCAGGCACCACACCACCTCTGCAGCCAGGCCCCACACCACCTCTGCAGCCAGGCACTACACCACCTCTGCAGCCAGGCCACACACCACCTCTGCAGCCAGGCACCACACCACCTCTGCAGCCAGGCACCACCACTCTGCAGCCAGCACCACACCACTCTGCAGCCAGGCACCACACCACCTCTGCAGCAGGCACCACACCACCTCTGCAGCCAGGCACCACACCACCTCTGCAGCCAGGCACTACACCACCTCTGCAGCCAGGCACTACACCACCTCTGCAGCCAGGCACCACACCACCTCTGCAGCCAGCACACACCACCTCTGCAGCCAGGCACTACACCACCTCTGCAGCCAGGCACTACACCACCTCTGCAGCCAGGCACCACACCACCTCTGCAGCCAGGCACCACCCCCCCACAGGCACACACCACTCTGCAGCCAGGCACCACACCACCTCTGCAGAGCAGGCACTACACCACCTCTGCAGCCAGGCACACACCACCTCTCGCAGCCAGGCACCACACCACCTCTGCAGCCAGGCACCACACCACCTCTGCAGCCAGGCACCACACCACCTCTGCAGCCAGGCACCACACCACCTCTGCAGCCAGGCACCACACCACCTCTGCAGCCAGGCACCACACCACCTCTGCAGCCAGGCACCACACCACCTCTCTGCAGCCAGGCACCACACCACCTCTGCAGCCAGGCACCACACCACCTCTGCAGCCAGGCACCACACCACCTCTGCAGCCAGGCACCACACCACCTCTCTGCAGCCAGGCACCACACCACCTCTGCAGCCAGCACTACACCACCCTCGCAGCCAGGCACCACACCACCTCTGCAGCCAGGCACCACACCACCTCTGCACCAGGCACTATCACCACTCTGCAGCCAGGCACCACACCACCTCTCTGCAGCCAGGCACCACACCACCTCTGCAGCCAGGCACCCACCACCTCTCTGCAGCCAGGCACCACACCACCTCCTGCAGCCAGGCACCACACCACCCTCTGCAGCCAGGCACCACCCCACCTCTCGCAGCCAGGCACCACACCACCTCTGCAGCCAGGCACCACACCACCCTCTGCAGCCAGGCACCCACACCACCTCTCTGCAGCCAGGCACCACACCACCTCTCTGCAGCCAGGCACCACACCACTCTGCAGCCAGGCACCACACCACCTCTCTGCAGCCAGAGCCACCACACCACCCTCTGCAGCCAGGCACCACACCACCTCTCTGCAGCCAGGCACCACACCACCTCTCTGCAGCCAGGCACCACACCACCTCTGCAGCCAGGCACCACACCACCTCTCTGCAGCCAGGCACCACACCACCTCTGCAGCCAGGCACACACCACCTCTGCAGCCAGGCACCACACCACCTCTCTGCAGCCAGGCACCACACCACCTCTCTGCAGCCAGGCACCACACCACCTCTCTGCAGCCAGGCACCACACCACCTCTCGCAGCCAGGCACAACCACACAACCTCTGCAGCCAGGCACCACACCACCTTCTGCAGCCAGGCACCACACCACCTCTGCAGCCAGGCACCACACCACCTCTGCAGCCAGGCACACACCACCTCTCTGCAGCCAGCACCACACCCCAACCTCTCTGCACCAGGCACCACACCACCTCTCTGCAGCCAGGCACCACACCACCTCTCTGCACCAGGCACCACACCACCTCTGCAGCCAGGCACCACACCCACCTCCTCTGCAGCCAGGCACCACACCACCTCTCTGCAGCCAGGCACCACACCACCTCTCTGCAGCCAGGCACCACACCACCTCTGCAGCCAGCACCACACCACCTCTCTGCAGCCAGGCACCACACCACCTCTCTGCAGCCAGGCACCACACCACCTCTCGCAGCCAGGCACCACACCACCTCTGCAGCCAGGCCACACCACCTCTGCAGCCAGGCACCCACCACCTCTGCAGCCAGGCCCCACACACCTCGCAGCAGGCACCACACACCTCTGCAGCCAGGCACTACACCCCCCTTGCAGCCAGGCCCCACACCACCTCTGCAGCCAGGCACTACACCACCTCTGCAGCCAGGCCACACCCACCTCTCAGCCGGGCACTACACCACCTCGCAGCCAGGCACTAACCCCCACCTCTGCAGCCAGGCACACCCCACCCTGCAGCCAGGCACCACACCACCTCTGCAGCCAGGCACCACACCACCTCTGCAGCCAGGCACCACCCCACCTCTGCAGCCAGGCACCACACCACCTCGCAGCCAGGCCCCACACCACCTCTGCAGCCAGGCACCACACCACCTCTGCAGCCAGGAAATACACCACCTCTGCAGCCAGGCCCCACACCACCTCTGCAGCCAGGCACCACACCACCTCTGCAGCCAGGCCTACACCACCTCTGCAGCCAGGCACCACACCACCTCTGCACCCAGGCACACACCCCTCTGCAGCCAGGCACACACCACCTCTGCAGCCAGGCACCACACCACCTTTTCTGCAGCCAGGCACCACACCACCTCTGCAGCCAGGCACTACACCACCTCTGCGCCACCCACCCCTCGCAGCCAGGCACCAACCCCCTCTGCACCCGGCACCACACCCCCTCTGCAGCCAGGCCACCCACCCCTGGCCACCCACACCACCTCTGCAGCCAGGCCCCACACCACCTCTGCACCGGGCACCACCCCCCCTTTAAGAAACCCACCCCCCCCTTGGGGCCCCCCCCCCCCTTTCCCCCCCCCCACCCCTCCAGAAACCCCCCCCCCCTTTATGGCCCCACACCACCTCCGCCAGGCCCCACCTCTGCCCAGGCACTCCCAACCCCCGCCCAAACCCCCCCCCCCCCCAAAACCCACCACCCCCGCAGCCAACACACCACCTCTGCACCCAGGCACAACCCCCCCCCCCCCCACCTCTGCAGCAGGCACCAACCACCTCCCCGGGCCCACCACCCCACCTCTGCAGCAGGCACCAACCCCCTTCCGCAAGGGGGCCCCAAAACCCCCTCGCCCCCCCACCCCCCAGCCAGGCACCACACCCCTCTCCAGCCCCCCAACCCACCCCCCCACACCCCCCTTTCCCCGGGCCCCCAACCCTTTTCCAGAACCAACCCCCTGCACCCAAAAGGCACCACACCCCTCCCGGCCCCCCCCAAAACCACCCCCTGCAGCCAGGCCCCAACACCCCCCCGCCCACCCCCCATGGGGGCCCCCCCCAACCCCTGCAGCCCCACCCCCCCCCTGCGCCGGCACCCCCCACCTCTGCAGCCGGGGCACCACACCCCCCTTCTGCGGGAAAGGCCCCACACCCCCTCCCCAGCCAGGCCCCTTACACCACCCCCTTCAGCCGGCCCCACACCCCCCTTTTTGCAGCCGGGGAAAACCCCACCACCTTTGCGGGCCAGCCACCAACCCCACCCCCTCACCCCCCGGCACCCACACCCCCCTCTGCAGCCAGGCACTACCCCAAACCCCTCGCACCCAGGCCCCAAAAACCACCTCTGAGCCAGGCAAAAAAACCACCTTGCGCAGGCCCCAAAACCCCCTTGAAAGCGGCCCCAAAACCCCCTCTGCAGCCAGGCCCCAAAACCAAACCCCCTGCACCCCGGGGCCCCACACCACCTCTGAGCCAGGCACTCCCACCACCTCTGGCAGGCCAGGCCCACACCCCCTCTGCAGCCAGGCACTACACCACCTCTGCACCCAAGGCCACCCACATCTGGGGCCGGGCCCCACACCACCTTGCACCCAAAGGCCCCAAACCCCCAATCGCACCAGGCCCCACCCCAAACCTCTGCACCCCAGGCACCCCCACCACCTCTGCAGCCAGGCCCCACCCCCACCTCTGAAAGGCCAGGCATTTTTTTACACCACCTCTGCAGCCGGGCACCCCCACCCCCTCTGCACCCAAAGGCCCCAACACCCCCTCTGGCAGCCGGGCCCCACACCACCTTTTGCAGCCAGGCCCCACCCCCACCTCTGCACCCCAGGAAACCAAAACCAAACCTCTCCCACCCAGGCCCCACCCCAAACCCCTGAAAGCCAGGCCCCACCACCTCTGCAGCCGGAAGGCACTACCACCTCTGCACCCCGGCACAACCCAAACCTCTGCCCCGGCACCAAAACCACCTCGAACCTTGAACCAACCACCTCGGCAGCCGGGGCCCCACACCACCCTGCAGCCAGGCCCCACACCCCCCTCTGAGCCGGGCCCAAAAAACCCCAAACCCTCGCAGCCGGGCCCCACACCCCCTCGCCCAGGAAAACCCACCACCTTTGAAACCAGGCCCCCAACCCCCCTCTGCACCCAAAGGCCCACCCCCACCTCTGCACCCGGGCCCCACCCCCACCTCTGCAGCCACCCCACCCCAAACCTTTTGGAAAGCCAGGCAAAAACCCCAAACCTCTGCAGCCAGGCACTACACCACCTCTGCAAGCCAGGCCCCCACACCCCCTCTGCGGGCCAGGCACACCCCCACCTCTGCACCAGGCCCCACCCCCTCTGAAAGCCAGGCACCACACCACCTTTTGCACCAGGCCCCACACCCCTCTCCCCCCCGGGCAAAAAACCCCCTCTGCAGCCAGGCACCCCACCACCTCGGGAAACCAAAGGCCCCCAACACCCCCCTTGCAGCCAGGCCTAAAAACCCCCTCTGCAGCCAGGCACTCCCACCCCCTCTGCACCCGGGGGCCACACCACCCCCCCGCAGCCGGGCCCCAACCCCACCTCTGCAGCCAGGCACTAAAAACCACCTCTGCACCGGGCCAAAAACACCACCTCTGCACCCCAAGGAAACCACCCACCTCTGCAGCCAGGAAACCCACCCCCTCCCCCAGCCAGGCCCCAAACACCCCCTTTTGCAGCCGGGGCACTACACCACCTCTGCACCCCGGGCCCTACCCCCTCTGCAGCAGGCATTTAAAAACCACCTCTCAGCCGGGGGCACACCCCCTCTGCAGCCAGGCACAAACACCCACCTCTGCACCCAAAAGGCCCCCCCCTTACCAACCCCCCCTCTGCACCCCAGGCCCCACACCACCTCTGCGCCGGGCAAATACACCACCTCCTTGCAGCCAGGCCCCAAAAAAAAAAAACACCCACCTTTTGAAAGCCAGGAAACCAAACCCCCTTTCTGCACCCAAAAGGCACCAAAACCACCTCTGCGCCGGGCCCCCACCCCAACCCTCCCCGGCCGGGCCCCAAACCACCTCTCCCACCCAGGCCCCCAAAACCACCTCTGAAAAGCCGGGCCCCCAAAACCACCTCTGCACCCAGGCACTACACCACCTCTGCACCCGGGAAATACACCCCCTCTGAAAAGCCGGGCCCCACACCACCTCGGGCACCCAGGCCCCACCCCACCTCTGCAGCCGGGCCCTTTACACCACCTCTGCACCGGGCACCCCCACCCCCTTTCTGCACCAGGCCCCACCCCCCCTCTGAAACCAGGCACCACACCCACTCTCAGCAGGCCCCACACCACCTCGGGCACCCCGGGGGCCCCACACCACCTCTGCAGCCAGGCCCCACACCCCTCTGCACCCGGGCCCCCAACACCCCCCTCTCGCGGGGCCCAACCCACCCCCAAACACACCCACCTCTGCACCCAGGCACCAAAACCCCCCTCTGCAGCCAGGCACCACACCACCTCTGAAAGCCAGGCCCCACCCCCCCTCTGCAGCCGGGGCCACAAACCCCCTTAAAAAGGGCCACAACACCCCCCTCTGCACCAGGCCCCAAAACCACCTCTCCCACCCCAGGCCCCACACCACCTCAAAAAGCCAGGCACTAAAACCACCTCTGCAGCCGGGCACTCCCCCACCTCTGAAAGCCAGCCCCACCCACCTCTGCACCAGGCACACACCACCTTGCAGCCGGGGCCCCCCCCTTACCACCCCCCATCTGAAAGCCGGGCCCCAAACCACCCCCCTCTGCCCCCAGGCCCCACACCCCCTCTTGCAGCCGGGCCCACCACACCACCTCTAAAAAGCCAGGCACCACACCCCCCTCTGCAGCCAGGCCCCACACCACCTCTGCCACCCGGGGGAAAAACCCCAACCTCTGCAGCCAGGCCCCACCCCCACCTCTGCAGCCGGGGCCAAAAACCCCACCTCGAAAGCCAGGCACCACACCACCTCGGGCAGCCAGGAACCAAAACCACCTTTTTCAGCCGGGGGCACTACCCCAACCTCGGGCCCCCCGGCCCCACACCACCTCTGCAGCCAGGCACTACCCCACCTCGGGGCAGCCAGGAAACCAAAAACCACCTCTGCAGCCTACCCCCCCCGCCAGGCCCCACCCCCACCCCCCTGCGAGGCACCACCCCCTCGCAGCCGGGCCCACCACACCACCTCTGCACCCAGGAAAACCACACCACCCTGAAAGCCAGGCCCCACCCCACCTCGGGAAACCCAGGCACCCACCCCCTTTCTGCACCAGGCACTAAAACCACCTCGGGCAGCCAGGCACTACACCCCCTCTGCCCGGGCACTACCCCACCTCTGCACCCAAAGGCCCCCCAACCACTCTGCAGCCAGGCACAACACCACCTCTGCGCCGGCCCCAAACACCACCTCTGCGGCCGGGCCCCAAAAACCACCTCTGCCCCCAGGCATTTAACACCCCCTCTCCCGGGCCAGGCCCCAACCACCCCTCTGCACCCGGGCACCACACCACCCCCTGCACCCAAGGAAACTACCCAACCTCTGAAACCAGGCCTCCCCAAAACCCTGCGGGCCAAAGGGGCCCACCCCACCTCTGAAAGCCGGGCCCCCACACCCCCTTTCTGCGGCCAGGCACACCCCCAACCTCGACCAGGCCCCCCAACCCCCACCCCTGCGCCGGGCCCCACCCCAACCTCTGCACCCGGGGGCCACTACACCCCCTCTCCCAGCCAGGCACTAAAAACCCCCCTTTTTGCAGCCGGGCCTACCCCACCTCTGCAGCCGGGCCCCACCCCAACCTCTGCACCCAGGCCCCCACCCCACCTCTCCCGCCAGGCCCCCACCCCCTTTCTGCCCCAGGCCCCACCACCTCTGCCCCCGGGGCCACCCCCCCAAACCTTTTCCCAGCCAGGCACCACCCCACCTCTGCACCCAGGCACCAAAACCAACTCTGCAGCCGGGGCACTACACCACCTCTGCAGCACCCCAAAACCCCCCTCTGCACCCAGGGCTTTTAAAACCCACCTCGGCAGCCGGCCCCAAAACCACCTCTGCACCAGGCACCACACCCCCTTTCCCCACCAGGCCCCCACACCCCTCTGCGCCGGGCACTACACCCCCCTCTGCACCAGGCACAAAACCCCAACCCCCACCCACCTCTGCACCCCAGGCAACACCCCAACCCTCGGGGCAGGGGGGCCCCACCCCACCTCTGAAAGGCCGGCCCCACACCACCTCTGCAGCCAGGCAACACCCCCCCTCTGCAGCCAGGCACTAAAACCACCTTTCAGCCCCCAAAATTGGCCCCACACACAACCTTGCAGCCGGGCCCCACACCCCCTCTGCACCCCAGGCACCACCCCACTCGCAGCCAGGCCCCCACCCCCCTTGCAGCCAGGCACCACACCCCCTCTGCACCCCGGCCCCACCACCACCTCTGAAAGCCGGGCCCCCACCCCACCTCTGCACCCCGGGCACTAAAAAACACCCCCCGGGCCGGGCCCAAAAACCCGCCATCCCCACCCACCTCTGCAGCCAGGCACCACACCCACCCTGCCCCAAAGGCACCCACCACCTCGGCAGCCAGGCACCACACCCCCTCGCACCCGGGCCCACCACACCCCCCCTCTGCCCCCAGCACCAAAACCCACCTCGCAGCCAGGCATCCCACCCCCCTCTGCACCCCACCACCCCCAACCCCCTCTGCAGCCAGGAAACCCCCCACCCTCACCCCCCCCCCTTTAAAGCCCCCCCCCCCCCAAGGCCCCACACCACCTCTGCAGCCAGGCCCCACCCCACCTCTGCAGCCGGGCCCAATACACCCCCTTTTGAAAGCCGGGGCACCCCACCACCTTTTGCACCCAGGCCCCACCCCACCTCTGCACCGGCACTACCCCAACCTCTGCACCCAGGCCCCAACACCACCTCTGCACCGGGGAAACTACCCACCTCTGCAGCCGGGCACTACCCCACCTCGGGCAGCCAGGCACTACACCCCCTCGGGCAGCCAGGCATTTAAACACCACCTCTCCCGCCGGGGCCCCCACACCACCTCTGCAGCCAGGCACTAAAAACCACCTCTCCCAAGCCAGGCACACACCCTCTGAAGCCAGGCCAAACCACCATTTTGCAGCCGGGGCACTACACCCCCTTGCACCCAGCACACCCCCCTCTGCAGCAGGCACCCCCCCAAAACCACCTGCCCCGGGCATTACACCACCTCTGCAGCCAGGCCCCACACCCCTCTGCACCCCAGGCCCCACCCCAAACCTCTGAAAGCCGGGCACCCACCCCAACCCACCCACCTCGCAGCCCGGAAACTACACCACCTCTGCAGCCAGGCACCACCCCCCTTTTCAGCCGGGCCCCACCCACCGCTCCCCGCCCGGCACACACCACCTCTGCGCCGGGCCCTACCCCAAACCTTTTCCCAGCCGGCATTTACACCCCCTCTGCGCCAGGCATACCCCCCCTCGGCAGCCAGGCATTTACCCACCTCTGAAAGGCCAGGCACTACCCCCCCTTTCTGCAGGCCGGGCCCCACACCCCTCGGGCAGCCAGGCACCCCCCCACCTCTGCACCCGGGCCCCCAACCCCAAACCTCTGCCCCCAGGCACCCCCAACCACCTTTTCAGCCAGGCACCACACCACCCCCTGCCCGGGGCACCACCCCAAACCCTCCCCGGGCCCAAGGCACCACACCACCTTTTGCAGCCGGGGCCCCACACCCCCTCTGAAAGCCAGGCACCCCCAAAACCTCGGGCCACCCAGGCACCACCCACCTCTGAAAGCCAGGCACCACACCACCTCGGGCGGGCCAGGCACTAAAACACCTCTGCAGCCAGGCCAACACCCCCAAACCATTCCCGCCAGGCCCCACACCACCTCAAAAAGCCGGGCCACCACACCCCCTTCTGCAGCCAGGACTACACCCCTCTCCCACCCCAGGAAATAAAACCACCCGGGCACCCAGGACTACCCCAAACCTCGCAGCCAGGCCCCACACCACCTCTGCGCCAGGCCCCCACACCCCCTCTGCCCCAAGGCCCCACACCACCCGGGCAGCCGGGCCCCCACACCCCCTTTGCAGCCAGGCCCCACACCCCCCTCTGAAACCGGGCACCACCCACCCTGCAGCCAGGCACCACCCACCTCTGCACCCAGGCACCACCCCACCTCTGCACCCCAGGCCCCCACCCCACCCTGCACCCAGGCCCCACAACCCCCTGCAGCCAGGCCCCACAAAAACCTCTGCAGCCAGGCCCAAACACCACCTCTGCCAGCCAGGCCCCACACCCCCCTCTGCAGCCAGGCACTACACCCCTCTGCGGGCCGGGGCCACAACCACCTCTGCAGCCAGGCCCCACACCCACCTCTCCCGGCCAGGCCCCAACACCCCCCCCTGCAGCCAGGACCCCCCACCACCCTGCAGCCGGCACCAAACCACCTCTCCCGCCAGGCACAAAACCACCTTGCAGCCAGGCACCACACCACCTCTGCAGCCAGGCACCACCCCACCCCCTGCGCCAGGCCCCAAAACCCCCACCTTGCAGCCGGCACCACCCACCTCGCACCCCAGGCCCCACCCCACCTCTCCCCCGGCCCAGGGCCCCTTCCACCCCAACCCCCCTCTGCAGCCAGGCACAACAACCCCCTCTGCAGCCGGCCCACAAAACCTCTGAAAGGCCAGGAAAACCCCCAACACCCCCTCTGCAGCCAGGCCCCACACCACCTCTCAGCCAGGCACCACCCCCAAACCCCCAAACCAGGCCCCACACCACCCCCTGCACCCCGGGCCCCCCACCCCCTCTGCGCCAGGAAACCACACCACCTTGGGCCGGCACTACACCACCTCTGCAGCCAGGCACCCCACCACCTCGCAGCCAGGCCCCCACCCCACCTCGCAGCCAGGCACTACACCCCCTCTGCGCCAGGCACTCCCACCACCTCTGCACCCAGGCCCCACCCCACCTCGGGCGGGCCAGGCACTACACCCCCTTTCTGCGGGGGGCCCCAGGCACTACCCCACCTTGCAGCCGGCCCACCCACCAACCTTTTTGCACCCAGGCACTCACCACCTTCCCAGCCAGGCATTTAAACCACCTCTGCACCCGGGGCACACAACCCACCTTTTGCACCCAGGACACCCACCTCGCAGCCGGGCCCACTCCCACCACCTCTGAAAAGCCGGGCACTACACCACCTCTCCCAGCCGGGCCCAACCCCCCCCACCCCCCCCCCCCCCAAAAAAACCCCCCAAACCTTTTCCCCCGGGCACCCCAAACCTCTCACCCCGGGGCACTACCCCACCTCTGCACCCAGGCACTACACCCCCTCTCCCCACCCACACACCACCTCTGCAGCCAGGCCCAAACACCACCTCGCACCCAGGCACAAAAACCACCTTGCAGCCGGGCCCCACCAACCACCCTGCAGCCAGGCCCCCAACCACCTCTGCACCCCAGGCACCACACCCACCTCTGCAGCCAGGAAACTCCCCACCACCTCTGCAGCCGGGGAAATTTACACCACCTCTGCGCCGGGCCACTAAAACCACCTCTGCAGCCAGGCACAAACACCACCTCTGCATCCGGGCACTCCACCCCTCTGCAGCCAGGAATTTACCCCCCCTCTGCAGCCACACTTACACCCCTCTGCACCCAAAGGCATACACCACCTCTGCAGCCAGGCACAAAAACCCCCCCTGCGCCGGGGACCACCCCCAACCCTCTGCACCGGGCCCACCACACCACCTTTTGCAGCCGGCCCCACCACACCACCTCTGCACCCAGGCCCCAAAAACCCACCTCTGCACCCCGGCACCACACCACCTCTGCAGCCAGGCACCACACCACCTTTTGCAGCCAGGCACCACACCCCCTTTCTGCAGCCGGGAAAAATTTACCCACCTCTGCAGCCGGGCCCAAAACCCCACCTCGGGCAGCCGGCACCACACCACCTCTGCAGCCAGGCACCACACCACCTCTGCACCAGGCACTACACCACCTCTGAAAGCCGGGGCCACACACCCCCTCGGGCAGCCAGCCTCCCACCCCCCTCTGCACCCCAAGGCACCACACCACCTCTGCACCCAGGCACTACACCCCTCTGCAGCCAGCAAACAACCCACCTCTCCCAACCCAGGCATAAAACCACCTCGGGCACCCAAAGGCCCCACTACACCACCTCTGCAGCCAGGCCCCCACCCCCCTCTCCCGCCGGGGCACCACACCCCCTCTGCAGCCGGGGCCCCCAACCACCTCTGCACCCGGGGGCACCACACCACCTCTCAGCCAGGCACCACCCCCAACCTCTGCAGCCGGGCAAAACCCCACCACCTCTGGCACCCAAAGGCACCCCACCACCTCTGCACCCGGGCCCACTACCCACCCCCTTGAAACCCGGGGCACTACACCACCTCGGGCCCCCAAAGGCACTAACCACCCTTGAAAGGCCAGGCCCCACACCACCTCTGCAGCCGGCACCACCCCAACCTCTGCGGCCAGGAAACTAAAAACCCACCTCTCCCAGCCAGGCTTTAAAACCACCTCTCCCACCGGGGGCCCCCACAAAAACCTCGAAACCCCCAGGCAACCACCCCCACCTCTGGCCCCAGGCACTACCCCAACCTCTGCACCCAGGCACTCCCAACCACCTCGGGCACCCAGGCATACCCCCCTCTGCACCCAAAGGAAACCAACCCTTCTGCAGCCGGGCACTAAAACCACCTCTGCAGCCGGGCACTACACCCCCTTTCGGGCAGCCAGGCACCCACCCCCTCTGCAGCCGGGGAAACCAAACCCCCCCTCTCCCAAGCGGGCATTTAAACAACCCCCCCTTCTGCGCCAGGCATTTAAAACCACCCTGAAAGCCAGGCCCCCAAACACCCCCCTGCACCCCGGCACAAAAACCACCTCTGCACCCAGGCATACACCACCCTGCAGCCGGGCCCACTACACCCCCTCGGGCGCCGGGCCCTACACCCCCTTTTTGCGCCAGGAAACCACACCACCTCTGAAACCCGGGCACCAAAAACCCCTCTGCAGCCAGGAAATACCCCAAACTCTCACCCAGGCACCACACCACCTTTTGCACCAAAGGCACCCACCACCTCTGCACCAGGAAATACCCCAAACCTTTTCAGCCAGGAAATACCCACCTCTGAGCCAGGCACACACCCCCTCTGCACCCGGCACCACACCCCCTTTTTGCACCCGGGGGCCCCAAACCCCACCTCTCTGCAGCCGGCACCAAAACCCCCTCTCCCACCCCCAAGGGCACCACCCCACCTCTCTGCAGCCAGGCCCACACCACCTCTCACCCCAGGCACCACACCCCACCTCTCTGCACCCGGGAACCACCCCACCTCTCTGCAGCCAGGAAACCCACCACCTCTCGCAGCCGGGCCACCACACCCCCTCTCGCACCCGGGGAACCACCCCCACCTCTCAGCCAGGAAACCACACCACCTTTTCTGCAGCCAGGCACCACACCACCTCTCTGCAGCCAGGCACCACACCACCTCTCTGCAAGCCACCCCTTGGGCACCAACCACACACCTCTCTGCAGCCAGGCACCCACACCAACACACCACCTCTCTGCAGCCAGGCACCACACCACCTCTCTGCAGCCAGGCACCCCCCACTCTGCAGCCAGGCACCACACCACCTCTGCAGCCAGGCACCACACCACCTCTCTGCAGCCAGGCACCACACCACCTCTCTGCAGCCAGGCACCACACCACCTCTCTGCAGCCAGGCACCAAAAACTCTATACAGGGGCATTACGCACCCTTGCACGGAGTATCCTGCCATGTAAGGGGGAGGGGGGGCAACTGTCAAAGTTCTTTTTAGCACTTTGGTAGCCCTTGGACCTTGACAAATGTATATTTTGTATGAAATAAATATATATGCTTAAAATGAAGAAAGAAAAAAAAATTCTCCTAATTGAAAAAAAACCTACAGATAACCTTGGTGTTAAGGATACAGGACACTAAGGGACTATCGCTTTATTTGAATATTTTGTGGTCAAGCATGTACAGTCGATCCTCGATTTAACAGACCTCGGTTTAATGGCGAGGCGACGCGGCCCCCTGCCTATGACTCCAATGATTGAGTGATTTCTGGTTCTCCGAAATGAGACCGTTTCGTCACCATCCCTTTCACCGCCCCCAACTCTGATAACACCTTAAGTTTCTAAAGATGCCTCTAACAGCAGGTTGGCTAAGTTTTATTCTGTACCCGCCCTGACTGGTCCTCTCCGGTAATAGTTGACACCGAGGCCCAGGCTAATGCCCTGATTAACCTTACAGACCTGGACGACAACCCATTCAACATTACACCCGACCCCTTTCTTAACCCGTTAAGAGGTTACTCACGTCACAGGACGTGCTACCATAGGGTGCACATATAGGTTACTCATGTCCCATGATGTTATCCTAAACATTTCATCCTTGTAGCCTTTAATTCTTCCTCATTTCTCCTCCATCTGGTATAGTAAGGATCTTAAACCATCTACAACTATTCCCAGACTTATGTCCTACGCAAATTACGACTGTTCCACTTTACGACCGGCAGTAAATGCTGATCATTTTTTATTTATTATATATATTTTTTTTACATTTGTGTCTATAGCGCCTGTAGGCAGTGACTACTAAGGCTCGGATGGTAGGCCCTGAAGGTCCACTCGAGGGCTGTGATGGTTGGCCCTCGCCCGTGGTGGCACAGGCTGGATTTCTATAGTGACGCCTGTGATTAGAGGCTCATGCCGCCCCCCTGTGTCCTCCGATGCACTCGCAATCGAAGGTAGAATAATTGGGCAGGACATGTGGGTGTTCTTAGGCCACTCGACGGTGCAGAAAGATTTTGGTTCTCATTGGGGATCGAACTCGGTGATACGATGGTTATAACAATAATGAACAACAAAAATGTTGATAAAATATGACTTAAAAAGATGAATATATCATTACACATATTATTTTAGCATTTGGCCTGCGCCACCACGGGTGAGGGCCAACCATCACATCCCTCAAGTGAACCTCCAGGGCCTACCATCCGGGCCTTAGTAGTCACTGCCTACAGGCACTATAGGCACACATGAAGAAGGGGAAAAAAAAAAAAAAAAAAAAAAAAAAAAAAAAAAAAAAATCATTTATTTTTATAACAGGCTGACTTACGTCCAGTTCTACTTACTACCATTCGGTCGGTCCCAATCACGGTCGTAAGCAGACCACTCTGTGTACTTATACTTTCCTCTATTCCTAATGTTGGTCTAAGCAGGCGTGTACAGGCATGTCTACCTAATTACCAACGTTCACGTTACATACATTCAGAGATACGTACAAACCTGTGAGTAATTACAACTATGTAGTGGTTTTCATGTATATTTCATCCCCCCAACATGTCCCAGAAGCATTAGAGTGTAGCCAGTCAGTCAGTCAGTGGTGATGATGGTAATAGTAAGAACCATTGACACTACGTATATACCATTTAAGCTGATACAATACATGTACTCTTGAGTAATATTGGGCTATAAGCTGTACTGCACTTTTTTTCTTTTTACAGTGGTGTGTGTGCAGTGTTCAGTGTTGACAAGAGTAATGCTGGACTAACTTTTGTACATTGCAAGTTCAGTACAAACCCCACGAACGTATGTAAGTATGGGAGCTCCTGTATTTGCCTCAATGATTACTTTTGTTCAGGTGTAACAACTCCAACTGTAATTAATTCTACTCATGGTGGTTTATCTATAACTATTTCTATCATGTTTGAGTTCCTTTTTACCCATTGCCATAATGACACTAGCAACTCCCTTTTTTGTCAAATTTCTGCCTTATTGTATTAATTCTTTCATATTTAAGGGAATTTTCACACTATTATACCATTTTTCATCTTTCCAGGATACTTTGATTATTCTATGGAAAAGCCTGCATGAAATAGACACAGGTGTAAATATTTATAGCCTTGTTTTTTTCTAACTTCGTCGCATCGTCTTGTTTATTTCTAGACAATTTGGACTTGTCTTTTAATGCAGTTGTCATCACTTTTCCTGCTGCGGTCCAATGATGAAGAGACAGAGTAAGGTTTATGTGATATACATATATGTGACCTGCAGGAAATAGGAGTGTAAACTATGTGCGAGGAACTACACCTGAACTACACCTCCATCGTCCCGGTAACGGTGATTACCACTTTCACCTTCACTAAGCGACGTGCTTCGAAGCTTCAAGCGCCGCTACTCGACTCTCCACGTCAACACTTCCAGCCCTTCTCCCAGGGTACGGGGGATACTCTACCCAATTTGATGTCGGAGCCTCGCCGCCACAATTAAGGCAGACAGCCATAGCTCTCCCCTCCAGCAACACCTCCTCTACTACCAAGCTGCTGTTCTCATCCCTGAAGGCCATACTGAAGACGTAGGCTACCTTACAGTTGGCCCTTCACTGTCCCGCAACCATTCAACGCTCCGCGCTGTTTGAAGTTACTCTACGGTGCTGACGATTGCCGCTGCAATCCACCTCTCTTCAAGCTGCGTTCAAGGGAGTTCCCAGGGTGACATTACCCCTGCATCTGCAGTTGTTGTCTGGTGACATATTTGGCGGCTAGCCATTTATTCCTTGTCTGTTGTTTAAATATATTCGGGGTAATCATATTCCTTGATTTTCCTTCCCCCACATTTCTTAGGTTTGGTAATATTAATTGATAACCACCTCGGCCCTGACACTATGTGTGGAAAGACTGTTTTTTAAGGCAATCAGCAGAGAAACCTTTAAAACCCTGGATACATTTATTGAAAGTCACACCTGCACTGCCAACCCAACAACTGCTGGGGCCATTACTCCCTCACAGAACACAAGGGCACGGCTGCCACCACACATGTAACACACTGCCCACCACCACCACCACTCATTGCCACACAGGACACACTCCTACAGGCATGGGTACAACCACACTTATCCACACAACACACCACCTCAAAAGTGGATCTTCATGTGGCTGGCAATATCACCCTTTGTCTTGAAACACTTGCTACAAATATCACACTTGAACTCCCTCAAGCCAGTGTGTCTAAAGGTGTGTTTGTTGAGTTCAGAACTGGTATAAAACCTTTTCCCACACTCTAAACATTCATGATTCTTAACACCACTGTGTGTCAGGGTGTGTGTGGTGAGGGAACTCTTTTGAGTAAATCTTTTCCCACACTCTAAACATTCATAATTCTTAACACCACTGTGTGTCACGGTGTGTGTGGTGAGGTCACTCTTTGTAGTAAATCTTTTTCCACACTCTAAACATTCATGATTCTTAACACCACTGTGTGTCAGGGTGTGTGTGGTGAGGGAGCTATTTTGAGTAAATCTTTTCCCACACTCTAAACATTCATAATTCTTAACACCACTGTGTGTCAGGGTGTGTGTGGTGAGTTCACCCTTTCGAGTAAATCTTTTCCCACACTCTAAACATTCATAATTCTTAATACCACTGTGTGTCAGGGTGTGTTTGGTGAGGTGACATTTATTAGTAAATTTTTTCCACACTCTAAACATTCATGATTCTTAACACCACTGTGTGTCAGGGTGTGTCTGGTGAGGGAGCTATTTTGAGTAAATCTTTTCCCACACTCTAAACATTCATAATTCTTAACACCAATGTGTGTCAGGGTGTGTCTGGTGAGGTCACTCTTTTTAGTAAATCTTTTCCCACACTCTAAACATTCATGATTTTTAACACCACTGTGTGTCAAGGAATGTTCTCAAGCTTACTCTTGCTTTTGAATGTTTTGGCACACTTCAGCTCACTGTCTGCCTTGTGGCCTGAGCTGCCTGCTGCCTGGAGGCGATTCAGCTGCCTCTGCTTCTTCTCTTTCTCATCATTGTTCTGCACAGAGAGAACAAGATCAGTTAACCCCTTGAGACCCAGAACGTAATTTTCATTGTTATTTGGGTACCATTAGGCGATTTTTAATGAATATAAGCAATGTTTTATAGATATGACCTGTTTAGTATCCTTGTCCACTAGTTCATGAATTTTTTGGTATATTGAGTGACTTTTCGTAATTTTATGGCTAACAACAGACGATTTTTTATAGCAAAGGAAAGATCTGGGCGTGAAGGGGTTAAGTGACAAGGAGGCAAAACTAAATTAGACCTCAGCCCCACATTTTTTTTTTCTTCTATGTGAAAAATGTCATATTCTAGATTCAATCCGCAGCTAAGAAAAACAATTGAGTGATGCAAACAAACAAGAGAAGAAAAAAAAGAATTGGTTTTTCATTTAAAAAAAAAACTTGTAACTTGAGGAATTAAATACTATATATGTCAATGAATCAATCTAGTACAAAAGTGTTATTATACTATTCTGATGAGATGGGTAACTTAACAGCTCACTCCAGCTTTACATCTTTCCTGAATTTCCATTTGAAATATGCAAAAAAAATTATCCAAATATTTAAAAGATATTCCTAAAAAAATATATTCATCCAAATTTCTTTAAACTTGCATGACATGAACTTGCGGTAACACTAAAGAAAATGTTGTAATGCCTAATATATCCAATGAGAATTAAATTTTACGTGGACGGTCCCCTTAATGAGTAGAGAGTGAGTAATGAGTACTTAATGATTTAACAGGACTTAGAGCAGCAATGACATAACAAGGAGTACACTACAGGGGAACTTTAAAAACTAACGCCACCAGATGTCTCTAGCGCTGTCACTTCTTTTGTACTTTGACTAAACTACATTTTTATAAAGAACTGTTATAGCTTTTGTATTGAAGTGTATTCTGATATGCCCCGAAGAAGCACAGGGAATTTACGGTAATTGATAGATCATTCAGGCTCAAAGGGCAGAAGAAGTGACAGCGCTAGAAACATTTGGTGGCGGTAGCATTTCAGAAAGTTTCTCTCCGGGTCACTCCCTTCCCCCACATCCAGGAACACATTACCATTGCTCCTGGAGGTCCTAGCAGACTTTTAGTACATATTTTTAACAGGACTTGGAGCAACAATGACATAACAAAGAGTACACTATAACAATTAACCACCAACACCCCCGGTCACTCACTTCCCCCACATCCAGGAAGACATTACCATTGCTCCCAGAGGTCCTAAGCACACTTAAGGACTTGGAGCAGCAATGTCATAACAAAGAAACAATGAGTACACTGCAACAATTAACCACCAACACCCCCGGTCACTCACTTCCCCCACATCCAGGAACACGTGGTCGGCGCCCCTTGAGGTGTCTGCCATGGACTGCCGCCGGGACCGGGGTGAGTCGGCCGCTAGGATGCTGAACCGCTTGCTGGGCAACAGCGTGAAGCTCGTCGACGCCCGCCCACTGCGCTTCATCTTGAGGTCTGCGGCGAGATTGATTGATTGTGATGCCAAAAAAAAGGGGGGGAAATGTGCTAGATATAAGAACATAAGAACATGAGTACAGACAACCCTCGTTTTCCCGGACCTCCATTTCCCGGATATCGGATTTGCCGGACAAAATCCGAGGTCCGGGAATATGTCAGAGTCCCGGACAAATGCCTGGTCCAGTCCGTAAATTGACAAAGTTGTCCGGCGGTCCGAGCGTCTCCTGTCACCCCTGGTCAGTGTCCGCGCCTCCCGCCAGGTGGCAGCATGCTCAGCGGTCGTATTGTTTACATTTCGAGGCCATTACCCACGGGGGTGGGTAATGGCCTCGGACCGTTGCGATTCCCGGACTTTGGCGGTTCCTGGACCAGTGCTCCCCCCTATTAGTCCGGGAAAACGAGGGTTGTGTGTACATAAGGAAGCTACAAGAGGCCGTGAGACCTACACGAGGTAGTTCCTGTTACTTAACACTACCTACATCCACCTTTCATCCCCATCCATGAATTTATCTAGCCTCCCTTTAAAGCTCTCTAATGACTCTGCACTAACTACCTGTCTACTGAGTCCATTCCAATCATTCACCACCCTATTTGTGAACCAGTTTTTCCCTATTTCTTTTCTAAATCTACGCTTTTCCAGCTTGAATCCGTTACTTCTTGTTCTACCCTGTTACCAGCTGTAAAAACTTTTCCTACCTCTCCTTTATTAAATCCTTTATTGACTTAAAAACTTCTATCTGATCGCCCCTTACTCTGCGTCTCTGGAATGAGTGTAAAAAAGGGGGAAATGTGCCAGCTATCAGAGGTCCCATGGCACTGTGGCAATGCATAAACAAGGGAAGGGTTAGAGAGAACGTGACATGGTTAAGGATGGGCAGAGGAATGGATTGTTAGAGCAGGATGGTTAGATCAAATGAAGGCTGTGTATTTGTTGGAGGAAGGAGATTAAAAGACTCAGGGAGAAGTCACGAAGTCTGCAGCAAGAGTCACAAGGATAACATGGGGAAGGGATCACAGGAGCTGCCTGCCTTGACACCCTCTGTGCCAGATAGTCATGGATCAAGGCCAGGGGAAGGGATCACAGGAGCTGCCTGCCTTGACACCCTCTGTGCCAGATAGTCATGGATCAAGGCCAGGGGAAGGGATCACAGGAGCTGCCTGCCTTGACACCCTCTGTGCCAGATAGTCATGGATCAAGGCCAGGGGAAGGGATCACAGGAGCTGCCTGCCTTGACACCCTCTGTGCCAGATAGTCATGGATCAAGGCCAGGGGAAGGGATCACAGGAGCTGCCTGCCTTGACACCCTCTGTGCCAGATAGTCATGGATCAAGGCCAGGGGAAGGGATCACAGGAGCTGCCTGCCTTGACACCCTCTGTGCCAGATAGTCATGGATCAAGGCCAGGGGAAGGGATCACAGGAGCTGCCTGCCTTGACACCCTCTGTGCCAGATAGTCATGGATCAAGGCCAGGGGAAGGGATCACAGGAGCTGCCTGCCTTGACACCCTCTGTGCCAGATAGTCATGGATCAAGGCCAGGGGAAGGGATCACAGGAGCTGCCTGCCTTGACACCCTCTGTGCCAGATAGTCATGGATCAAGGCCAGGGGAAGGGATCACAGGAGCTGCCTGCCTTGACACCCTCTGTGCCAGATAGTCATGGATCAAGGCTAACCACTGCCTACCTGACACCTACTTTCTTAAGAACATGATATTGAATATCAGTCATGTAGGCAAAGTAAGGATCGGCACTCATTAAAATCTAAACAGATGTGTTAAGGACAGTAAGTATATGTAGAGCCAACATTTGGGTCAGCTTAGCGTGGAGCCCTTGTTCTTAAGATTTTCATGTTTTTTCTGTGCAAACCCCCCAAAAAAGTGTGATTTTTTGCAATTCGAGAAACTGTTGACAATGAAAAAAATGTAAATATACTTTTTAGATGCTTTGACTGGAAAAAACACTCATAATTTGAAAAAGCTTCAAATAATAAGCCAATCAAACCATTAAACTAACCTAATCCTCAAACTAACCTAACCTAATCCTCAAACTAACCTAACCTAACTCTCACACTAACCTAACCAGAATTTTTTTTTTTTGCACATTTTATAATAGTGTTACTTTCACACTCGTTCTGATCTATAGAAACAGTAGAAAGGTGAAAATACTTGAATCCAGACACAGTCAAATTAAACATAAGAACCCAGCCCTGTCCACCCCCCCCACCACCACCACCATCAAGCCCTGGGTACAAACAGACACAACCACAACCCACGGTAAATTTCCAGATGAACACCGAACTTCCTTTGGTGGACGAAACTATTTTTTCCTGGTGAGTTTTGAATTAATCTGACAACCATTTCTGTCGCAAATATTTTTTTTTTTTTACAAAAATGACAAAAAAACAAAAACAAATTGAACCTCCTAACCTAACCTAACCTTAACCATAAAAACAAAAACAAATAACCATTATCTAGTCGGTAGACTAACTATATAAAAAATAAAAAGAAAAAAAGAAGAAGCTATATCTAACTAAAAAAAAATAAAAAATAATTGCGACATAAACGGTTAGCATATTAATTCACATCAAAACTCACCTGAAAAAAATAGTTTGGTCTACCCTAGTGAATTGTGTGTTGATCTGGAATACTAGCCAAGTCATAGCCCTGCCTGGAAGCCACACAAACACCCCGTCCCTGTTACCGGTAGTACCAAGTTTACAGGGAGTTTCGTACACAACTTGTTTCGTACCTAGCTTTTGTTAGTTGTTTCGTACACTGATTTTGAGTTGTTTCGTACATACCTGGTATAGTTTCGTAACTTTAGTAGTTAAGGAAACACGTAAACACAATAGTAACAAGCTTGGCAGATTTGACATTACTCCTCCGGTGGTTAATATGGAGGAGTTTCACGGTCGTTTTCAGAGAGACCAACTACTTTTTCTTGGCCTACAATAGGGGCTTGTTCTAATGGTGCTAGTTTTATTTTGCGCAAACCAAAAACCAAAAACCAAAAACCAAAAAAAAAGTATATTTTGTGGTTAAGGTTAGGTTAGGTTTCTTTAAAATCTGTAAAATTAGGTTAGGTTAGGGTAGGGTAGGTTAGGTATCATTAAAACATAAGGTTAGGTTAGGTTTAATTTTTTTTTTTTTTTTTTTTTTGGTTTGCGCAAAATAAAACTAGCACCATTAGAACAAGCACCTATTGTAGGCCAAGAAAAAGTAGTTGGTGTCTGAAAACGAACATGAAACTCTCCTCCATAATTACCCCTCCGGTCTCCTCTTTACTCCTTCATGCACACACGCAACACACTGACCCCTCCGTGAAGCAATGACTGATTAAAGGCTGATTCACACTGGCGTTTTTTCGGCATTTTTATGGGACGAGAAGGGGTCTGGGTCTGGGGCTGGTGATTTATGTGGGGCGGCAAAGGAGGACTTAAAACATTTTCTGCTATGGTGCCCAGCCTACAGTAATGAAAGAAAGAAAAGTGTGAGGCTACAACAACCTTACTTAGAGAAGGAAGAGGCTATAGTGGGGGAGTATTTGTTTGGAGAGGGGAAGGTGGAAGAAGCAAAAAGAACAATCAACGGTTTTTGGAGGACCAGAGAAAATAAGAAGAAAGAAAAAGAAAGAAACTAATAAGATAGAATAAGAGAAGAAAACAAATTAAAGACCCAGACAGCAAGAAGAAACACGTCAGGGAGTGCCGTTGAAAAAGGCCTGACTCCCGACCAACAACTGAACTGAACTGAATAGGTTTTCAACAAAAATCACACACACATCGCTGACTTCTCGTCAGATAAAAATGCCGAAAAAACGCCCGTGTGAATCAGCCTTAACACCTGACTCCTGAACACACCTGCACGGCTAAATCTCACGTGTACTCATAAAGGAATCAAATATTTAGGTCCTCACATTAAAACTTAGAAAAGCGCGCGCTGTCAAAACCAAAACAAACCTTGGAACTTACTTATTTTTCAGATATTCTCCTTCTTCTACACCACCATTAGCCCTGAATTACTACCTTAACTACTCACTGCATCTCTAACTACCATACCTGAGGCTTGGTGGCGCCGGAACCAGGTGAAAATTCAGTTTGTTGATATTTCTTTCAAAAGTTGTGTGTTGTCCCCGCCGTTGGGAAGCCTTGTTGACAAGAGTAATGCTGGACTAACTTTTGTACATTGCAAGTTCAGTACAAACCCCACGAACGTACGTAAGTATGGGAGCTCCTGTATTTGCCTCAATGATTACTTTTGTTCAGGTGTAACAACTCCAACTGTAATTAATTCTACTCATGGTGGTGTATCTATAACTATTTCTATCATGTTTGAATTCCTTTTTACCCATTGCCTAGGTATGTGCATATTCTCCGATTTCACGCTTGACAACTTTGTCAACATTTCAGCTCAGCCCCGTTTTCTTTTCATCGAAATTGGCAAAATTTAGCGCAAAAGTTGTGTTGTGAACCCCCTAAGAAATCTGTTTTTTGTGTTTTCCTGTGATTGCACGAGTTTAAACATGATTGATGCCGTATTACACACTTTAAACCCTAAAACTCGTTGCAAAAAAACAATTCGAAAATTTCGGAACTTTTTCTAAAATACGTACTTTCCCGCGAAAAATGGAAAATGTGTTTGGGAAAAAGGCCCAAAAAACGCTTTTGATCTTGATGTTACAGGGGGCCCTTTTTTTCATGGCCAGGCCTTAAACCGGTGTTTCCGTAGTTTTGTTCTTTTCTTTTTTGGGGCGTAGAGTCTAGGGCCCTATTTCTCATAAAACCACATTCCCCCCAAAAATCTTTCACTTTTCCCAACATCCGTCCCCCTTGGCCCACCCCACCCCAAACAGCCCCATTAATAACATCCATTCTTTTTGGGCCCTTTTTAAAACCCCCTCTTTCTTTGTCACCCCCCTTTTCGGGTAAAAAACCCCCCCGGGTTTCATTTCCATTTTTCCCCGCTTAATTCTCACATTTTTGTATCACAGGGTTCCACTTTTTCACCCTCACCCAGCCCACACATCGGGCCCACATTTTGCTGCCTAAACTCGGACCATCTGGTTCCTTGCTTTGGGCCATCTAAGCAGGGTGTTCTGGCGGGAAGAAAAGGGTTTCGCCCCCCCGGGGGTTCCCATATTACCCATTTTCATACGGGGGGTGCCTTTTTCCCCTTTAACCCTTTCCCTAGTGTTTTTTTTTTGCTCCATCTTTTTTTCCATTTTACTCAGCCCCAAAATATTTTCACTACTCTAGGGTTTAAAGTTTTCCACTTTCTCAATAAAAATCAAGGCCTTTTTCCCCCTTTAAAACATTTTCCATTAATTACATTCGGTTTTCCATCTATCGTTGATAACCCACCAAAATCGCAACCCATTCTTTCTCCCCTTTTTTGGAAATCGCTTCCCCCCTTTACTACTACATTCACCCCCACAAAAAAAACTTTTTCGTGCCAATCGGGCCCCTCCTTTCTTTCCCATTCTGATCTTAAAACGATTTTGCTTTCGAAGGGTCTCCCCCCTAAATTACTCCCCCCCATGTCCCCTTTTAAAAAACCCTTCAGTCGCTGCATATCGGGTGCATTCAGTGCCATTCTTGTTAATTTATTTTGCCCCCATTCCAATACTTCTATTTAAATCCTTTAAAAGCAATCCCCCCATACCATAAAAATGTTGGGCCCAGCCACTTTTTTCCACACTTCCCTAAAACACACATACTTGTTTGCCCTCACCCTTTGCCACCCCCCAAGCGCCCAACCCACTGTTGGCATGGTGATTTTTAAGCCTTTGTTTTTCCCACATCCTTTGGGAAAAATAATCCCAAATCCCTGGGGATTGTTTTCACTAGTTTGTTCAAATTCATTTTCCCCCAGTCTCCATGTAGGTTTCGGCCCAATCCTCTGTTTTTATTTACTATCATCACCTTACTTTTCTCACGGCCTTAAATTTTTTACTCCAAAGTCTCCCCCATATTTTCACCAAATCTAACAGGCTCGGGGTTTCCCTCGGCCGATAAATCATAACTACCTATCATCTGAATCCATTAAAAAGCTTTTTTTCTTTTCCTACCTCACCCCTGCATCCATTTTTCTAATCCTTACTGCCAGTTCCCAGTATAAAAACTAAAAAAGGTTTGGGGACAGAGTGCTCGTTTTGGGATTTTGTTTTGGGAGCACCCAGCAGATGTGTCAGTGAACCCCTTTGGTCCGGCGTTTTCCCACAATGAAATTTCTGTTGGGAGAAAAAGGGAAAAAGGGGGAAGAAAAACTAGGGATTTTTTTTCCCCCCCTTCCTCTTTGCACCCACTTTTAAAAAGGGGGGTCCCCCATCACGGGGGGCCCCCTGCCTCTCATGCCCCTCTCCAAAGGGTGCCCCCAAAGGGTTCTCCAAGAATTTTTTACACTCTCAACCCCACGACTGTCACCCCCCAACTCAGCCCCAAAAACCCCAGCGGGTTTACTCCATCCCCAATTTTCCTGTCTCTCATCTCTCGCCATTCTTCCACCCCGACCTCCCCTACCATACCCCCAAACCCATCTGTGTTCTAGCTTTTACTCATCCCTTCACATTCCAGCTTTAAAAGGGCTCCAGGGTTTCACCCAAACCCCGGTCAAAACCCCATTTTCAAACCCCTTGTTTGCCATCATTTTCCATCAAATACGACTTTTTACCTCCAGCGACTTTGTCCGGCTTGAAGAGTAGGTCCCCCCCATAGCCACCATATAAAAATTTAATACCCCCCCGGCTGGCCCCTTTCCCCGGGTTCCCATTCCAGTTTTTGTTTTCCCAAATTTTCCCCCTCAGCCATTTTTTTTCCCTTTCTTTTTCCACTCCCCCCTATTTTTTCCTTTTTGAATACGGGCCATACTCCCAGTTCATCACTCCTGTCACAAACTTTCCCAGTTCACCTGTTCATTTTTCCCAATTTTTTACTGATTTTTTTCATCCACTTCCCATA
Source organism: Chionoecetes opilio (assembly GCA_016584305.1). NCBI lineage: Eukaryota > Metazoa > Arthropoda > Malacostraca > Decapoda > Majidae > Chionoecetes > Chionoecetes opilio. The sequence goes on from JACEEZ010015376.1 coordinate 644,182, forward strand.
CATTTTCCCATTTCCCAAACCCTTTGTTTGGCCCATTTGCTTTTCATCCATTCTTTGCGGGCTGATCGTCCCTAAGTCCTGCCTTTGCTATCCTCTCCCCCTGAACGGCCATCCCATGTCTCCTCTAATCGTTCCACTGCCACATACCTATTGGCCCTTAATGCATTCTCCCTGCTTGTTCTTTTTATTTCCCAAAACCCGTCCAATCCTTCCTAGACCACCCCTTTTGTTTCCAGGCCATACAAAAGGGCTGGGGAGCCCCCCCTTTCCCATAGTCCTCCCCAAAACCTTCATACTTTTGGCCCGGGACATCTTGCCACACTGCCTAGCCTTAAACCCCACGGGGTGGCTCTAGTTATCTCTCATTTTTAGTTTTTTTCACCCCTTTTATCTTTCCCCCCAAATCCCCGATACTTGAAATTTTTGGGTTTCTTATTTCATTCCCCCCCCCACCATCCAAATCCGGGCATCATCAGAGTCACCCCCATTCCCCACCAACACTTGACTTTTCTCCTTACGGGAGCCTAACTTTAAAGTCCCTTCCAACTCAGTCACACCCATTCAGAAATTCTTGTAGCTCTTGGGGTTTTTTCACAAAAGGTCCCCCACATCATCGCATACATCAGTAACTCAACACTTCATCCCCCCCAAATTTTTCACACCCAGATGTACGTTTTCACTTAAACTGCCTTTTCCTAAACATATAAACCAAAATAGAGGAGAAAGGACACAGCCCTGTCTTTCTCCTCTCTTTTATTCACCCCCCATTTTCGAGGTCACCCATACTGAACTTGGCCTGTGTGTTTTCATTTCATTTCGTTAATTTTAAAACCTTCTCACTCATGCCCCAAACGTCTCCAATACCTTTAAAAGCTTCTCCTTTCCAACCCCTGTCATACGCTTTAAAAAACAGAAAAAGGTAGATAATTTTTTTTTTCCCTCCCTTTCCTTTTTCTCTCAATCACTTAACACTTAAAAAAACATATTGTCTCACCTCTCCCCGTCTTTTTTGAATCCAAATTTGCCCCTTCACCCCTTTACCTTATTTTTTTCCACAACTTTAATAGTTTTCATTTAGGGACACCACAGAAAATCTTACATACCGTGTCCCCCATACCGCATTGGCCCGTAATTTTTTTCTCCTCCCTTTTTCCTTTGTCCTCCCTATGTATGAGGGTCACCTAAGCATTTCCCGGCACCAGGCACCCCTTTTCCCCTTTTTCCAAAATAGTCCAAAAAAACTAAAGCTTCCCTAATTTCTCCCTCCCTCCTCTCTATACAATTCACGGGTACCGCCCTTCCCCGGGGCCTTTTCCCTTTTTTTAGGGTTTCCCTTTCATACCTTCAATCTCATCCATTTAAATTTTTTATCCAATTTTCCCTATTTTCCTCCCCAAGGGTGACGTTTCCCCAAGTCACTACAGGCCCCATTCACACCCCAATATCTTTCCAGGGGGGGCTTTTACAGCTCTGGCCATTTTCCTTTTTTTCCCTTAGTGACCCCCGCCAATTTTAACCCCTATTTTTCCCCACATTTTTTAGCTTTCTTTTTTTCCCCCCAAAAACTTATACCCTTCCCTACCTTCCCTTTCCCCCCTTTTTCCCTAAGTTCTCTGATCCCCTTTTCTCTTTCATCAATCTTGCCCCCTCAACCCAAAATTTACCTCCTTTTGCTTTTCTTATACTTTCCCCTGGCCCCTTTTATTTCCTTTTCTTTCAGCTTCACTGTTGACCCCATTTTTTTCCGACTCCTTTAAAATTCCCCATTGACTGTTTCCTTTTTTTTCCTGGGGCCCTTTTCGAAACTCATTGTTCCCCCAACTCTTTCCTTTTCCCCGCCCTTTTTTCTCTCTTTTCTTTTTCTGCCTATGCTCTCTTTTGGGCCCCTTTGTTAAGCTTCCTTAACAATCTCTCACCCAAACCCTTCTCTCCCCGCTTCCCCGTCCTTTATTTTCTCACCACTTCCGAAATAATCCCAGGTTTTGAATTTTTAAGTTTCCAACGTCCATTCCTCTCCTCTTTTTACGTTCAATCTTTTTTTCCCTTTAAACACTAATTTCTCCCTTACCCTGACGTTATGGTCACTCGCTACGTCGATTGTCCTTTCCTCATCCACCCAAAATACTTTTCACCCCTTTTCTAGGGCCCTTCCCGGTTTAAATAACTAAAGCAAGGCAGGATTTTATTCTCCCTTTCCCCTTTCCAAATTACTTTCCCTTTAGCCAGGGGCACATTTAAAATTTTAATTCATTTTTCCCTGCAAAGTCAAGCAGCAATTGGCCATTTTCCCTTTACTTCCTTCCCAAAACACCAAAAGGACCATTTATGTCCCATCACAACACCCTTTTTCTTCTATTCTGTTCACAAACCTTTGCCACAATTCTTGTCCTTTTATTCTGGCTCTCGTCCTGTTCCTTCCCCTTCATGTAACACACTATCACCAAGGGTCCTTTTCTTTCCCCCCCGCACCTATATTCCAGGGGTACTGCCATGATATCCTCACCCCTTTTAAACCCTCCACATCTAGTCCTCTAAAAATCTATACCGGCCCCGCCTCCCAAAAAAGTACTCCCCCTCCCCACCCTTTTTTTGCTGCCCTTTCTTCTGCCCTTGCTGATCATACTGTAAGTCTCAATTTAAGGGTTTTAATTCTCTCCCCTTTATTTTTGTTTTTTGTCACTCCCAACTAAGTCAATGTTTCCCTTATTTATTTCTTGCTGAGGTCTTTTCCCTTTTTTAAAAATTCCATCCTCTAACATTTACAAAGCCCATCCTCACATTCCCCTTTTTTTGTCAACAGTACTCATTTTGCCCTTTTGGGCACCCTTTTTCCCTCAACTTGCCCGTCTCTAGGCGCGCGATCCCCTCAAGGGATTTTTCCCCCACATCCGCCTCTTCCTTCCCATTTTAGGGCACTTTTTCTCCCCCAAAGACCTCCTGGGGGGTGCCCCCGTTTAAAGGGCTATGAAGCTTAATCCAAGGGCCCCTGGCCTTACCAATCGCTTTTATTCTTTTCAAACCTTTTGGAGGGGCTTGTTTGTGTTGCCCCTTTTATTTCCTCATTTCCCTGCTTTTTCCCCAGGGGGCCTTTATGATTCCCCCCACAGCCCCCGTACTTTCTTCCTGTCCTTTTTATATCCTTAAAAGGAAATTTCCCTCACCTTGCCCCACCGTCTGCTCGGGGGGGCCCAATCTCTAAGGGGTGTTCCCCCCCCCCTGAATTTTCAATTTTCCTTTCCGGGACACCCTTCACCGCTCCCCCACCTCCCTTTTAAAAATCCTCCCTACCCTTCCAATCAGGCTAACCCCGCACACTCTTTTTGGCTCTCATCGCCACGTGTTTGCCTAAACATTTTTCACCAAAAACCCCCCCCTATACAAGATGGGGGCCCTTTTTTGCCCCGCGGTTGCCCCCCCTTGTTTTTTAGTCCTGACCCCCCCCCGGGGTTTGGTTTAAACCCACTACCCCCATCTCCCCCCCCTGGGGCCTGTAGCGGCCACAGCCCCCGGGAGGGGGGCATCAGGGCCCTAGGCCCAACCCCGGGCCCCCAGCAGCTTTTGCTGCCGCTACAGGGAAAAACGAGGGGGGGGGGATCGGGCCCCGCCTCCCACGACTCAGTGGCCCTTAAAATGGCGAGGGTGGGAGGGGGCAGGGCCCCCAGGCTCACCCACCCCCCCTCAACAGGCCCCCCCCGGCCGCACCCCACTTCGGGGCATTTTTTCCCCCCGGCCAAGCCCCCCCTAGCCTAACCCCCACCCCAAAATCCCCAAAAACCCCCCTTCTAAGGGGCATTTTTCCCCCGCTGCAGCTCCCCCACTCTCCTTCCTTCGGGGATGCCCGCTTTGGCGACGCCTTTAAAGTCAAGAGCCCTCATCCCCCGGGCCCCGTGGTGGGTTTGGGCCCCCCAAACCCCGCTCATTCCCTTTTCCTTCCCTTTTGCCTCCCCCCTGTTTTTTTCTTTTTTGCCCAAAGGGTTTTTTTAAAACCCCCCCAGGGTTGTATCCATCCTTTTCCTCCTTTAGTTTACCCTTGCACGTTCTAGTTTCCCCAGTCCCGCCCCATTTTTCCCCCTTTTGCTTTTTTTTTTTTGGGGTCTCTTTCATTCCCCTTTCTTAAACCCGCTTTTACATTCCCAAAAAGAATCCCCAGTTCCTTAGTTTCCCTGGAGCTCTTTTTAAAGCTCTGGGGCCCCATTTCCCCACAGGTTTCTTTTGCGACCCCCATTTTTCCCGCCTCGCCCCTGCAAGCCCCTGTTTCCCTTTTCCGTGACTTTTTTACAAAAATTTGGGGGGCACTGTGCCCGCTTTTTTTTCACCACCTCCCTCCCCCAGATCCGCATCTTTCCCCGTCCGTACTTTCCCTTCCCATTTTTCATTTTTAAAGCATTTCCCCCTTTTGACCCCTTTTGACCTAGGGGCCATGCCCGCATCTTTCCCGTCCACAAAAGGATCTCACATGGCTCACCCTCTTTAAAAACCTCACGACACAAATTTTCTCTCTAAATACTTCAAGCTATTCGCCGGCACCCGTTGTCCTACCCCGGGCAATGCCAAACTAGCTACGATTTTCCCTTTTCCCCTTAATTTCCCGGGAAAAATTAAATCAAAAATACCTCACCTTTACACGTTTTTTGTTTCCCTGGACGAAGACCTGGAATGGACTTGCGATAACTTTAAATCTTTGATTAAGTTCAATTTCTCTCTCATTTTTGTTTTTTCACTCCAAAAATTTCATCAATGGTTTCCCTTTATTTTAATTTTTCGCTGAGGTTTCCATTTTTTTAACATTCCATCTTCAGGGTGAAAAGGGGAGTGGGGGGAAAAATTTAAACTGAAATAATAAAATAAGTTTCTTTAGTTATTTGTCCGTCTATATGTCGAATTTGATAAGTTTTTATCGAGTAGCAACAATTTTATCAGGCTATCTGTAATCGATGTCAATGCACTGTTTTTCATTTCGTTGTTCGTTCGTTCGTTCTGTTTGTTTGTTTGGTAATTATGGAGGAGAGTTTCACGTTCGTTTTCAGAGACACCAACTACTTTTTCTTGGCCTACAATAGGTGCTTGTTCTAATGGTGCTAGTTTTATTTTGCGCAAACCAAAAAAAAAAAAGAAAAAAAAAAAAATTAAACCTAACCTAACCTTATGTTTTAATGAAACCAAACCTAACCTAACCTAACCATGGGTGTTCATGATGCCAAATTTTTATCGGTCACAATAATCCTATTGTTTTATAAGACAAAAATATGCCCAAAAGGCGAACTTCTATTTGATGTAACTTTCTTATTTTAGGTCCTAGGAGGGTCATCTTGGTGTCATTGGAAAGTTTGTTTGAAGACCTTTCCACTGATACCTCTTGCAATAGCATTTAACAATTTTGAATTTTTTTCCCACATAGCTACATTGCCATAATGACACTAGCTACCCCCTTTTTTGTCAAATTTCTGCCTTATTGTATTAATTCCTTCATATTTAAGGGAATTTTCACACTATTATACCATTTTTCATCTTTCCAGGGGATACTTTGATTATTCTATGGAAAAGCCTGCATGAAATAGACACAGGTGTAAATATTTATAGCCTCGTTTTTTTCTAACTTCGTCGCATCGTCTTGTTTATTTCTAGACAATTTGGACTTGTCTTTTAATGCAGTTGTCATCACTTTTCCTGCTGCGGTCCAATGATGAAGAGACAGAGTAAGGTTTATGTGATATACATATATGTGACCTGCAGGAAATAGGAGTGTAAACTATGTGTGGAAAGACTGTTTTTTAAGGCAATCAGCAGAGAAACTTTTAAAACCCTGGATAAATTTATTGAAAGTCACACCTGCACTGCCAACCCAACAACTGCTGGGGCCATTACTCCCTTACTACAGAACACAAGGGCACGGCTGCCACCACACATGTAACACACTGCCCACCACCACCACCACCATTCATTGCCACACAGGACACACTCCCACAGGCACGGGTACAACCACACTTATCCACACAACACACCACCTCAAAAGTGGATCTTCATGTGGCTGGCAATTTCACCCTTTGTCTTGAAACACTTGCTACAAATATCACACTTGAACTTCCTCAAGCCAGTGTGTCTAAAGGTGTGTTGGTTGAGTTCAGAGCGGGTATAAAACCTTTTCCCACACTCTAAACATTCATGATTCTTAACACCACTGTGTGTCAGGGTGTGTGTGGTGAGGTCACTCTTTGTAGTAAATCTTTTCCCACACTCTAAACATTCATGATTCTTAACACCCCTGTGTGTCAGGGTGTGTCTGGTGAGGTCACTCTTTGTAGTAAATCTTTTCCCACACTCTAAACATTCATGATTCTTAACACCACTGTGTGTCAGGGTGTGTGTGGCGAGGTGACCCTTTCGAGAGAACGCTTTCCCACACTCTAAACATTCATAATTCTTAACACCACTGTGTGTCAGGGTGTGTGTGGTGAGGTCACTCTTTGTAAGTAAATCTTTTCCCACACTCTAAACATTCATAATTCTTAACACCAATATGTATCAGAGTGTGTTTGGTGAGATTAGACTTAAGAGTAAATCTTTTCCCACACTCTAAACATTCATGATTCTTAACACCACTGTGTATCAGGGTATGCTTGGTGAGGCTACCCTTTTCAGAAAACGCTTTCCCACACTCTAAACAATCATAATTCTTAACACCAATATGTATCAGGTGTGTGTGGTGAGAGTAGACTTGAGAGTAAATCTTTTCCCACACTCTAAACATTCATGATTCTTAACACCACTGTGTGTCAGGAGGGTGTGTGTGGTGAGGGTACCCTTTCGAGAGAATGCTTTCCCACACTCTAAACATTCATAATTCTTAACACCACTGTGTGTCAGGGTGTGTGTGGTGAGGTGACCCTTTTGAGAGAATGCTTTCCCACACTCTAAACATTCATGATTCTTAACACCACTGTGTGTCAGGGTGTGTGTGGTGAGGTTACCCTTTGAGAGAATGCTTTCCCACACTCTAAACATTCATGATTCTTAACACCACTGTGTGTCAGGGTGTGTGTGGTGAGGTCACCCTTTCGAGAGAATGCTTTCCCACACTCTAAACAATCATAATTCTTAACACCAATATGTATCAGGGTGTGTGTGGTGAGATGAGACTTTTGAGTAAATCTTTTCCCACACTCTAAACATTCATGATTCTTAACACCACTGTGTGTCAGGGTGTGTGTGGTGAGGTCACCCTTTTGAGAGAAAGCTTTCCCACACTCTAAACATTCATAATTCTTAACACCACTGTGTGTCAGGGTGTGTCTGGTGAGGTGACTCTTTCTAGTAAATCTTTTCCCACACTCTAAACTTTCATGATTTTTAACACCACTGTGTGTCAAGGAATGTCTCTCAAGCTTACTCTTGCTTTTGAATGTTTTGTCACACTGCTGGCACTTCAACTCACTGTCTGCCTTGTGGCCTGAGCTGCCTGCCTCCAGGTGATTCTTGCCATCACACCTGTGCCTCCCCACACCTGAGGCAGACTGATCCTGTTGCTCCCAGCCACTCATGCTGCTGCCCGGCCCCACAGCCTCCACCGCAGCAATACTCTTGCCAGCACACGCGATGGCCGGTCCTGCAGAAAGCCTCGGGATGCCGGGAGCGAGCTGGTCAGTGCCGGGCGGAGCAGCCGGCTTGGATTGTGACCTCAGCACCTGCAACAGTGGTGACAGTCAGGACACAGAGAGCCACGCGCTGCCCTGACACTGCTCCTGCCTGTGGGGCCCACACCCTGCTTCCTGCCTCACTCACACCACACGTGACCCTCACAGAGTCACTTAGTGCCCCTGAGCCCCCTAGCCAGTTCAAGAATCCATCCTCAGCACCAGGCGACACTGCAGCCCACAAACCCACTACTTGTTCCATACCTTCTCCATCCTTGCCTCCCTGCTCTACCCCTCCTCTACCTTTCCTCCTCCCCAACCTTCTTTATCCTCTTCCTCATCCTGCATAGCTTCTCTTGCACCCTACAACCCTTCTCCTCCGGGAGACCTACAGTCCGCACGGTCACCTCTTCCTCACGCCCACGCACATCAACTTCTCTCCCTCGCCCCTCCTTCGACACTCTTTTTGGTCCTGCCAAATGGGATCGTTTCTTCATCGTTCCTAGCGACGCCCCTCACTCTGCTAGCACCCTAAAGTTTCCAGAAATGCCTCCAACGACAAGTCGGCATGGTTACATTTCGTCGTACCCGCGCCGATCTGTCCCGCCTAGTGATAGTTGACACTGAAGCTCAAGCCACTGCACTGCTCGACCTTAAAGACCTGGACGGCAACCCATTCTACATCATGCCCGACATTGCTCTTAACACCTGCACTGGAACTGTTTCCATCCACCCGCATTCTTGCCCAGTCGATGACAAAGAATGGTCCGAATGCGCGGCTCCACTCCTCGATCTTTGGGCAGAAATTTATGATGCCGTTGCAGTTTACTGCTACACCATCCCACCCCGGGGCCGCCGAAGGTACCCTACCAACATTACCAAAGTCACCTTCAAAAGGCAAATGCTCCCTGATAGCCTTTATGTTGGCAGAGTACACTCAACAGCTAAACCTTACTGCCCTAATCCTCGCCAGTGCCAGACATGCTGGCGTTTTGGCCACCCTGCAAGCACTGCCGATCCTCTGCCCTCTTTGTGCTCAACCTGGCCATGCTCGTTCCACATGTCCTGCAACATCGTCCACTTGTGCTCACTGTGGTGGTTACCACAACGTCTTCTACAGGGGTTGCCCTGTCTACCTCTTCGAATCGGATGTGGCATCCATCAGATTTGAGAAGGGCTTAACTCTTGAGGGAAGTCCGCCAAGAAGCTCGCCGCCAAGGCTTTTCGCCTACCCCTCTTCCTCCTGCCTCCCAGCTTCCCCCCTGTTCCCCCCTCCACCCTTCTTCCCTTCCCTCTGATCACCCTATGTCCTCTCCCCCATCTTTAACTTCCTCTGCCCACCGTACTGTTAAGTCTGTTCTTAACTTACCCTTCCCTCCTGGCTATACACGTGACTCCCTTTTGTCTCAACAAACCCCATCCCTGACCCCTGACCCCCCACTGACCCTACTAACTGTCCTTCACCTACTACGTCCGATCCCCCACCTGATACCCCGCATCCTATTGACCCCTCTACTCCTGACCCCCACCTGATACCCCAGATCCTTTTGACCCCTCTACACCTGACCCCCGCCTGATACCCCAGATCCTCCTGACCCCTGACGCTGCTATTCCAACCCTCATCACCCGGTGACCTCTACACAATGTCTGTTCTCCAATGGAACATTCACGGCTTCCGCTCCCACAGACAAGACCTTCGTCTCCTGATTTCCTGCTATGAACCTCAAGTTATCTGCCTCCAAGAAACTTTCCTTACTCAACCCCCCTGTTCCAATTCCCAATTACCATTTTATTTCCTCTCCCCATTCTATTTCTTCCTCCTCAATCCTTGTCCACCAGAAAACGGCTCATGTCTCTCCGAATGTCAACACTACTATCCCATGTACCCTCTTAAGGGTATATATCCAACATTGGATTACTATTGTTTCCATCTATTTCTCGCCTCACCCTATTAACTTTGATGCCTTACACGCCCTTCTCTCCCGCCTACAACCTCCTTTGCTGGTAGTAGGTGACTTCAACTGCCGCCACTCCCTTTGGGATGACTCCACTTAACGTGGTACTAGTTAATACCACCAGAATTATATTACTATATTTAATGTATCTTAATTTATACCCAATTCTATAATAATATATACATAGGTGGAATTTTACTCACCTCCCTTTTTGACAGGGGAGGGGGATCCCACCATACCATTCTCCCGATTAGAGAGCGGTTTTAGTGGATAATTTCCACACCAACCTCACACACTCCTATCTCATGTCATGCTCCTCCCCAACCCTTTGCATACCCTGTCAAGCTCCTCTCACTGTCCAACATGTCCTAATATCCTGTCCCCATCTTACCCCTGCCCGTTCCAGTACCTTCCCTCATTTGTCCGAGCCCTTTCCCGACCTCCCTGTCTTGTGGACATTCTCCCGGAATTCCCCTCCTTCTCCCTGGAAAATTTAACCTCCTTCCTCAAACAAATCCACATCCTGCATCTGATCTAACCATCCTGCTGTAACATTCCATTCTTTCCCTTCCCTCACCGTTTTGCTATTTTTCTATAACCCTCCCTTATTATGCTTTGCCATAGTGCCATATGTCCTCTGATGTCTGGCACATTCACCTTTTTTGGCATTAAATCAATCAATCTAAAAAAGGCATTTGATAAGGTTCCCCATGCGACTACTTTGGAAAATAGAAAATATTGGAGGAATCCAAGGGATCATCAAAACTTGGATGGCAAGTGATCTGAGAGGAAGAGCAATGAGAGCAGCAGTCCAGGCTGACAACTGTGACTGCAGAAAGGTCATGAGTGGGTAGCCCAAGGCACAATTTTGTCATGAGTAACGAGTGAGTATCATGAGCCTGTGATAGCCAGGCAATCACAGGCGTGGCAGCTGACCTGTCTCCTTGAGGAAGGCACAGGTGAGGCGGCGGACAGCGTGTTGTGGTGGACGCCAGCAGGTCATAGGTGGTGACGTTGAGGGCGTGGTGGTGGGCGTGGACACTGCAGCAGCAAGTGTTGGGGCGGGGAGGATCCTGCACCAGGGCAAGACACAGACACAGGCGGTGCAGGCCAATGGAACCCCTAGGCCAGTGTTGCCTTCCCTTTGGTGATCAAGAGTCTGGCCCTTGCTAGTTACCAACCACAAGATGGCGCCACAGGTACTGAGGTACAGGCAGCAGGTGAAAAAGAAAGTGTAGATCCGGATCGGATCGTCAAAAACGTAAACAAAATCCGGATTCAACCCAGGTGAAACCAAGATGGCGGGCAAACAAACGTGTAAAAGAACGTTTGCTAATACGTTTTTCCTCCTGTGAACGTTACCATTGGGACAGGAACAAAACGTGGCTCACACGTATTACTTGAGGGAAAGAGGAGTGAGTCTGTATGAATTAAAAGCCTGTGCAGGTGATAATTACGCTATAAATGACTGTTAAACTCTGGCATGCTCCGTCCTATACTAATGTTTGGTTATATTTTGATTTAGTTGTTCGTGAAATATATTGATTAACATTGCTATAGCATTCGTAAAAGACACTTACAATATCTTCAACAAATACTGAAGCTATCTAGTCTTTATTACCGTTATGTTTATTTATATTATGTAATTGTGTGTTTATATAAGTGTTTTATATTTTTCTTTTATTTACAGGAGTTTGAGTGTGTGTGTTTGGCCCAAGATGTCACTGAAGGCAGATTCTTGAAGCCTGGTAGTGTGTTGTATGTGTATTCATCTAGTTTGTATTTTACAGGGCCTGAGCAACGCTCGTGTGGCCCCGTCTCCATATCAACATTTATTTTTCTCATTCATCTTTAGTGTTGGCTGAAGCCACCACCCGGGAGGCGGGTCATAAACCCCCGGCTAACACCCGGTACCTATTCACTGCTGGGTGGACAGGGCTCAGGTTTTAAGAAGACCGCCTGTGCTGTCTTCTCTCCGCCGGGGATCGAACCCAGGACTTCACGGTTGTGAGCCGAGCGTGCTAACCCTTAAGGCTGATTCACACTGGCGTTTTTTTCGGCATTTTTATCTTTATCTGACGAGAAGGGTCTGGGTCTGGGGCTGGTGTCATGATCGCAATAGGTTTTCAAAAAAAATCACACACCGATCGCTCGGTCTTTCAAGAGACCGACTTCTCGTCCTATAAAAATGCCGAAAAAAGCCAGTGTGAATCAGCCTTAACACTACGAGTTCCCGTGTAACGTGTGTGTGTTTGTGTGTGTGTGTGTGTGTGTGTGTGTGTGTGTGTGTGTGTGTGTGTGTGTGTGTTTTATGTTCCAGTTTTCATCATCATCATAATTTCATTCATGTTCTTCTTCATCTATCTCTACTTTGTATATAATATATATATATTATATATATATATAATATATATATATATATATATATATATATATATATATTAGGGTGGCACTTAAAAATTTATTTTTAATTTTTTAATGCGTGCGGGTGGTTTCTGGTTCCATTCCCGTAAAAAATAACGTATGCAAATTTGTTTTGAAAAATATTAATATTAAAGGTCGCGAATCGAGGTAAAAGTTGAGATTTTGGGGGCAAATTTCAAGATTATCAAATTCGTTTCTGACGTTGTTGTTACACTATAATTGGATGATTAAAGGCATTTCTTAGTCATTTTCATATTGTTTATTGTATTTCCACTCAGTTTTGGTCACACCGGAATGCTGGTCTACTCCAGGTCCCCCTCTCTTGCAGAGTATTAGCCCCTCATCGGGGGGGGGGGGGGGATCATGGGCAGGGGCACCCATCTCTCACTCTATGTGGCCTGGTTAGCAGTCGCAGTCGACTTGCGGGCGTCGGCGGGTACCGCTTCCTGTGGTCCTCAACGACCTGCAGGAGGAACTGGCGCTGTTCCTCGTCCTTCGTGAGGGCCTGGTTGTAGGCCTGCATCATCAGCGACACACGCGCTCGGCGAAGTCATTCACCACCCGCAGCTCCCGGACTACACGAGCGGCGGCTTGGTAGCTGCTGTCCTCCTCCCAGTCGGCTGGATCCTTGTTGAGAACCCGCCTCCAGGTCGAGGATCTTGAAGAGCTGCTTGGACGACGGCGTGACGAAGCTCGCCACCGTCTTGGTCGCGAGAGCGGCGCTCTTGATGTCCACTGCGGACTTGCGGGGCGGGTCCTCGTCCTCCCTCCTCCTCCTCCTGCAAGTCTATGGCCTGGACCATGTCTCGCTGACCCCGAGGGGAAGGTCGGGGTCGAAGAGTGCCAGAGCCACCAGCCGCTCGCTCAAGTAACCACAGGTGGCGGCCGAAGACCGGGACTGTCGCCTTCGACAGCTCCTTGTCGGGATAGGCGCGGAGCGCGTTCACGAAGGCCAGGTCCAGCGCCGGCGCAGCAGCGGCGAGTGGAGTCCGGAACCAGGCGGCGGCGTACGTGCGGACGACGAAACAGCGCACAGCGCCTGATGCCCTGGGCCTCGGCTGCCGTCAGCCGGAACTGCTCCCTGAAGAGGAAGACCTTCACAGCGTAGATGCCCTTTGCCATCCACCTGGCCCGGTGGAGCGGTCCGGGGCGGGAGAAGCAGATGCGCGCTTCGGAACTCTGCGAGAGCAATTACGCAGAGCTCCAGAAGTTCCCGGTAGTCGGCCCGGGGCTGGGCGTGGTCGAGGAAGCGGCGGAAGTTGCCAGCAGCTCGTCCCGCTCCGGAACGTCATCGGCGGTGAACGGCTCCGGCGTGGTCCTGTCGATGAACTCCCACCCGCCTTGGAAACCTCTTGAACAGCTGGATGTCGGGGCCCCGCTCGAGACTCCAAGGCAGGTGGAGAAAGCCTTCTCCAGGACCAGCTCGTACACGTGGTGCCGGCAGGCCAGGTGGAGGACGGGCCGATCCAGCTTCTGCTCGATGAGGGTACAAAGCCACCGTTCACCAGCCCGCTGTTCACCGCCGTGGTGTCGAAGCTGAGACGCGGACCCCGCTCCTCCAGCTCCCAGTCCTCCAGCGCTGTGAGCACGGCCTGAGCGCAGTCCTTGTGCTCGGCCCGGGACGGAGCTTGGGACGGTGAGGAGCTTAACCACTCCGCCCCCCGACACCAGGACCGGGAGCCGGTCGACGCTCCCTCCCCCGCCATCGCTCTCCGGGACGATCTTTCCGTCCCAGTGGACGATGAGAACGGGCGTCCGGGTTTGAACGCGGCCTTGATCTCCTTGGCAGCCTCCTCTCGAGAACTTCATCCGAGCGCGCCTGAAGGATTCGCGGTTCAGCACCAGCTCGGCGGGGTCGTGTCCTAAGTTCCGTGCTGCAGCTGACAACACGTGAACCGCATTGCGGTTGGACACCTTGGTCCGTCGAGCGCGGGCGGCCAGTGCACTGTTGAGACGGACACTTTCGCACGCTCGCCCGCATGCGCTTCGGAGTATGTTGCCGACGTTGAGGCCTCTCGTCGTCGCCATCGTTGAAGACGTTCCTTCGTCGTGCGCGCCGCAACGGCCGGGTAGGACTGTTGCCGGCACTGGCACTGGAGTCGGAAGAACTGCCCGCGGAAGAACTGCCCGAAAGCACAACGGACCGGTCAAGCTCAAGGCACACTTTCGCCTCCGCTTCCGCCCGCCGGCGATTCGTTGACTCCAACTTCTCCTTGACCTTCTTCTCTTTGACAGCAAGGGAATGTCTCGAGAACCGAGAGAAACACGCGGGGCTCATCCTCCCTTTGGGCCAGCAGGAAGGACCGGTCCTCTTCCTCTGTGAGGAGTGTAAGCGCATCTTGGTGCGCGATGTCGAAGAGGCGACGCAGGGATGCGACGAATGCCTCTTCCCTCGCCACCTGGGTCGGCCCGCGCTTCGACTTGCTCTTCTTCAAGGAGACCCACTCATCGTAGAGTCGGATGAGTTTGTTGCGCGCCCGGTGGGCTGCCTGGACGGAATGCGTGCCCGGCCCAGAATGCGAGTACCTCATCGATCACCTTGGCTGCCGCGGGCTTCTTCTCGTGCTTCAGTTCCAATGAAGGTGCAGGAACAGACGGAGAGCTTGTCCTCGTGTTGGGAGTCGGCTTCCCGTAAGTTCGTTCAGGTGTACTATGTACAAGGTACACAGTCGTGTTTGACCTAGTCGTCGCCATCGCAACTCTGGGGAAACAAGGAGAGGGGAAGGCTATTATTAGTCAATTATATAAAAATTTTATGTAATGCGTCAAAAGAAGAAACATGTCAAATGGATGAGGATGATTGGAAATTCCCTGAGGAACAGCACTTTCTGGGCAACAAAAATGTAACAGAGCGAATAAAAAACGAACCAAACTGTTATAGAGGCGTTTGGTAAACAGTTTCTAAGAGCCCACGGTGCCAACCGACACTCCTTTCCGGTCGAAACGTGCACTAAGACTGAGCCAACCAACGGGCAAAATACGGCCCCGGAACGCGGGCTAACGAGTTTTTGCCTGTGTTTGGCCTGACCTGGCCTGGCTCCGATCGACCGGAAGTGGTGTAATAAACAATTGTTAGACAAAAAAAAAGCCAAAATACGTCGGAAATGCAATTTAATGATGGAAAATGTTGTTCGAAATATGTTTAAAGTAAATTTGAAAAAGTGATTTTTTTCCCGAAAAATGTCAACTTTGACCTCAATTCGCGACCTCTAAATATTAATATTTTTTTAAATCCTTTTGCACACATTATTTTGTACGGGAAATGAAACCAGAAAACCACCCGCACACCTAAAAAATCGATAAAATAAAATTCACTATATGGCTAAGTGCCACCCTAATATATATATATATATATATATTTGGTGTAGCCAGGCAGGATATTTTCACTTATAAAAACTCAACAAAGGAGAATGCTCGACTGCTTTCAACCTCGTTTGCTTAGTGAATATAGTATATTATATATATATATATATATATATATATATATATATTATATATATATAATATATTATATATATATAACGGTATATATATATATATATATATATATATATATATATATATATATATATATATATATATATATATATATATACGGTATATATATATATATATATATATTATATATATATATATATTATATAATATATATATACACAGCGCGCCAAAGTATTGTTCGCGACATCATAACGCTGCTTCCATACGGGAATTCAGAAAATGTACTCTATGGCAGCCTACTGACTTCCGAGAGAGGTATCTTACATATGGCAGCTTGTTTAAGGCACGGGCAGTCCATCAAGACCGTTGAGGAATGTTCAGATGCCACTTGTCAATTATAGACGAAGCATTTAAAAAAGTATCACCTCCTTCCCGCGAGTAATTTGAACAGACGCGCATTGGTATGACTATCATTATTTTCATAATGAGTGGCAAGAAAGACTAACAAAAGAGCAAATTAAAGTTATTGTATCTCTCAACAAGGCAGAGAGGCCAGTGGAAGAAATATCAAGGATTGTGGATGTTACGAGGAGATGTGTGCATAAGTGGGTGGAAAGTTTCACGGTGGGTTGCATCGTCACGACAGCCGCGACACCCTAACATTATAAGTGGCCAGGGCGAGGATGTAAAAGTCATATCGCAATATTTTTCTTGCTTTTAATTGAGGATGGGCATCCACTTGACGTTTCATGACATTAGGGTGCTTGCTGATGTTTTACACCCTCACGTCTAGTCTGGCCTTGTCTCTCCTCCTCCACCCTGACCACTCTGGAGTGCACAGTTCCCTTCTTAACTTCATCATTGAACCCTGAGAAGTCTAACTGGGTTAGACTAAGCTCTTGTTGAAAAAAAAATTCCGTACACAAATTATAATCTTTCTCACGTGGACCACAACCCTGCTCAGGCCCTATCTAACACTGTGGTGTGTGTTGTGTGTGTGTGTATGTTGCAAACACACACACACACACACACACACACACACACACACACACACACACACACACACACACACAGTTACATGAATTCAAAACGTGGGAACATTGGTGGATCTTTTACCATCTCGTGGGATATTTATGTGGGAGAAATCAGCCAAAATGTCTTCACCCTTTCACTAAAACAAAGGCTTCTTCATATAGCCTCCTTTAACCCCTGGAGGCCCAGAACGTAATTTGCATTGTATTTGTGTACCATTAGACAATTTTAATGATTATAAGCAATATTTTATAGCTATGACCTTTTTAGTACCCTTGTCCACTAACTAATTTGGTATATTCAGTGACTTTTCGTAATTTTATGGCTAACAACAGACAAGTTTATATAGCAAAGGAAAGATCTGGGCGTAAAGGGGTTAAAAGAAATCACCGACCTTTCCCAAACAGGGGACGGAGACGGCAGTAGTTATGCGACGACCGCAGCGACGTGGACCCAGCCAGCAACACATCCTTCGTCTACAACCCCCAGCGTAATCTTAGCCTAGCCTCCCAGCGCCAACGACTTCCGGTTTTCTCCATACGGAATAATCTGTTGTTTTTAGCGGAGAAATATCAGACGCTGGTGGTGGTCGGGGAGACGGGGTCCGGCAAGAGTACGCAGATACCCCAGGTGTGTGTGTGTGTGTTTTTGCAAGTGTGTAAGGCTATATAATTGTGTGTTAGTGTGTGTGTGTGTGTGTGTGTTTGCAAGTGTGTAAGGCTTTAGAACTGGTGTGTGTGTTGTGGTGTGTTTATGACTA
>JACEEZ010015377.1:0-10000 GCA_016584305.1 Chionoecetes opilio
GAAGGGGGGGAGGGGAAAAGGGGGGAGAGAGGGGGGGGTTTGAGTTGTAGTAAGAAGTAGTAGAAGTTAGTGGTAGTAGTAGTAGTAGTAGTAGTAGTAGTAGTAGTAGTAGTAGTAGTAGTAGATAGTAGTAGTAGTAGTAGTAGTACTGGAAATAGCAGTAAAAGCAGCAACAGTAGTAGTAATAATAATAATAATAATAAAATAATAATAATAATAATATATAATAATAATAATAATAATAATAAATGTTAAGCTAACTGCTACTACAGACTCACCACAAGTAGTGATATTGTTGGAGTGACCCCGCGTCACCGGCTAGCGTACCTGCGGGGCGGAGGGAACCAATGGATTAATGAGGGGGGCCCAGGTGAACACAGGGGAGAGAGAGAGAGAGAGAGAGAGAGAGAGAGAGAGAGAGAGAGAGAGATCAGAGAGAGATGAGAGAGAGAATAGAGAGGAGAGGAGAGAGGAGGAGAGAGGAGGAGGATATATAAGAAAAAATAATGGTAGAGTAATACATAAGAAGAAGAATAGGAGGAGGAGGAGGAGGAGGAGGAGGAGGAGGAGAGAGGAGGAGAGAGAGAGAGAGAGAGAGGAAGAGAGAGAGGAGAGAGAAGAGAGAGGAGAGAGAGAGAGAGAGAGAGAGAGAGAGAGAGGAGAAGAGAGAGAGAGATTAATATACGAAAAAATAATGTTAAGTAATACATAAGAAGGAAGAAGAGGAGGAGGAGGAGGAGAGGAGGAGGAGGAGGAGGAGAGAGAGAGAGAAGAGAGAGAGAGAGAGAGAGAGAGAGAGAGAGATGAGAGAGAGAGAGAGAGAGAGAGAGAAGAGAGAGAGAAGAGAGATAGAGAGAGATAAGATAAGATAGAGAGAGATAGAGAGAGACGAGAAAAAAAAGTTCAGAGACAGACAGACAGAGAAAAAAAGTTCAATAACATGTTAATAAATGAAAAATAAATGATTAGAAAACGCAAATAAAAACCGCTAATCTTATAACCTGAAAACCTATCTGTATATAACTATAAAATATTAGCTATAAAAACCTTATTTCCTACCATTAGAAACCATTAGATTACACTTAACACTACTAGAATTAACAAAAAAATAGAAAAAAGGCATTGAAAAAAACCCTTAGAGAGAGAGGAGAGGAGAGAGAGAGAGAGAGAGAGGAGAGAGAGGAGAGAGAGAGAGAGAGGAGACAGAGAGAGAGAGAGAGAGACGAGAGGAGAGAGAGAGAGAGCGGAGAGAGAGAGGAGAGAGAGAGAGAGAGAGAGAGAATCAGAAAAAACAGAATAAAAACAACGAAAAGAAAATCTAGGAGAAAAAATCGGAGAGAAGAGAGAGAGAGAGGAGAGAGAGAGGAGAGGAGAGAGAGAGAGAGAGAGAGAGAGAGAGAGAGACAGAGAGAGAGAGAGAGACGAGAGAGAGAAAAGAGAGAGAGAGAGAAATGTTGTCTACAGTAATAAGGTACAGTAGCTACATGTTTGTGACCTTTTAGAATACGACCTTTTCACGTGAATACTGCATACGGGCGGTCGTGGGGGGTGGGGGGGGGAGATAAGGGGGGGAGGGAGATAAGGGGGGGGAGGGGGAGGGAAAAGGAGATGAAGAATAAAGGAGAATGGAAGAAAGGGAGAATAGGGGGAAAGGTTAGGGGAAAACTAGATAGGAAAGCAAAATATTAGAAAAGAACGATGTTGGAAGGAGGAAAAAGCTAAAGGAGGGAAAAAATAGAGATGAGGAGAGAGAGAGAGAGAGAGAGAGAGAGAGAGAGAGAGAGAGAGAGAGAGAGAGAAGAGAGAGAGAGAGAGAGAGAGAGATAACAACCTTTTCCCATCATCGACATTTTCTCTTTTCCCTCTTCCGTTTTTTCTCTCCTACTACTACTACTACTACTACTACTACTACTACTACTACTACTACTACTACTATCACTACCCCTACTACTACTACTATATCCACTACTACTACTACTACTATCACCTTTTTTTTTATTCCTTCTCTATACTTTCATTAAACTGTCTGCACACATGTGTTGACTTCCATTGTCAACAGTTTTGCATATTTATACTTGTTCTTTCTCTCCCCTCTCTCTCTCTCTCTCTCTCTCTCTCTCTCTCTCTCTCTCTCTCTCTCTCTCTCTAACACTGCACTTGATCGATTTCAACTGGAAGAAGGGAGGGAGGGAGAGAGAGAGGGAGAGAAGGGGGAGAATTGTGACTTAGGCCTATTCTCTCTCTCTCTCTCTCTCTCTCTCTCTCTCTCTCTCTCTCTCTCTGGTCTGCTAACGCACTCACCCACTCTAAGGCATGTTTCGTGTCTTTTTCATTCCTCTCTCTTGCTCTCTCTTCTCTCGTCTCTTCTCGTGCTTCTCTCTTTCTTTAGAGGGATCGTTCGTGATTTCTTGAGTGGGGTCCAGCTCGCCAGGCCTATAGAATCTTGGAGCCTAGAGGATGTTGTGGTAGTGTGGCTTGATGTCAAGTGTGTGTGTGTGTGTGTGTGTGTGTGTGTGTGTGTGTGTGTGGTGTGTGTGTGTGTGTTATACTCTCCCTCGCTCCCTCTCTCTTTCTCTTGGTAATAGCAACATTAAGTTTTGTAGTAGTAGTAGTAGTAGTAGTAGTAGTAGTAGTAGTTGTAGTAGTAGTAGTAGTAGTAGTAGTAGTAGTAGTAGTAGTAGTAGTAGTAGTAGTAGTTGTAGTAGTAGTAGTAGTGGTGGCTGTGTATACGTTCATGTGTGCGTTTATACATCACCTATATACACGTACGTACATAACGCAATGGTAATACGCACATACAACTCATACGAAATAGATAATGTACACACACACGTACACACACACACACACACACACACACACACACACACACACACTACTATTACTACAACTATTAGTACCACAACCACTACTAGTATAATGCAATCTATCTAAGAAAAACTAAGATATTAGATTCACCACCGCAATCACTCCTAATCCCAAACTAACCTAACCTAACTAACCTAACTAACCTAACCAAACTAACCTAACCTAACTAACCAAACTAACCTAACCAAACTAACCTAACCTAACTAACCAAACTAACCTAACCAAACTAACCTAACCTAACCAAACTAACCTAACCTAACCTAACCTAACCAAACTAACCTAACCTAACCTAACCTAACCAAACTAACCTAACCTAACCTAACCAAACTAACCAACCTAACCTAACCTAACCTAACCAAACTAACCTAACCTAACCTAACTAACCTAACTAACCTAACCAAACTAACCAAACTAACCTAACTAACCAAACTCCATAGCAAAATAAATAAAAAACAATAAAAACAAATATAACTATTACCATTCGTTCATAACTTATCACATTAAAAATTATATATTTCTCCTTTGTTTTTGTTGTTATTTTTGGGAATAGGGAGAGAAGGGGTAGTGAAGGGGGGGTGGGGGATGATGGAGGAGGAGGGGGGGTGAGGAGGGGAAGGGGGGAGGGTAAGAGGGAGGGGGTGGGCAATATCAAATCTTGGGTGACCTTGAACTTGGGACCTTAAAGTAATAACCGTGTTTAGGTATATTATTCTATTTTGGGTTATTTTAGGTTTTATTTTAGGCTATTTTAGGTTTATTTTAGGTTATTTGAGGCTTATTTGAGGTTATTTCAGGATATTTTAGGTTTATTTTAGGTTATTTAAGTTTATTTTAGGTTATTTCAGGATATTTGAGGTTTATTTTAGGTTATTTGAGGCTTATTCTAGGTTTATTTTAGGTTATTTGAGGCTTATTCTAGGTTTATTTTAGGTTATTTGAGGCTTATTCTAGGTTTATTTTAGGTTATTTTAGGTTATTTAAGGTTTATTTTAGGTTATTTTCGCCTTTTTTGGGTTATTTTAGGTATATTTAAAGGTACAACATAAAGAAAGCAAAGTTATTTTTTCTTATTATTATTATTTGTGAAGTAAATTGATGTGTTATGGAGAGATGTTTTATACTGTTATTATTGTTATTATTATTATTATTATTATTATTATTATTATTATCGTTATAAGAGCAATGATGATGAAAAAGACGATAAGATGGCTTTAAAGGAGAATGAATGATGACTTCCACTTCTTCCTCCTCCTCCTCCTTCCACTTCCTCTTCCTCTCTTCCTCCTTCCACTTCCTCTTCCTCTCTTCCTCCTCCTCCTCCTTCCACTTACTCTTCCTCCTCCTCCTTCAGTTATCCTCTTCTTCCTCCTCCTCCTTCATTTATCACATCTTCCACTTATTCTTATATTTTCCTTCTCTTCTCTTCCTCCTCCTCCTCCTCCATTCATCTCATTTTCCTTCCACTGTTCTTCTCCTTTTATCAAACTTCCACTTATTCTTCTATTTTCCACAATCAACTCCTCTTCTTCCTCCTCCTCCATTCATCACACTTCCCCTATCCTCCTCTTCCTCCTCCTCCTCTTGTTCTCCTCCTCTTCCTTTCATCCCATATTCCACTTCCATTTTCATCAACCAATTCATCCTCCTCTCTTCTTCAACTATCCTTCCATCTTCATCTTCCTCTTCCTCCTCCTCCTCCTCCTCTTCCTTCTTCTTTCATCACCCTTCCACTATCCTTCCCTCCCCTCTTCTTCCACTTCCATTTTCCTCCTCCTCTCCTATTCCTCCTCCTCCTCCTCCTCCTCTTCCTGCACCTGACGCCTCGGCCACAGGTGTGTGATATACATGCAAGGACAAGGTCATACGGTGCGAGGAGGAGGAGGAGGAGGAGGAGGAGGAGGAGGAGGAGGAAGGGGTCACCGGGTACAATGATGGCCGCTGGTCTGACACACACAACACACACACACACGCACAGTCACACACACACACACACACACTCTTACCTTGTGTCAGTAATTTGAGTCTCATGCCGCGGCTGTGGTAGTAGTGGTGGTTGTGGTATAAAGGGGAGGGGGACGTGGGGGGCTGTAGGGGGGCGCGGCGCTTAAAAAAAGGGGGGAAGGAGGGGGGAATGTCACCGTCAGAGTATCATGTTTAAGGGGCCGGACACTCCACCTTCTCCTCACCGCCCCTCAGTCTCTACTCACACCCTCACGCCTCACGCCCACCCCGCTACACCCACGACCTCACCTGACCTGCGCCGCCACGCCCACATCCACGCCCGCCCAATCACCGCCCTTCCCGCCAACCCATGTGCGTGTGGGTGTGCGCGGGGCTCGATTTTGATGTAGGAGTTGGCAGATGTGACGAGATTCCAAATGTATCGTTTTATTTGTCGCATTCTCCTGCTTTCATGCGCACAGACACACACACGCACACACTCCGGTACTCCGTAGTGTAGGGGAAGCACGCTCGGTTCACAACCGAGAAGTCCCGGGTTCGATCCCCGGGCGGAGCGGAAACAGTTGGGCTGTTTCCTTAAAACCCGAGCCCCTGTCCACCCAGCAGTGAATGGTATACCGGGTGTTAGCCGGTTTGTTATGCCGGGATGTTAGGGGTTGTTAGCTAACATCCCGTTAGATGTTAACCTAACATCTTGTTAGATGTTAGGTTAGTTGTCAGTTAACCGAGATGTTAGGGGTTTGTGACCCGCCACCCGGGGTGCTGGCTTCGGCCAACACTAAAAAAAGATGAATGAGAAAAATAAATGTTGATATGGAGACGGGGCCATACGAGCGTTGCTCTGGCCCTGTAAAATACAACTAGATGAATACAACAACTAGATGAATACACACACACACACACACCTGCCTCCTCCTCCTCCTTCTCTGTTTTGGGCTGTTGCTGTCTGTTTTTCCTTTGTATTTTTTATATTACTCCTCCTCCTCCTCCCCTCCTACTACTATTACTACTATTACTACTACTAACTACTACTACTACTACTACTACTACTACTACTATACTACTACTACTATAACATCTACTTCCTCCTTCTGCCACTATCACTACTACTACCAATAACAACAATAATAATAATACCAACAACAACAACAACAACAACAACAATAATAATAATAATAATAATAATAATAATAATAATGATAATGCAAAGAGTACAAATTCATCATTACCTTTGCATTGGCGAGATCAACGAATTCCTTTTTTTTCTTATATTCACGAGGACGAGAAAGTGTTAAAAAAATGTCTCTTGCATATTTCTTCTTTCCTTCTTTCCTTCTCTCTCTTTTCCTTTTCTCTCTCTCTCTCTCTTTTCTTGCTCTCTTTTCCTTCTTTCTCTCTCTCTTGTTTTTCTTTTCTCTCTTTATCTTCTTCTATTTTTCACAATATTCATCATTTCCATACATATATTTAAGGAGTATTTCTTTGCATCCACATTTGATAGTGATATTGTTCCACTTTCCACATGACCACTTGAAATCACTATAATTACGACCTCCACTTCTCTATATCATCTCCACTTTGTTATTCTCCACTTCATCTCCACTTGCGTCTATTCTCCACTTTTCCACTATTTCAATTCTTCTTTTATTCCATTTTTTTATCTATATTCTGCAAAAATGAAAAATATATAGTGAATGTTATAGTGACAGTGAGGTATTGTGTATGGTGATTGTTAGGATATAGTGAATGTTTAGTGTGTAATATAGTGATAGTTTGTGTATGGTGAGGTTATAGTGTATAGTGATTGTTAGCTTAAGGTGAAATCTTTAGCTCACTCACTGTATCATCACCATCTCCTTCATCACTATATCATATCACTGTAAGTCTGTCACTGTCGCAATTGTTTCTAGTCACTATTAAATCTTTCTCACTCATTTCTGCAGTAGTAGTCTCCTTCAGATACAAGACTCCATACACTTCGTTCAGTACACTTCGTCAGTAGAAAACACCTTGACCCTCCTTCAGTAGTGGGTTTTCTTTTAGTTCTTTCACACTTTTCCTCCTTCAGATAAAAGATTCAAAACACTTCGTCAGTACACATATAGGAGGACAATTTTCCCCTTTTTCAGTAGCCGGTTTTTTTGTATTCATGCACAAGTTTCCTTCTGACATAAGATTCAAAACACTATATCAGTAGAAAAACTTTACTCTCTTTCAGTAGCAGGTATTCCTTTTAAGTTCTTCAGTATTCCTACTTCAGATACAAAATACAAGTAACTTCTTTAATATTACGCTTCGTCAGTAGAAGAACTTTACCCTTCTTCAGTAGCGAGTATTCATTGGTTCTTCCACAGTTTTCCTCCTTCAGAGACAAGATACAAAACACTTCTTCAGTATGAGAATTTTACCATCTTTTATAGTGGGTATTCCTTCTTTTATAGTGGGTATTCCTTCTTTTATAGTGGGTATTCCTTAACTCTTCAGTTTTCCTCCTTCAGATAGAAGATTCAAAACACTTCGTCAGTAGAAAGCCAACTTTACCTTTCTTCAGTAGCGGGAATGCCTTGATTCTTCTTCAGTTTTCCTCCTTCAGAAGTTCAGATACAAAACACAACCCACTACTTCACTACACTTCGTCAGCAGAACAACTTTACCCTTCTTCTTCAGTAGCGCGGTATTCCTTGCTTCTTTTCAATACCAAGACCTCCAAATTTTGCTCTTTCAGATAAGATTCAAAACACTTCTTCAATTCTATTATAGGTGGCCAAGTTTACCCTTCTTCAGTAGTGAGCATTCCTTGGTTCTTGCACACTATTCCTCTTTCAGACACAAAATACAAGCCACTTCTTCAGTACACTTTGTCAGTAAGAGGTCAACTTCTTCAGTATATAGCGGGATGTCCTTGGTAAATCCACACTATTCCTCCTTCAGACACAAAATACAAGCCACTTCTTCAGTACACTTTGTCAGTAAGAGGTCAACTTCTTCAGCATATAGCGGGATGTCCTTGATTCTTCCACACTATTCCTCCTTCAGACACAAAACACAAGCCACTTCTTCAATACACTTTGTCAGTAAGAGGTCAACTTCTTCAGTATATAGCGGGATGTCCTTGATTCTTCCACATTATTCCTCCTTCAGACACAAAACACAAGCCACTTCTTCAATACACTTCGTCAGTAAGAGGTCAACTTCTTCAGCATATAGCGGGATGTCCTTGGTACATCCACACTATTCCTTCTTCAGACACAAGATTCAAGCACTTCTTCAGCACACCCTTCGTCACTAGAACACCTTTTCCTTTCTTCCATAGTGGGTATTCCTTAAGTTCTTCTTCAGTTTTCCTCTCAGATAGAAGATTCAAGCCAGTTTTACAATATCCTTCTTCAGTAGCGGGTTTTCCTTACTTCTTCAGACACAAAATACAAGCCACTTCTTTAGTACACTTCGTCAGTAGGAGACAAACTTTACCCTTCTTTAGTTCTTCAGCTTTCCTCCTTCAGATACAAAACACAACCCACTACTTCACTACACTTCGTCAGCAGAACAACTTTACCCTTCTTCAGTAGTGGGTATTCCTTCAGTTCTTCTTCAGCACACCCTTCGTCAGCGTAGCGCGTGTACCCCGGGTGTCTGTGTCAGCACGTGCGGCGTCACTGCCCGGCGGCGCGGCGACCACGTGAGGCGGGAGGCAGGGAGGCAGGACAGGTGGGCCGCACGCGACACCAACCCTACAACACAAAAAACGGGGAGCGGGTCGACGCGCTGCCCTGCCCTTCCTACAAGCCCCGCCCTGCCCTTACTCTGACCCTATCCCAGGCCTCAATACTCACCCGAGGGAGGGGCGTACGAGGCTGTGAGGCTGTCCAATTAAAGCCTTTCATACCACGTAGAGAACCCGAGAGAGAGGGTAAGGGAGAGAGGGGTGAGAGGGAGAGATTTGACCCTCACAGCCCTTCATCTGTCGGCGATAAAAGTGTCCTAGGAGCCGCGGGAGCCATGCCTGGAGGGACAAAGCAGGCGGCTGGTCTAGGGCATTGTGTGGCGGCTCGGCCCTCGCCCCTCACCACGCGACGGGCACGGGCTGTACCCTTGCCCTGCTACCCTTGCCCTACTACCCTTGCCCACCCCGCTATACCCTTTCCAGAACCCCTTTTTTACCACCCGCTCCCAAAGCCGCGTCCACTTATCCGGGTTCCGGGCACGAGCTACACCCATCTTGCCACACATATCACCTCACTCACGCCCATGCCACACCACCCACGAACCTCACACACGCCCATAACTCACTACACGTACCCTAGATACCCTTACGCACACCCACATGCCCTAAGGTAGTCGTGCAAGACACCCAAACGCCCACAAAACGCCCTTGGAAATTGGGTTGTGTGGCGACGGTCGGCAGTGGTTTCGGCATCTGCTCCATTGACAATCGTGGGTAATTCTGACCAAAAAATGGGGGGAAGGGATGTGAAGGGGGGGGGGGGGATGTCAGGCGGCGTTTCCACATCTAAGGAAAAAGGGGGAACAGGAAATGTGTGTAGTCCCTCCCTCTCCCTTCATCCCTTCCCTTCCCTTCTCTTGTTCTGTTTTTTCCCCCTTTCCCTCCCTTCAGCCTAACCCCCTATTTTTTCTCTCACTCCTTGTGTGTGTGTGTGTGTGTGTGTGTGTGTGTGTGTGTGTGTGTGTGTGTGTGTGTGTGTGTGTGTGTGTCTCCTGTTGCAGCTGTGTGTGTGTGTGTGTGTGTCTGTGTGTGTGGTGTGTGTGTTGTGTGTGTGTGTGTGTGTGTGTGTGTGTGTGTGTCCTGTTGCAGCTGTGTGTGTGTGTGTGTGTGTGTGTGTGTGTGTGTGTGCTTACATGGTATATATATATATATATATATATAAATATGTATTTCAGAATATTGTTCATTAAATATGTGTGTATGATACCATTATAATCTATGATAGCTATTACTGAATACTTTATAATATATGGAAAGTGAGTGAGTCGAACAATCAGTCAGTCAGTCAGTCAATCAGTCATTAAGTCAGGAAAAACAAGAGTAACAAAAATAATAAAAAAAGAGGGAAAGAAAAAAGATACTAAAATAAATATTGACATTAAATTTCATCATTATTATATATATATTTTTTTTTCTCTCTCTCTCTTCTTTTCTCTCTCCTCCTCT
>JACEEZ010015377.1:12500-15064 GCA_016584305.1 Chionoecetes opilio
ATCTTTTCACGCTAGAGGGGTAAAGCTCAACTAAAAAAACGTTTTAAAATAAGCAGGAGGGTTTTTGTAACAAACGAAGCAAAGTACTTCTTCACAAACCGTGTTGAAAAACTATGGAATGGGCTGCCTCAACGTATAAACTAAAATACAATAAATCTTTAAAAAAGTCGCCTCGATAAATATTTCATATAAAACCCCCGGGGTTTGTCCTGTTTTTCTGGGAATAAAAAATTTATCTCGGGGGCCTCTGAACTTACTCTCATTGCGTAAAATGTTGCGAGTCGCGTCTACACAACCCCCCCCACGTCTCAGACCCCCCGAGTAAACGGTCACTACTACAACTTTTGCCTGTGACGGGCTGTGGTTCGTAAGGGCCCTGTCATTAGTGACCACCCGGGATTTATATACAGGGGGCACTGTGCAGGGGGCATTGAAGTGCACGGCGTCCTACTTTAAGTGCACAAAACCCCATGGATTTAAAGGACTGGGGCCTGATTTTACTGCTGCCTCCCAGAAACGCCGGGAAGGCGCCGCCCACCCTGAACTTCCACATGACCTACCCAAAACTACTTAGACCTCATAACACAACAAACCCCGAGTTAACGGTTTACCACACTACCTCGACCTGTGACGGGCTGTGGTTCAGTTTGGGTCCTGACAGTTTTGTGCCACCTCAGTTTAAGGTACCGGGTCACTGCTGCAGGGGGCATTGAATGTACGCTCCTCATGGAAAATACCAATCCGCAGTGGAAATTTAAAGGAGCTGGGGCCCGATTGACTGCTGCCCCCCAAGAAAGCGCCCCAAGGCGCCGCCCACCCTTAACCTCCACACTGTGTTCCAACCTTAAAAACCACATAACATTACCTATCTATCAAGCACTAAACCACCCCCAAAATAGTAGTTGCCTAGATTACGTTTCAAATTTCCTCACAAATTCCAGCAGTTTTTTTTATATTGCATGGATCACTTCTTTTCCGCCCGCTTCGGCGGAGGATGGGTGGGTGAGGAGGAGCCTTCTACTTCCCCATCCTTTCTCTCTTATATCATTATGTAGTGTAGTTAAAACAAAAATCTTGTAAGGCCATCGGGCTGTTGCTGTTTGTGTTTCCTTTGTATTCCTTTGTATTCCTCCTCCTCCTCCTCCTCCTTCTCCTCCTTCCCTCTTCCCCCTTTCCTCCTTTCCTCTTCCTCCTCCTCCTTCTCCTCCCCTCTTCTTCTCCTCCTCCTCCTTCCCTCCTCCTCCTCCTCATTTCCCTTTTGGGTTTACTGAACTTCTTCCTTAATTTGCCTTTTGTCTGAGAAGAGGAGAGAAGAAAGGAGAGGGGAGAGAGGAGGAGAGAGAGAGGAGAGAGGGAGAGAGAGAGAGAGAGGAAGAGAGAGAATGGTAGGGGGTAAGGGAAAAAAATAAAAGGCGGGGGGGGAAGAGTGTAGGGGGAGGGGAGGAGGAGGAGGGGAGGAGGGGGAGGAGGAGGAGGAGGGGGAAGGAACAACTGACCAAATGATTTGATTTGAATCAATAGGTATAAAAACAATTTCCTCTCCTCTTTTCTCTTCTCTTCTCTCTCTCTCTCCCTCCCCTTTTCTCTCTCTCTCCCTCTTTCTCCCTCTTTCTCTCGTTCCGTCAGCATCCAAATTGTCTTTTTTTTTGGTAAATATCTCCTTTTCTCTCTCTCCTCCCTCTCTTCCCCTTCTCCCCCTCCCCTTTCAGTCCTTCTCTCTCCTCTCTCCCTTTTTCTCTCTCCCCCCCTTCCTTCCTCCCCCTTTTCCTTCCCAATTTTCTCTTCCCTTTCCCCCATTTTTTCCTCTCTCTCTCTCTCTCTCTCTCCTCTCCTCTCTCTCCCTCTCTCCTCTCGCCCTCTCTCCCCCCTCTCTCTCTCTCCCCCTCTCTCCTCTTTTCCCAACCTTTTTTTTTTTTTAAAAAATTTAAAAATTTTAATTTTGATATTTTTTTTTTCAGTAAAAAAAACAAAAATTATTAAAAAAAAACAAAAAATGTTCGTAATGAAAGAAAAGGAAGAAAAAGAGAAGAAGAGAGAGAGAGAGAGAAAAGGAGAGAGAGAGAAGAGAGAGGAGAGAGAAAAGAGAGGAAGAGGGGGTCCAAGCAAACGTGGAATTTATTAATGGCAAAACACACACACACACACACACACACACACACACACACACACATGATGCTGTATAAATGACGCCATTTTTAAAAGGGGTAAAAAAGTGAAAGGGGAGGGGGGTCATGTTCCCCCCCCCCTTTCCCCCCCCTCATAAACCTCCCCTTTATATCCTCCCCTTTTATTCATTAATTTAAATATATTCTATTATTTTTCTTCATAGTCTTCGTAATTATTCTTCCTTCATATTCCTTCCTCCTGTTATCATCTCTTCCTCCTGTTATCATCTCTTCCTCCTGTTATCATCTCTTCCTCCTGTTATCATCTCTTCCTCCTGTTATCATCTCTTCCTCCTGTTATCATCTCTTCCTCCTGTTATCATCTCTTCCTCCTGTTATCATCTCTTCCTCCTGTTATCATCTCTTCCTCCTGTTATCTCTCTTTCCCCCGTATCATCT
>JACEEZ010015379.1:0-32630 GCA_016584305.1 Chionoecetes opilio
AAAAAAAGGGAATCCCCCGGGGGCCTACTTTCTTGGGAAAACAAAATTTCCCCCCAAAAAATAATTTTGGCCCCTTAAAATTCCCTAAACCCTCCCCCACGACTTCTCCCTTCCCCCCACTATTTAAACCCCAACCCCACAACCATCCCTAAACCCATACTTTTGGGTTTAAAATTAATATCCCGGATGCAATTTCTAAAACCCTTTGATGTTGAGTGATTTAATCCATTCTGTAAGATCACTTTTTTTTTCTCACTTCCCGCCTGGTGGCACTAAAATTGTTTTGCTCCCGCTTTTTTCAGGGAAAAAATTTTATTATCCCCCAAATAAAAAAAAATAGGGGAGTTGGATCTGTCATTGTTGTGCATCATTTTGGGAAATTGGCCCATATTTGGGTCCGTCATTACTTAAACTTTTAAGGGTAGAACAGCTTGGATAAGACCTTAGTTTGGGGTTTGGGTCATCATTTGGAATTTTTTACGGGAATAGAGTTTGGGAGTTAGTCGGGCCCAGGGTTTGGGGTCATTAAATCTTGGAATTTTAGATTTGTACGTTTGGGTTAGTCTGGGCATTAGGGTCCCCCATTTTAACTTTTAAATAGTAGACTATACGGGGTGGGAGTAGGAGGTGGATGCCTTCAGGATTGGCACGGCGCTTTTCCAAACGGGGTTTTTTCCCATGATTAATTATTTTTTTTAAATTTAAACCCATTACATCTATCTTTATTTTTGGATGTTTTTGTTTTTTTTTCCCTTTTTTTTTCTCCCCTCATATATTCACCTGAAATCCTTCTCACCTTTCCCCATATTCCCTGTTGTTTTGTTGTTGTTGTGTCTTTTTTTTATGGTGTTTGTTTTTTCTGAATGGACTTTTGTTCTCGTTTTTTTTGTGTTTTTTTTATCATCGGGTTTTTCCTTTGTTTCATGAGGGGTGTGTTAGTGTGTGTTGTGTTGTGTGTGTGTGTTGTGTGTGTGTGTGTGTGTGTGTTTGTTGTGTGTGTGT
Organism: Chionoecetes opilio; assembly: GCA_016584305.1. Classification (NCBI taxonomy): domain Eukaryota; kingdom Metazoa; phylum Arthropoda; class Malacostraca; order Decapoda; family Majidae; genus Chionoecetes; species Chionoecetes opilio. The sequence continues at coordinate 1,003 of JACEEZ010015379.1, forward strand.
GTGTTTTTGTGTGTTTTTGTGTGTGTGGGGTGGTTTTGTGTTGTGTGGTTTGTGTTGTGTGGTGTGTGTTGGTGTGTGTGTGGTGTGTGTGTGTGTGTGTGTGGGGGTTGTATGTGGTGTGTGTGTGTTTGTGTGTGTGTGGTGTGTGTGGTGGTGCGGGGTTTGTGTTGTGTTGGTGTGTGTGTTGTGTGTGTGTGTTGTGTGCGATTGGGGGTGTTTTTGTGTATGTTTTTGTGTGTGTGTCTGTGTGTTGTGTTTGTTGTGGGGGGGGTGTTTGTTTTTAGTTGTTTTTAAAAATTTATTTTGTTGATTTGTGTTTTTTTGTTTTCTCTGTCCCTCAGGTTCTTTTCCCCCTTCTTTTTCCTTTTTTTTCCTGTATGCATTTCCCCTGAAGTTTGGGGATTTAAAAACTGATTATTTTTTTTATAAATCTATCTTTTTATATCCGTTTTTCCTCTTTTGTATACGTCGTTTTTTATATATTTATAAAACTTTATTTCTTGTGGGATGTTTCCTTTAAATTTGATTTCATTCCACCCCCCTTCTTTTAATTTCTTGGTAAACACCCCTTTAAATAGATTTCCTTCTTCAATTCTTATGCGGGAAATTTCCCTTTTTCTTTAGTCCATCCATTTAAACCCCTTGGGCTTTTGGCCAAGCCTTTCCGAAGGCCCCCTGCTGAGCTACTGCAAACCCAAAACCGCCATTTTCAATTGCATACAAAAACCAGGCCGCCATTCGTAAAAGCCCTCTTATTGGGGTCAATATACGCCTTGATGTCAGCCTCGATAACACACCAAAACCACCATCTCCCCTCATTCCAAATGTACGCAGATATTTCCCAAATTTCCTTGGTTATTTGCCAAAAGATTTTGGGGATGTAGGTCAGGGGGGCGTTGGGATTTTTTTGGTCTTTTTTGGGCCTTTTGAAGGGATTTTCAAGTATTTATTCAGTGGTTTTTTAAAAGGTACGGTACAAACAAAAACCTATGCTTACCTCAAAAAACGATTGCATAATACATGAAAAACCCCCCTTCTAAATCTTGGGAAAAATCCCAATTTTGGGGCCCCTTGTTTTCACCTCAACCGCCCTCTCTCAAGCGACTTGCTCCCCTTTTCCCCCCGGGCTATTTAAACCCCCAACCACACCATCCCTAAATCCAATACGTTTGAGTTAAAATTAGATAAATTTCCCGGGATGAAAATTTTTCTCCCAAACCTTGATGTTGATGTGATTTCACCCCAATTTCCCTGAAATGATCATCGTTTTTCTCACTTTTCCCGCACTGGTGGCACAAAACATTTATTTGCTCCCGCATTTTCAGGGATAAGAATTATTATCCTCCTGTATAAAACAAATATGTGGGAGTTGGATCTGGCCCTTTTGATGGGTGTATCAATTGGAATCTGGTCCATTTTTTGGTCCGTCTTTATCTTGCAACTTATAAGGTTTGAGCAGCTTGGAGTAAGATCCCCTTTTAAAGTGGGTTTTGGGCAATCATCTTGGAAATTTTACGGGTAATAAGCTTGGAAATTAGATCTGGACCATGGTTGGTCCCCTTTTATCTTGGAAATTTAAAGTTTTACAGCTTGGGGTTAATCTGGGCCATTATTGGTCCCCCCTATTTGAAAATTTTAAAAGGGGTAGCTATAAAAGGTCGGGGTAGGGTGGTAGGATGCCCCCTTCAGGATTGGGGATGGGGGCGCTCCCTCCACGAGTTTTCCCCATACTAATTTTAAATTTTTTATTAAATTAACCTTAGGTAATCTATCTTTTTTTGGATTTTTTTTTAGTTTTGTTTCCATTTTTTTCCCCCCTCATATTTCAAACCCGTATCGCTGGCTCACCTTTCTCATATATCCCTGTTGTTTTGTTGTTGGTTTTGGTCTTTTTTTTTTTTTGGGGTTTGTTTTTTCCCTAATGAGACTTTTGTTCCCCGTTTTTTTTGGGGTTTTTTGATCATCGGGTGTTCCTTTTTTCCTTTGGGGGGTTTTTGTTAGTGTGTGGTGTGTGTGTGTGGTTTTGTGGGTGTTGTGTGTGTGTGTGTGTGTGGTTGTGTGTGTGTGGTTTTGTGTGTGTGTGTGGTGTGTATGTGTGTATTTTGTGGTGTGTGGTGGTGTGTGTGTGTGTGGGTTTGTGGGGTGGTGTTTGAGTGTGTGTCTGTTTAGTTGGTTGTGTGTTGTGTGTGTGTGTGTGTGTGTGGGGTGTGTGTGTGTGTGTGGTTTCGTGTAAAGTGGTGTGGTTGTTTGTGGTGGTAAGTTTGGTGTTTTGTGGTGGCCCGGGACCCTGTTTTGTGTGTGTGTGTGTGGTGTGTGTGTGTGTGTGTGTGTGTTTGGGGTGCGATTTTGGGGTGTTTTTTGGGTTTTGTTTTTTGTTTTGTGGGCCTGTTGTGTGTGTTTTTTGTGTGGGTGGGGTTTGTGTTTTTAGTTTTTTGTTTTATAAATTTTTATTTTTTTGATTTGTGTTTTTTTTTTTTCTCTGTCACTCATGGTTCTTTTCCTCCTTCTTGTTTACCTTTTTCATTTCCATGTATGCAGTTTCCTCCTGAATGATGTGTATCTTAATACTGATTATTTTCATTTATAATATATCTTTCTATATCACGTTTCCATCTTTTGTATACGTCGTCTTTTATATATATTTATAAATCTTTATTTCTTGTAGATGTTCCCTAAATTTGATTTCATTCCACGCCCTTCATTAATTTCTTGGTCAACACTCTTTATAGACTACCTTCTTCAATTCTTATTCAGGAATTCCTTGTCATAGTCCATCCAGTTAACTCGTGGGCTGTGGCAAGCCTTCCTGAAGGCTCTGCTGAGCTACTGCGAAACCGAAACCGCAGTTTTCAATTGCATACAAAAACCAGGCCGACATTCGTAAAAGTCTACTTATTGTGTCACATATACGCCTTGATGTCAGCTCTCGATAACACACACCACCATCTGCCTCATTACGATGTACGCAGATATTTACCAATCCTTGGTTATTTGCCAAAAGATCTTGGGATGTAGGTCTTGGCGTTGGGATATTTTTTGTCTATCTTGGGACTTTTGAAGGGATTATTCAAGTATTTATTCAGTGGTTTATATAAAGGTACGGTACAACGGAACCTATGCTTACCTTCAGATAAACGACTGCATAAATACATGAATAATCCCGTCTAAATCTTGGGACAAAATCCCAATGTGTGGCACCCTTGAATTCACCTCAACCGTCTCTCGCAAGCGACTTGCTACCCTTCGCCCCAGCTATTTCAACTCCCAACCGAAACCATACCTCAACCCAATACGTTTGGGTTAAAATTAGATATAATGCCGGATGCAAATTTCTACAACCTTGATGTTGATGTGATTTGCATCCAATTCTGTAATGATCACTGTTTTTCTCACATTCCCGCACAGGTGGCACTAAAAATTGATTTGCTCCCGCAGTTTCAGGGATAAAAATTATTATCCTCCAGTATAAAACAAATATATGGGAGTTGGATCTGGTCATAGATCTGGACCATGGTTGGTCATTCATCTTGGAACTTTTAAGAGTTGTACAGCTTGGAGTTAGATCTGGGCCATTATTGGTCCCCCATATTTGAACTTTTAAGAGTAGTAGACTATACAGGTCGGAGTAGGATGGTAGGATGCTCTTCAGGATTGGCGAACCGGCGCTCCTTCCAACGAGTGTTCCCCATGATTAATTAATTATTTATTAATTAACCAATAGCTATCTATCTTTATTTCTGGATGTGTTTTAGTTTTGTTTCCATTTTTTTCTCCCCTCATATATTCACCTGTATCGCTGTCTCACCTTTCTCATATATCCCTGTTGTTTTGTTGTTGTTGTGGTCTTTTTTTATGGTGTTTGTTTTGCTGTAATGAGACTTTTGTTCTCGTTTTTGTGTGTTTTTGATCATCGGGTGTTCCTTTGTTTCATGAGGGTGTGTGTTAGTGTGTGTGTGTGTGTGTGTGTGTGTGTGTGTGTGTGTGTGTGTGTGTGTGTGTGTGTGTGTGTGTGTGTGTGTGTGTGTGTGTGTGTGTGTGTGTGTGTGTGTGTGTGTGTATGTGTGTGTGTGTGTGTGTGCGTGTGTGTGTTGTGTGTGTGTGTGTGTGTGTGTGTGTGTGTGTGTGTGTGTGTGTGTGTGTGTGTGTGTGTGTGTGTGTGGTGTGTGTATGTGTGTGTGTGTGTTTGTGTGTGTAAGTGTGTGTGTGTGTGTGTGTGTGTGTACTGTGTGTGTGTGTGTGTGTATGTGTGTGTGTGTGTGTGTGTGTGTTGTGTGCGATGTGTGTGTTTGTGTATGTGTTTGTGTGTGTGTCTGTGGGTGTGTGTTTGTGTGTGGGTGGGTGTGTGTGTGTTTTAGTTGTGTTTTATAATTATATTTTGTTGATTTGTGTGTTTGTGTTTCTCTGTCACTCATGGTTCTTTTCCTCCTTCTTGTTTACCTTATTCATTTCCATGTATGCAGTTTCCTCCTGAATGATGTGTATCTTAATACTGATTATTTTCTATTATAATATATCTTTCTATATCACGTTTCCATCTTTTGTATACGTCGTCTTTTATATATATTTATAAATCTTTATTTCTTGTAGATGTTCCTTAAATTTGATTTCATTCCACGCCCTTCATTAATTTTTTGGTCAACACTCTTTATAGACTACCTTCTTCAATTTTTATTCAGGAATTCCTTGTCATAGTCCATCCAGTTAACCCGTGGGCTGTGGCAAGCCTTCCTGAAGGCTCTGCTGAGCTACTGCGAAACCGAAACCGCAGTTTTCAATTGCATACAAAAACCAGGCCGACATTCGTAAAAGTCTAGTTATTGTGTCATATATACGCCTTGATGTCAGCTCTCGATAACACACACCACCATCTGCCTCATTACGATGTACGCAGATATTTACCAATCCTTGGTTATTTGCCAAAAGATCTTGGGATGTAGGTCTTGGCGTTGGGATATTTTTGTGCTATCTTGGGACTTTTGAAGGGATTATTCAAGTATTTATTCAGTGGTTTATATCAAGTACGGTACAACGGAACCTATGCTTACCTTCAGATAAACGACTGCATAAATACATGAATAATCCGTCTCAATCTTGGGTACAAAATACCAATGGTGAACCCTTGAATTCACCCAACCGTCTCCGCCAAGCAACTTGCTGCCCTTCGCCCAGCTATTTCAACTCCCAACCACAACCATACCTCAAACCCAATACGTTTGGGTTAAAATTAGATTATAATGCCGGATGCAGATTTCTACAACCTTGATGTTGATGTGATTTGCATCCAATTCTGTAATGATCATCGTTTCTCCCATTCCCATGTGGGGCACTAAAAATTGATTTGCTCCCGCGTTTCAGGGATAAGAATTATTATCCTCCAGTATATAAACAAATTATGTGGGAGTTGGATCTGGTCATTGATAGGTGCACATACTGAAATCTGTGGTCCATATTGGCCGTCATTATATTGCACTTTTAAGGGAGAGTAGCTTGGAGTAAGATCCTTTAGATGGGTGGTTCAATCATTTGGAACTTTACGGGTAATAGAGCTTGGAGGTAGATCGGCCTCATGGTGGTCATTCATCTTGGAACTTTTCAGAGTTGTACAGCTTGGAGTTAGATCTGGGCCATTATTGGTCACCCCATATTTGAACTTTTAAGAGTAGTAGACTATACAGGCGCGAGTTAGGATGTAGGATGCTCTCAGGATTGTTCCGATTGCGGCGCTCCCTCCAACGAGTGTTCCCCATGAGTAATTAATTATATTAATTAACCATTAGCTATCTATCTTTATTTCGGATGTTTTAGTTTTGTTTCCATATTTTCTCCCCTCATATATTCAACTGTATCCGCGGTCTCACCTTCTCATATATCCCTGTTGTTTTGTTGTTGTTGTGGGTCTTTTTTTTATGGTGTTTGTTTTGCTGTAATGAGACCTTGTTCTCGTTTTTGTGTGTTTTGATCATCGGTGTTCATGTGTTCATGAGGGTGTGTGTTAGTGGTGTGGGTGTGTGTGTGAGTGTGTGTGGTGTGTTGTGTGTAGTGTGTGTGTGTGTGTGTGTGCTGTGTCGTGGTGTGTGTGTGTGTGTTAGTGTGTGTGAGTTGTGTGTGTGCGTGTGTGCTGGTGTGTGTTTTGTGGTGAGTGTGTGTGTGGTGTTTTTGTGTATGTGTGCTGTTGGTGTGTTTGTGTGTGTAAGTGTGTGCTGGTGTGTGTGTGTTTGTGGGTACGTGTGTGTGTTGTTTGTGTGTGTTGTGTGTGTGGTGTGTGTGTGTGGCTGTGTGTTGTGTATGTGTGTGTGTTGTGTGCGATGTGTGTGTTTGTGTAAGGTGTTTGTGTGTGTGGTACTGTGTGGTGTGTTTGTGGGTGGGTGGGTGTGTGTGTTGTAGTTGTGTTTTATATTTATATTTGTTGATTGTGTTTTGTGTTTCTATGTCATCATGAGTTCTTTTCCTCCTTATTGTGTACCTTATTCATTTCCATGTATGCATTTTCCTCCTGAACGATGTGTATCTTAATACTGATTATTTTCTATTATAAATATATCTTTCATAATCACGTTCAATCTTTGTATACGTCGTCTTTTATATATATTAAAATCTTTATTTCTTGGTAGACGTTCCGTAAATTTGATTTAATTCCAACGCCCTTCATTAATTTCTTGGTAACACTCTTTATAGACTACCTTTTCAATTCTTATTCAGGAATTCCTGAAGAGTCCATCAGTTAAACCTGGCTGTGGCAAGCCTTAATGAAGGCTATGCTGAGCTATGCGGAAACCGAAACCGCAGCAGTTTCAATTGCATACAAAAACCAGGCGACATTCGTTAAAGAGACTTATTGTGTCACCTCTACGCTCTTGATATTCAGCTCTCGATAAACACACACAACCATCTGCCTCATTACGATGTAGCAGATATTTACCAATCCTTGTTTATTTGCCAAAAGATCTGGATGTAGTTTGGCGGGGATATTTTGTGTCTATCTTGGGAATTTTGAAGGGATATTCAAGTATTTATTCAGTGGTTTATATCAAGGGTACGGTTACAACGGAAACCTAGTACCTTAGATAAAGATCTGCATAAATACATGAATACGACCGTCTAAATCTTGGACAAAATCCCAAATGTGTGGCACCCTGAATTCACCTCAACCGTCTCTCGCAAGCGAACTGCTGCCCTTCGCCCCAGCTATTTCAAATCCAAACCACAACCATACCTAAACCAATCGTTTGGTTAAAAATAGATATAATGCACGGATGCAGATTTCTACAACCTTGATGTTAATGTGAAATTTGCATCCATTCTGTAATGATCATCGTTTTTTCACATTCCCTGCATGGTTGCACTAAAAATTGATTTGCCCCGCAAGTTTGCAGGGATAAAAATTATTATCCTCAGTATAAAAATATATGGGGAGAGTGGATCTGGTCATTGCTAGGTGCATCATATTGGAATCGGGGCCATATTTGGTCCGGTCATTACCTGCAACTTTAAGGGTTAGAGCAGCTTGGAGTAAGATCCTTAGATGTGGTGGTCAATCATCTTGGAACTTTTACGGGGAATCAGAGCCCCTGGAGTAGATCGGAACATGGTTGGTCATTCATTCTTGGAACTTTTTTAAGAGTTGTACAGCCTGGAGTTAGACTCTGGGCCATTATTGGTCCACCAATTTGAACTTTTAAGAGTAGGAGGACTATACAGGTCGGAGTAGGAGGGTAGGATGTTCTTCAGGATTGGCGATGCGGCGCTCCCTCCAACGAGTGTTCCCAATGAATAATGAATTATTTATTAATTAACCATAGCTATCTATCTTTATTTCTGGATGTGTTTTAGTTGTGTTTCCATTTTTTTCTCCCTCATATATTCACCTGTATCGCTGTCTCACCTTTCTCATATATCCCTGTTGTTTTGTTGTTGTTGTGGTCTTTTTTTTATGGTGTTTTTTTGCTGTAATGAGACTTTTGTTCTCGTTTTTGTGTGTTTTTGATCATCGGGTGTTCCTTTGTTTCATGAGGGTGTGTGTTAGTGTGTGTGTGTGTGTGTGTGTGGTGTGTGTGTGTGTGTGTGTGTGTGTGTTGTGTGTGTGTGGTGTGTGTGTGTGTGTGTGTGTGGTGTGTGTGTGTGTGTGTGTGTGTGTGTGGTGTGTGTGTGTGTGGTGTGTGTGTGTGTGTGTGGTGTGTGTGTGTGTGTGTGGTTGTGTGTGTGTGTGTGTGTGTGTGTGTGTGTGTGTGTGTGGTGTGTGTGTGTGTGGTAGTGTGTGTGTGTGGTGTGTGTGTGTGTTTGTGTGTGTGTTTGTGTCGTCTGTCATCATGGTTTTGTTCTCCTGTTTGTTTACTTATTCATTTCCATGTAGAGTTTCCTCCTGAATTTGATGTGTATGTGTAATACTGATTATTTGTTTATAATATATTTTTATTTCACGTTTCCATTTTTGTATACGTCGTCTTTTATTATATTTATAAATCTTATTTCTGTAGAGTTTCCTGAATATTGATTTATCTACGCCCTTTCATTAATTTCTTGTCAACACATCTTTGTATAGTCTTACTATTTTCAATTCTTATTCAGGACATTCCTGTCATATGTCCATCCAGTATAACACCTGGCCATGTGGCAGACCTTCCTGAAGGCTCTGCTGAGCTACTTGCTGAGACCGAAAAACCGCAGTTTTCAATTGCATACAAAAACCAGGCCGACATTCGTAAAAGTCTACTTATTGTGTCACATATACGCCTCCTGTCAGCTCTCGATAACACACACCACCATCTGCCTCATTACGATGTACGCAGATATTTACCAATCCTTGGTTATTTGCCAAAAGATCTTGGGATGTAGGTCTTGGCGTTGGGATATTTTGTGTCTATCTTGGGACTTTTGAAGGGATTATTCAAGTATTTATTCAGTGGTTTATATCAAGGTACGGTACAACGGAACCTATGCTTACCTTCAGATAAACGACTGCATAAATACATGAATAATCCCGTCTAAATCTTGGGACAAAATCCCAATGTGTGGCACCCTTGAATTCACCTCAACCGTCTGTCGCAAGCGACTTGCTGCCCTTCGCCCCAGCTATTTCAACTCCCAACCACAACCATACCTCAACCCAATACGTTTGGGTTAAAATTAGATATAATGCCGGATGCAGATTTCTACAACCTTGATGTTGATGTGATTTGCATCCAATTCTGTAATGATCATCGTTTTTCTCACATTCCCGCACTGGTGGCACTAAAAATTGATTTTGCCTCCGCAGTTCAGGATACGAAATTAATTATCCTCCAGTATGAAAACAAAATTATGTGGAGTGGATCTGGTCATTGATAGTGCATCATATTGGAATCTGGGTCAATATTTGGTCCGTCATTATCTTGCAAACTTTAAAGGGTGAGAGCAGCTTGGAGTAAGCTCCTTTGGATGTGGTTGGTCAATCATTTGGAACTTTTACGGGAATAGAGCTTGGAGTTAGACCTGGTACCTGGTTGGTTCATTCATCCCCCCATTGGGAAACTTTTAAAGAGTTGTTACAAGCTTGGAGTTAGATCTGGGCCATTTATTGGTCCCCCATATTTTGTACTTTTAAGAGTAGTAGACTATTCAGGTCGGGTAGTATGGAGGATGCTCCTTAAGGATTGGCGATGCGGTGCTCCCTCAACGAGTGTTTCCCAGATTAATTAATTATTTATTAATTAACCATTAGCTATCTATCTTATTCTGGATTGTGTTTTAGTTTGTTTCCCATTTTTTTCTCACTCATATAGTTCACCTGTATCTCGCTGCTCCACCTTTCTCATATATCCCTGTTTGTTTGGTTGTTGTTGTGGTGTCTTTTTGTTCTATGGTTTTTGTTTTGCTATGTAATGAGACTTTTGTTTCGTTTTTGTGTGTTTTTGATCATCGGGTGTTCCTTTGTTGCCATAGAGGGTGTGTGTTAGGTGTGTGTGGTGTTGTGTGTGGTGTGTGTGTGTGTGTCTGTTGTGGTGTGTGCCTGTGTGTGTGTGTGTGGGTGGGGTGTGTGTGTTGTGTGTGTGTGTGTGTGTGTGTGTGTGTGTGGGTGTGTGAGTTGTGGTTGTGGAGTTGTTTGTGTGTGTGTGTGTGTGTGGTGTGTGTGTGTGTGCTGTGTGTGGGTGTGTGGTGGTGTATGTGTGGTGTGTGTTTTGTGTGTGTAAGTGTGGGTGTGTGTGTGTTGCGTGTAGTGTGTGTGTGTGTTGTGTGTGTGTGTGTGTGTGTGTGTGTGTGTTGTGTGTGCGATGTGTGTGTGTGTGTATGTGTTTGTGTGATGTGTCTGTGCATGTGTGTGTTTGTTGTGTGGGTGGTTGTGTGTTGTTTGAGTTGTGATTTATAATGATATTTAGTTGATTTGTGTTTTTGTGTTCTCTGTCACTTCACGATTTCTTTTCCTCCTTCTTGCTACATTATCATTTCCATGTATGCAGTTTCATCCTGAAGATGTTATCTAATTACAGATATTTTCATTATAATATATCTTTCTATACACGTTTTCATCATGTATACGTCGTCTTTTGTATATATTTATAAAATCTTTATTTCTTTGTAGACTGTTCCTTAAATTTGATTTCATTCCACGCCCTTCATTAATTTTTGGTCAACACTTCCTTAAGGATACCTTCTTCAATTTCTTATTCAGGACTTCTTGTTCATAGTCCATCCAGTTAACCCGTGGGCTGTGGCAATGTTTTCCTGGAAGCTCTGATCCCTACTGAGCTACTGCGAAACCGAAACCGCAGTTTTAATTGCATACAAAAACCAGGCGACTTCGTAAAAGCTACTATTGTGTCACATATACACCTTGATGTCAGCTCTCGATAACACACACCACCATCTGGCCTCATTAGATGTACGCAGATATTTACCAACCTTGGTTAATTGCCAAAAGATCTTGGGATTTAGGTCTGGCGTGGGATATATTTTGTGTCTATCTTGGGACTTTGTGAAGGGATATTCGAAGTATTTATCAGTGGTTTATATCAAGGTACGGCTACAACGGAAAACCTATGCTTACCTTCAGATAAACGGACTGCATAAATAACATGAATAATACCGTCTAAATCTTGGGGACAAAACCAATGTGTGGGCACCCTGAAAAGTAACCTCAACGTTTCTTCGCAAGCGACTTGCTGCCCTTCGCCACAGGCTATTTCCAACTCCCAACACAAACCTACCTCAAACCCAATACGTTTGGGTTAAAATTAGATATAATGCGAATGCAGATTTATACAACCTGATGTTGATTGTGATTTGCATCCAAATTCGAATGAATCATCGTTTGTCTCCACAATTCCGCCACGGGTTGGCACTAAAAAATTGATTTGCTCCCGCAGTTCAGGATAAGAATATTATCCTCCAGTATTAAAACAATATGGTGGGAGTTGGATCTGGTCCATTGGATAGGTGCAGTCATATGGGATATGGCCATATTTGGTCCCGTCATTATCTTGCAAAATTTTAAGGGTAGAGCAGCTGAGAAGATCCTTAGATGTGGTTGTTCAATCATCTTGGAACTTTTTTACGGTAATAGAGCTTGGTGAGTTAGACCTGGACCATGGTTGGTTCATTCATCTTGGAACTTTTAGAGTTGTACAGCTTGGAGTAGATCTGGGCCATTATGGTCCCCCCATATGTACTTTTAAGAGTAGTAGACTATACAGGTCGGAGTAGTATGGTAGGATGCTCTTCAGGATTGGCGATGCGGTGCTCCTTCCAACGAGTGTTCCCCATGATTAATTAATTATTTATTAATTAACCAATAGCTATCTATCTTTATTTCTGGATGTGTTTTAGTTTTGTTTCCATTTTTTCTCCCCTCATATATTCACCTGTATCGCTGTCTCACCTTTCTCATATATCCCTGTTGTTTTGTTGTTGTTGTGGTCTTTTTTTTATGGTGTTTGTTTTGCTGTAATGAGACTTTTGTTCTCGTTTTTGTGTGTTTTTGATCATCGGTTGTTCCTTTGTTTCATGAGGGTGTGGTAGTGGGCCTTGTGTGTGTGGGTGGTGCTGTGTTGTGTGGTTGAGTGTGTGTGTGTTTGTGTGTGGGTGGTGTTGTGTGTGTTGGCGGTGTGTGTGTGTGTGTTGTGTGTGTGTGTGTGTGATGTGTGTGTGTGTTGTGTGTGTGTGTGTGTGTGTGTGTGTCGTGTGTGGTGTGTGTGTGGTGTGTGTGAGTGTGTGTTTGTGGAGGTTGTTGTGTGTGTTGTGTGGGTGTGTGGTGTGTGTGTGGTGTGTGTGTGTGTGTGTTATGTGTGTGTCATTGGTGTGGTGTTGTAGTGTGTGTGTGTGTTTGTGTGTGAAAGTGTGTGTGTAGTGTGTGGATGTGTGTTACGTGTGTGTGTGTGTGTGTGTGTGTGGTGTGTGTGTGTGTGTGTGTGTGTTGTGTGCGATGTGTCTGTTTGTGTATGTGTTTGGTGTGTCGTTCTGGTGTGTGTGTTTGTGTTGGTTGGGTGGGTGTGGTGTTTTAGTTTGTGTTTTATAATATATTTTGTTGATTTGTGTTTTTGTGTTTTCTCTGTCACTCATGGTTCTTTTCCTCCTTCTTGTTTACATTATTCATTTCCATGTATGCAGTTTCCTCCTGAAGGATGTGTATCTTAATACTGATTATTTTCTAATTAGAATATATCTTTCTATATTCACGTTTGCATCTTGATACGTCGTCTTTTAATATATATTTATAATCGTTATTTATTTAGATGTTCCTTAATTTGTTTCATTCCACGCCCTTCATAATTCTTGGTCAACATCTTTATAGACTACCTTCTTCAATTATTATTCAGGAATTCCTTGGTCAAGTCCCTCCAGTTAACCCGTGGGCTGTGGCAAGCCTTCCTGTAGGGCTCGCTGAGCTACTGCGAAACCGAAACCGCAGTTTCAATTGCATACAAAAAACCAGGCCGACATTCGTAAAAGTCTACTTATTGTGTCACATATACGCCTTGCTGTCAGCTCTCGATAACAAACACCACCATCTACCTCATTACGATGTACGCAGATATTTACCAATACTTGGTATTTGCCAAAAGATTTTGATGATGTAGGTCTTGGCGTTGGTTGGGATATTTTGTTGTTCCTATCTTGGGATTTTGACGGGTGTATTCAAGTATTTATACAGTTGTTTATAATCAAGGTACGGTACAAACGGCAACCTATGCTTCCTTCAGATAAACGACTGGCATAAATACATGAATAATCCGTATAAATTTGAGGACAAAATCCAATGTGTGGCCACCCTTTTGAATTCACCTCAACCGTCTCACGCAAGCGACTTGCTGCCCTTCGCCCCAGCTATTCAATCCCAACAAAAACCCATACCTCAAACTCATTACGTTTGGGTTAAAATTAGATATAATGCGGATCGATTTCTACAACCTTGAGTTGATGTGATGCATTCCAAGTCTGTAATGATCATCGGTTTCTCACATTCCCGCAGTGGTGGCCTAAACATTGAGTTGAATCCCGCAGTTTCAGGATAAGAATTATATCCTCAGTATAAAAACAAATATGGTGGGAGTGGATCTGGTCATGATAGGTGATCATATGGAATTGGTCATATTTGGTCAGTCATTATCTTGCAACTTTTAAAGGGAGAGCAGCATTGAGTAAGATCCTTAGATGTTGTGGTCAAGTCTCTTGGAACTTTTTACGGGTTAATAAAGCTTGGAGTATATTCTGGACCATGGATTGGTCATTTCACTTGGAATTTTAAGAGTTTGTAACAGCTTGGAAGGTAGAATCTGGGCCATTATTGGTTCCCCATATTTGAACTTTTAAGAGTAGTAGACTATAAAGGTCGGAGTGGATGGTAGGATGCTCTTCAGGAGTGGCGATAGGGGGCTCCCTCCAACGAGTGTCCCCATGATTAATTAATATTTAATTAACCAATAGACTATCTATCTTTATTCTGGATGTGTTTTAGTTGTGTTTCCATTTTTTTCTCCCCTCATATATTCACCTGTATCGCTGTCTCACCTTTCTCATATATCCCTGTGTTTTGTTGTTGTTGTGGTCTTTTTTTTATGGTGTTTATTTGCTGTAATGAGACTTTTGTTCTCGTTTTTGTGTGTTTTTGATCATCGGGTGTTCCTTTGTTTCATGAGGGTGTGTTGTTTGTGTGTGTGTGTTGTGTGTGTTGTGTTGGTGTGTGTGTGTGTGTGTGTGTGTGTGTGTGTGGTGTGTGTGTGTGTGTGTGTGTGTGTGTGTGTGTGTGTGTGTGTTGTGTGTGTGTGTGTGTGTGTGTGTGTGTGGTTGTGTGTGGGTGTGTGGTGTGTGTGTGTGTGTGTGTGTGTGTGTGTTTGTGTGTGTGTGTGTGTGTGGTGTGTGTATGTGTGTGTGTGTGTTTGTGTGTGTAAGTGTGTGTGTGTGTGTGTGTGTGTACGTGTGTGTGTGTGTGTGTGTGTGTGTGTGTGTGTGTGTGTTGTGTGTGTGTGTGCGATGTGTGTGTTTGTGTATGTGTTTGTGTGTGTGTCTGTGTGTGTGTGTTTGTGTGTGGGTGGGTGTGTGTGTTTTAGTTGTGTTTTATAATTATATTTTGTTGATTTGTGTTTTTGTGTTTCTCTGTCACTCATGGTTCTTTTCCTCCTTATTGTTTACCTTATTCATTTCCATGTACGCAGTTTCCTCCTGAATGATGTGTATCTTAATACTGATTATTTTCTATTATAATATATCTTTCTATATCACGTTTCCATCTTTTGTATACGTCGTCTTTTATATATATTTATAAATCTTTATTTCTTGTAGATGTTCCTTAAATTTGATTTCATTCCACGCCCTTCATTAATTTCTTGGTCAACACTCTTTATAGACTACCTTCTTCAATTCTTATTCAGGAATTCCTTGTCATAGTCCATCCAGATAACCCGTGGGCTGTGGCAAACCTTCCTGAAGGCTCTGCTGAGCTACTGCGAAACCGAAACCGCAGTTTTCAATTGCATACAAAAACCAGGCCGACATTCGTAAAAGTCTACTTATTGTGTCACATATACGCCTTGATGTCAGCTCTCGATAACACACACCACCATCTGCCTCATTACGATGTACGCAGATATTTACCAATCCTTGGTTAATTGCCAAAAGATCTTGGGATGTAGGTCTTGGCGTTGGGATATTTTGTGTCTATCTTGGGACTTTTGAAGGGATTATTCAAGTATTTATTCAGTGGTTTATATCAAGGTACGGTACAACGGAACCTATGCTTACCTTCAGATAAACGACTGCATAAATACATAATAAATCCCGTCTAAATCTTGGACAAGATCCCAATGGTGCACCCTTGAAATCCCTCAACCGTCTCTCGCAAGCGACTTGCTGCCCTTCGCTCCCACTATTTCAACTCCCAGCCCACACCAATTCCCAACCCAATCGTTTGGGTTAAATTAGATATAATGCCGGATGCAATTTCTAACAAACCTTGATGTTGATGTGATTTGCATCCATCGTGATCATCGTTTTTTCTCACATTTCCCGCACTGTGCACTAAAAATTGATTTGCTCCGCAGTTTCAGGGATAGAAATTATTTATCCTCCAGTATAAAACAAATATGTGGGAGTTTTGATCGGTCATTGATACAGGGTCATCATATTGGAATCTCTGGTTCCATATTTGGTCCGTCGTTATCTTGCAACTTTTAAGGGTAGAGCAGCTTGGAGTAATATCCTTAGATGTGGTTGGTCAATCATCGTGGAAACTTGTTACGGTAATAGCTCTGGAGTTAGATCTGGACCATGGTTGGTCATTCATCTTGAACTTTTAAGAGTTTTGTACAGCTTGGAGTTAGATCTTGGCCCTTAAATGTTCCCCCATATTTGAACTTTAGAGTAGTAGACATACAGTCGGAGGAGTTATGGTAGATGCACTCTTCCAAGGATTGGCGATTGCGGCGCTCCCTCCTCACGCGTGTTTCCCATGATTACTTAATTATTTTTTACTTAACCATTAGCTATCTATCTTTTATTTCCTGGATGTGTGTGATTTTGTTTCCATTTTTTTCTCCCCTCATATATTCTCACCTGTATCGCCTGTCTCACCTTTCTCCTAATCCCTCTTGTTTTTGTTGTTGTTTGTGGTCTTTTTTTTATGGTGTTTTGTTTAGCTTAATGAGACTTTGTTCTCTTTTTTGTGTGTTTTTGATCATCGGGTGTTCCTTGTTTTCATGAGGGTGTGTGTTTATTGTGTGTGTGTGTGTGTGTGTGTGGTGTGTGTGTGTGGTGTGTGTGTGTGTGGTGTGGTGTTGTATAGTGGTGTGTGGTGTGTGTGTGGGTTGTGTGTGTGTGTGTGTGTGTGTATGTGTGTGTGTGTGTGAGTGTGTGTGTGTGTGTGTGTGTGTGTGTGTGTAGTGAGTGTGTGTGTGTGAAGTTTGTGTAGTGTGTGTGTGTGTGTTGTGTGGTGTGTGTGTGTGTGTGTGTGTGTGTTGTTGTGTATGTGTGTGATGTTGTTTTGTGTTGGTACGTGTGTGTTGTTGTGTGTGTGCGTGTACTTGTGTGTGTGTGTGTGTGGTGTGTGTGTGGATGTGTGTGTGGTTATGTGCGATGTGTGTTTTTTGTGTATGTGTTTTTGGTGTGTGTCTTTCGTGTTTGTTGTTTGTGTGTGGGTGGGTGTGTGTGTTTTTAGGTTTGTGTTTTTATATTTTATTTGTTGATTTGTGTTTTTGTGTTTCTCTGTCACTCACGTTCTTTTTCCTCCTTCTTGTTTACCTTATGTCAATTTCCATGTATCAGTTTTTCCTCCTGATGATGTGTATGTTAATACTGATTATTTTCTATTATAAAATATCTGTTCTATATCACTTTCCATCTTTGTATACGTCGTCCTTTTATATATAATTTTATAAATCTGTTATTTCTTGTAGATGTTTCCTTAACTTTGGATTTCATTCCACGCCCTTCTAATTTCTTGGTCAACACTCTTTATAGACGACCTTCCTAATTCTTATTCCAGGAATTCCCTTGTCATAGTCTCATCCAATTAACCCGTGTGCTGTGCAAGCCTTCCCCTGAGGCTTCTGCTGAGCTATTGCGAAACCGAAACCGCAGTTTTCAAGTGCATTACAAAAACCAGCCGACATTCGTACAAGTCTACTTATTGTGTCACATATACGCCTTGATGTAAGCTCTCGATAACCCACCACCATCTGCCTCATTACGATGTACCCAGAATTTTACCAATCCTTGGTTATTTTGCCAAAAGATCTTGGGCTGTAAGGTCTTGCGTTGGGATTTTTGGTGTCTATCTTGGACTTTGAAGGTATTATTCAGTATTTATTCAGTGGTTTATATCAGGTACGGTACAACGGAGCCTATGCTTCCTTCAGATGAAACGACCTGCATAAATACATGAATAATCCCGTCCTAAATCTTGGGGACTAAATCCCCTGTGTGGCACCCTTGAATTCACTCAACCGTCGCTCGCAAGCGACTGCTACCTTCGCCCCCAGCTATTTCAACTCCCAACCACAAAACCATACCTCTAACCAAAAATACGTTGGGTTAAATTATATATTGTGGCCGATGCAAATTTCTACACCCTTGATGTTGATGTGATTTGCTCCATTTGTATTCATTTTCTCACATTCCCGCACTGTGCCAAAAATTATTTGCTCCCGCAGTTTCGGATAAAATTATTATCCTCCAGTATAAACAATATGTGGGAGTTGATCTGGTCATTGATGGTGCATCATTTGGAATCTGGTCCATATTGTCCGTCATTATCTTGCACTTTAAGGTAGACAGCTTGGAGTAGATCCTTAGATTGGTTGTCATCACTTGGAACTTTAACGAGTATAGAGCTTGGAGTTAATCTGGAATGGTAGGTCATTCATCTTGGACTTTTAGAGTGTCGCTTGGAGTTGATCTGGCCATTATTGGTCCCATATTTGAACTTTTAGAGTATAACTATACAGGTCGGAGTAGATGTAGGATGTCTTCAGATTGGCGATGGGTCTTCCAACGAGTGTTTCCCATGATTAATTAATTATTTATTATTACCATGTTATCTATCTTTATTTCTGGATGTGTTTTAGTTTTGTTTCATGTTTTTTCCCCTCATATATTCACCTGTATCGCTGTCTCACACTTTCTCATATATCCCTGTTGTTTTGTTGTTGTTGTGGGTCTTTTTTTTATGGTTGTTTTTTTGCTGTAATGAGACTTTTGTTCTCGTTTTTGTGTTTTTGATCATGGGTTTGTTCCTTGTTTCATGAGGTGTGTGTTTTAGTTGTGTGTGTGTGTGTGTGTGTGTGTGTGTGTTGTGTGTGTGTGTGTGTGGTTGTGTGTTGTGTGTGTGTTGTGTTGTGGTGTGTGTGTGTTGTGGTGTGTGTGTGTGTGTGTGTGTGTGTGTGTGTTGTGTGTGTGTGTGTGTGTGTGTGGTGTGTGTGTGGTGGGGTGTGTGTGTGTGTGTGTGTGTGTGTGTGTGTGTGTGTGTGTGTGTGTTGTATGTGTGTGTGTGTGTGTTTGTGTGTGTAAGTGTGTGTGTGTGTGTGTGGTGTACGTGTGTGTGTGTGTGTGTGTGTGTTTTGGTTTTGGTGTGTGTGTGTGTGTGTTGTGTGCGATGTGTGTGTTTGTGTATGTGTTTGTGTGTGTGTCTGTGTGTGTGTGTGTTTGTGTGTGGGTGGGTGTGTGTGTTTTAGTTGTGTTTTATAATTATATTTTGTTGATTTGTGTTTTTGTGTTTCTCTGTCACTCATGGTTCTTTTCCTCCTTCTTGTTTACCTTATTCATTTCCATGTATGCAGTTTCCTCCTGAATGATGTGTATCTTAATACTGATTATTTTCTATTATAATATATCTTTCTATATCACGTTTCCATCTTTTGTATACGTCGTCTTTTATATATATTTATAAATCTTTATTTCTTGTAGGATGTTCTTAAATTTTTTTGATTTCATTCACCCCTTCATTAATTCTGGTCAACACTCTTTATAGACTACATTCTCAATTCTTATTCAGGAATTCCTTGCATAGTCCATCCAGTTAACCCGTGGCGTGGCAACCTTCTGTAGGGTCTGCTGTCTACTGCGAACCGAAACCGCAGTTTTCAATTGCATACAAAAAACATGCCGACATCTAAAAGTCCTACTTATTGTGTCACATATACGCCTTGATGTCCTCTCGATAACACACACCACCCTCTACCTCATTACGATGTACGCAGATATTTACTCCTTGGTTTATTTTGCCAAAAGATCTTGAGATGTAGTCTTGGCGTTGGATATTGTTGTGTCTATCTTGGGACTTTTGATGGATTATTCAAGTATTTAACAGTGGTTTATATCAGGTACGGTACAACGGAACCTATGCTTACATTCAGATAAACGACTGCATAAATACATGAATAATCCCGTCTAAATCTTGGGACAAGATCCCAATGTGTGGCACCCTTGAATTCACCTCAACCGTCTCTCGCAAGCGACTTGCTGCCCTTCGCCCCAGCTATTTCAACTCCCAACCACAACCATTCCTCAACCCAATACGTTTGGGTTAAATTAGATATAATGCCGGATGCAGATTTCTACAACCTTGATGTTGATGTGATTTGCATCCAATTCTGTAATGATCATCGTTTTTCTCACATTCCCGCACTGGTGGCACTAAAATTGATTTGCTCCCGCAGTTTCAGGGATAAGAATTATTATCCTCCAGTATAAAACAAATATGTGGGAGTTGGATCTGGTCATTGATAGGTGCATCATATTGGAATCTGGTCCATATTTGGTCCGTCGTTATCTTGCAACTTTTAAGGGTAGAGCAGCTTGGAGTAAGATCCTTAGATGTGGTTGGTCAATCATCTTGGAACTTTTACGGGTAATAGAGCTTGGAGTTAGATCTGGACCATGGTTGGTCATTCATCTTGGAACTTTTAAGAGTTGTACAGCTTGGAGTTAGATCTGGGCCATTATTGGTCCCCCATATTTGAACTTTTAAGAGTAGTAGACTATACAGGTCGGAGTAGTATGGTAGGATGCTCTTCAGGATTGGCGATGCGGCGCTCCCTCCAACGAGTGTTTCCCATGATTAATTAATTATTTATTAATTAACCATTAGCTATCTATCTTTATTTCTGGATGTGTTTTAGTTTTGTTTCCATTTTTTTCTCCCCTCATATATTCACCTGTATCGCTGTCTCACCTTTCTCATATATCCCTGTTGTTTTGTTGTTGTTGTGGTCTTTTTTTTATGGGTTTGTTTTGCTGTAATGAGACTTTTGTTCTCGTTTTTGTGTGTTTTTGATCATCGGGTGTTCCTTTGTTTCATGAGGGTGTGTGTTAGTGTGTGTGTGTGTGTGTGTGTGTGTGTGTGTGTGTGTGTGTGTGTGTGTGTGTGTGTGTGTGTGTGTGTGTGTGTGTGTGTGTGTGTGTGTGTGTGTGTGTGTGTGTGTGTGTGTGTGTGTGAGTGTGTGTGTGTAGCTTTGGTGTGTGTGTAGTGTGTGTGTGTGTGTGTGTGGTGTGTGTGTGTGTGGTGTGTGTATGGTGTGTGTGTGTGTTTGTGGTGTAAGTGTGTGTGTGTGTGTGTGCGCGTACGTGTGTGTGTGTGTGTGTGGTGTGTGTGTTATTGTGTGTGTGTGTGTGTGTGTGTGCGATGTGTGTTTTTGTTGTATGTGTTTTGTGTGGTGTGTCTGTGGGTGTGTGTGTTTGTGTGTGGTGGGTGTGTGTGTTTTAGTTGTGTTTTATAATTATATTTTGTTGATTTGTGTTTTTGTGTTTCTCTGTCACTCACGGTCTTTTCCTCCTTCTTGTTTACCTTATTCATTTCCATGTATGGCAGTTTCCTCCTGACTGATGTGTATGTTAATACTGATTATTTTCTATTATAATATATCTTTCTATAATTACGTTTCCATCTTTTGTATACGCCGTCTTTTATATATATTTATAAATCTTTATTTCTTGTAGCTGTTTCTTAAATTTGATTTAATTCCACGCCCTTCATTATTTCTTGGTCAACACTCTTTATAGACTACCTTCCTAAATTCTTATTCAGGAATTCTTGTCATATTCCATCCAGTTAACCCTGGGCTGTGCAAAGCCTTCCTGAGGCTCTGCTGAGCTCCTGCGAACCGAAACGCAGTTTTTTCACTTGCATTCATAAAACCATGCCGACATCGTAAAGTGCTACTATTGTGTCACATATACGCCTTGATGTCACTCTCTATAACACACACCACCATCTGCCTCATTACGATTGTACCCAGATTTACCATCCTTGGTTATTTGCCAAAGATCTTGGGATGTAGGTCTTGGCGTTGGGATATTTTGTGTTCCTATCTTGGGACTTTTTGAAAGGGATTTATTCCAAGTATTTATTCAGTGGTTTTATATCAGGTATCGGTACACGAACCTATGCTTACCTTCAGATGAACGACTTCATAAATACATGAATATCCGTCTAAATCTTGGGACAAAATCCAATGTGTGGCCCATTGAATTCACTCAACCGTCCCTCTCGCAAGCGACTTGCTACACTTCGTCCCACTATTTCACTCCCAACCACACCCAACCTCAACCCATACGCTTTGGTTAAAATTAGATATAATGCCGGAGGGCAAATTTCTACAACCTTGATGTTTGAATGTGATTTTGCATCCAATTCTGTAATGATCACTGTTTTTCCACATTCCCGCACTGGTGGCACTAAATTGATTTGCTCCGCAGTGTTCAGGGATAAAATTATATCCTCCAGTATAAACATAGTGGGAGTTGGTTCCTGGGCCTTTGATTGTGCATCCTATTGGAATCTGGTCCATATTTGGTCCGTCATTATCTTGCAACTTTTAAGGGTAGAAACAGCTTGAGTAAGATTCCTAGAGTGCTTGGTCAATCAACTTGGAACTTTTACGGGTAATAGAGCTTGGAGTTAGATCTGGACCTGGTTGGTCATTCATCTTGGAACTTTTAAGAGTTGTACAGCTTGGAGTTAGATCTGGGCCATTCTTGGTCCCGCCCATATTTGAACTTTTAAGAGTAGTAGACTATACAGGTCGGAGTGATGGTAGGATGCTCTCAGGATTGGCGCTTCGGCGCTCCTTCCAACGAGTGTTTCCCATTGATTATTAATATTATTAATTAACCATCGCTAATCTATCTTATTTCTGCATGTGTTTTTAGTTTTGTTTCCATTTTTTTTCTCCTCATATATTCACCTGTATCGCTGTCTCACTTTCTCATATATCCCTGTTGTTTTTGTTGTTGTTGTGGTCTTTTTTATGTGGTTGTTTTTCTGTAATGAGACTTTTGTTCTCGTTTTTGTGTGTTTTTGATCACGGGTGTTCCTTTGTTTCATGAGGGTGTGGTGTTAGTGTGTGTGGTGTGTGTGTGTGTGTTAGTCGGATATATTGTTTTTTTATTGGGTTGTTTTTGTGATTTAGTGTGTGTGTGTGTGTGTGTGTGTTGTGTGTGTGGTGTGTATGTTGTGTGTGTGTGTGTGTGTGTGTGGTGTGTGTGTGTGTGTGGTGTGTGTGTGTGTGTGTGTGGTGTGTTGTTGTGTGTGAGTGTGTTGTGTGAGTTGTGTGTGTGTGTGTGTGTGTGTGTGTGGTGTGTGTGTGTGTGTGTTGTGGGTGTGTGTATGTGTGTTGTGTGGTTTGTGTGTGTAAGTGTGGGTGGTGTGTGTGCGTGTACGTGTGTGTGTGTGTGTGTGTGTGTGTGTGTGGTGTGTGTGTGTTGTGTGCGATGTGTGGTGTTTTGTTATGTGTTTGTGTGTGTGTCTGTGTGTGTGTGTTTTTGTGTGTGGGTGGGCGTGGTGTGTTTTAGTTGTGTTTTATAATAATTTTGTTGATTTTTGTGTTTTTGTGTTTCTATGTCCCTCACGGTTCTTTTCTCCTTCTTGCTTACCTTATTCATTTCCATGTATGCGTTTCCTCCTGAATGTGTGTATCTTAATACAGATTATTTTCTATTATATTATCTTTCTATATCACGTTCATTCTTTGTATACGTCGTCTTTTGTATATTTTATAAATCTTTATTCTTGTAGATGTTCCTTAATTTGATTTCATTCCACGCCCTTCATTAATTTCTTGTTCACAACTCTTATAGAACTACCTCTCAATTCTATTCAGGAATTCCTTGCCATAGTCATCCAGTTAACCCGTGGGCTGTGGCAAGCCTTCCTGAAGGCTCTGCTGAGCTAATGGAAACCGAAACCGCAGTTTTCAATTGCTACAAAAACCAGGCCCGACATTCGTACAGTCTACTTATTGTGTCACATATACGCCTTGAATGTCGCTCTCGATAACACACACCACCATCTCCTCATTACGATGTACGCAGATATTTACCAATCTTTGTTATTTGCCAAAGATCTTGGGATGTAGGTCATGCGTTGGGATATTTTGGTGTTTCTTGGGACTTTTGAAGGGATTATTCAAGTATTTATTTCAGTGTTTATATCAAGGTATGGGGGGGGGGGGGGGGGGGGTACAACGGACCTATGCTTACCTTCGATAAATCGACTGCATAAATCATGAATAATCCCGTCTAAATCTTGCGGACAAAATCCAATGTGTGGCACCCTTGTTCCCTCAACCGTCTCTCGCAAGCTACGTTGCTACCCTTCGCCCCAGCTATTTCAACTCCCAACCACAACCATACCTCAACCCAATACGTTTGGGTTAAAATTAGATATAATGCCGGATGCAAATTTCTACAACCTTGATGTTGATGTGATATGCATCCAATTCTGTAATCATCACTGTTTTTCTCACATTCCCGCACTGGTGGCACTAAAAATTGATTTGCTCCCGCAGTTTCAGGGATAAGAATTATTATCCTCCAGTATAAAACAAATATGTGGGAGTTGGATCTGGTCATTGATAGGTGCATCATATTGGAATCTGGTCCATATTTGGTCCGTCATTATCTTGCAACTTTTAAGGGTAGAACAGCTTGGAGTAAGATCCTTAGATGTGGTTGGTCAATCATCTTGGAACTTTTACGGGTAATAGAGCTTGGAGTTAGATCTGGACCATGGTTGGTCATTCATCTTGGAACTTTTAAGAGTTGTACAGCTTGGAGTTAGATCTGGGCCATTATTGGTCCCCCATATTTGAACTTTTAAGAGTAGTAGACTATACAGGTCGGAGTAGGATGGTAGGATGCTCTTCAGGATTGGCGATGCGGCGCTCCCTCCAACGAGTGTTCCCCATGATTAATTAATTATTTATTAATTAACCATTAGGTATCTATCTTTATTTCTGGATGTGTTTTAGTTTTGTTTCCATTTTTTTCTCCCCTCATATATTCACCTGTATCGCTGTCTCACCTTTTTCATATATCCCTGTTGTTTTGTTGTTGTTGTGGTCTTTTTTTTATGGTGTTTGTTTTGCTGTAATGAGACTTTTGTTCTCGTTTTTATGTGTTTTTGATAATCGGGTGTTCCTTTGTTTCATGAGGGTGTGTGTTAGTGTGTGTGTGTGTGTGTGTGTGTGTGTGTGTGTGTGTGTGTGTGTGTGTGTGTGTGTGTGTGTGTGTGTGTGTGTGTGTGTGTGTGTGTGTGTGTGTGTGTGTGTGTGTGTGTGTGTGTGTGTGTGTGTGTGTGTGGTGTGTGTGTGTGAGTGTGTGTGTGTGAGTTGTGTGTGTTGTGTGTGTGTGTGTGTGTGTGTGTGTGTGTGTGGTGTGTGTGGTGTGTGTATGTGTGTGTGTGTGTTGTGTGTGTGTTGTGTGTGTGTGTGTGTGTGTACGTGTTTTGTGTGTGTGTGTGTGTGTGTGTGTGTGTGTTGGTGTGTGTGTTTGTGTGCGATGTTGTGTTTTGTGTATGTGTTTGTCTGTGTGTCTGTGTGTGTGTGTTTTGTGTGTGGGTGGGGTGTGTGTTTTAGTTGTGTTTTATAATTATATTTTGTTGATTTGTGTTTTTGTGTTTCTCTGTCACTCATGGTTCTTTTCCTCCTTCTTGTTTACCTTATTCATTTCCATGTATGCAGTTTCCTCCTGAATGATGTGTATCTTAATACTGATTATTTTCTATTATAATATATCTTTCTATATCACGTTTACATCTTTTGTATACGTCGTCTTTTATATATATTTATAAATCTTTATTTCTTGTAGATGTTCCTTAAATTTGATTTCATTCCACGCCCTTCATTAATTTCTTGGTCAACACTCTTTATAGACTACCTTCTTCAATTCTTATTCAGGAATTCCTTGTCATAGTCCATCCAGTTAACACGTGGGCTGTGGCAAGCCTTCCTGAAGGCTCTGCTGAGCTACTGCGAAACCGAAACCGCAGTTTTCAATTGCATACAAAAACCAGGCCGACATTCGTAAAAGTCTACTTATTGTGTCACATATACGCCTTGATGTCAGCTCTCGATAACACACACCACCATCTGCCTCATTACGATGTACGCAGATATTTACCAATCCTTGGTTATTTGCCAAAAGATCTTGGGATGTAGGTCTTGGCGTTGGGATATTTTGTGTCTATCTTGGGACTTTTGAAGGGATTATTCAAGTATTTATCCAGTGGTTTATATCAAGGTACGGTACAACGGAACCTATGCTTACCTTCAGATAAACGACTGCATAAATACATGAATAATCCCGTCTAAATCTTGGGACAAAATCCCAATGTGTGGCACCCTTGAATTCACCTCAACCGTCTCTCGCAAGCGACTTGCTGCCCTTCGCCCCAGCTATTTCAACTCCCAACCACAACCATACCTCAACCCAATACGTTTGGGTTAAAATTAGATATAATGCCGGATGCAAATTTCTACAACCTTGATGTTGATGTGATTTGCATCCAATTCTGTAATGATCACTGTTTTTCTCACATTCCCGCACTGGTGGCACTAAAAATTGATTTCCTCCCGCAGTTTCAGGAATAAAAATTATTATCCTCCAGTATAAAACAAATATGTGGGAGTTGGATCTGGTCATTGATAGGTGCATCATATTGGAATCTGGTCCTAATTTGGTCCGTCATTATCTTGCAACTTTTAAGGGTAGAACAGCTTGGAGTAAGATCCTTAGATGTGGTTGGTCAATCATCTTGGAACTTTTACGGGTAATAGAGCTTGGAGTTACATCTGGACCATGGTTGGTCATTCATCTTGGAACTTTTAAGAGTTGTACAGCTTGGAGTTAGATCTGGGCCATTATTGGTCCCCCATATTTGAACTTTTAAGAGTAGTAGACTATAGAGGTCGGAGTAGGATGGTAGGATGCTCTTCAGGATTGGCGATTCGGCGCTCCTTCCAACGAGTGTTCCCCATGATTAATTAATTATTTATTAATTAACCAATAGCTATCTATCTTTATTTATGGATGTGTTTTAGTTTTGTTTCCATTTTTTTCTCCCCGCAAATATTCACCTGTATCGCTGTCTCACCTTTCTCATATATCCCTGTTGTTTTGTTGTTGTTGTGGTCTTTTTTTTATGGTGTTTGTTTTGCTGTAATGAAACTTTTGTTCTCGTTTTTGTTTGTTTTTTTGATCATCGGGTGTTCCTTTGTTTCATGAGGGTGTGTGTTAGTGTGTGTGTGTGTGTGTGTGTGTGTGTGTGTGTGTGGTGGTGTGTGTGTGTGTGTGTGTGTGTGTGTGTGTGTGTGTGTTGTGTGTGTGTGTGTGTGTGTGTGTGTGTGTGTGTGTGTGTGTGTGTGTGTGTGTGTGTGTGTGTGTGTGAGTGTGTGTGGTTTGTTTGGGTTTGTTTTTGTGGGTTGGTTTGGGGGGGTTTCTTTTGTTTGGGGTTTGTGTGTGTGGTGTGGTGTGTGTGTGTGTGTGTGTGGTGTGTGTAGTGTGGGGGGTTTGTGTGGTAAGTGTGTGGGTGGTGTGGCGTGTACGTGGGTGTGTGTGTGTGTGTGTGTGTGGGTAGTGTGTGTGTGTGGTGTGTGCGATGTGTGTGTTTTGTATGTGTTTGTGGGTGTGTCTTGTGTGTGTGTTTGTGTGGGGTGGGTGTGTGTGTTTTAGCTGTGTTTATTAATTAATTTTGTTGATTTGTGTTTTTGTGTTCTCTGTCAATCATGGTTCTTTCCTCTTTCTTGTTTAACCTTATTCATTTCATGTATGCAGTTCCTCCTGAATGAGGGTATCTTAATTACTGATGATTTTCTATTATAATAATCTTTCTATATTCACGTCCATCTTTGTATAAGTCGTCTTTTATATATATTTATAAAGCTGTATTTTTGTAGATGACATTAAATTTGATTCCTTCCACGCCCTTCATTATTTCTTGGTCAACACTCTTTATAGACTACCTTCGTCAATTCTTATCGGAATTCCTTGTCATAGCCATCCAGTTAACCCGTGGGCTGTGGCAAAGCCTTCTGAAGGCTCGCTGAGGTACTGCGAAACCCCCCCCCTAACCGCAGTTCAATTGCATACAAAAACCAGGGGCCGACATTCGTAAAAAAGTCTACTTATTTGTGTCACAATATACGCCTTGATGTCAGCTCTCGATAACACACACCCACCATCTGCCTAAATACGATTGTACGAGATATTTACCAATCCTTGGTTATTTGCCAAAAGATCTTGGATGTAGGTCTTGGCGTGGGATATTGTGTCTATCTTGGGCTTTTGAAGGGATTATCCAAGTATTTATTCAGTGGTTTATATCAAGGTACGGGTAAAAACGAACCTATGATTACCTTCAGATAAACGACTGCATAAAACATGAATAATCCGTCTAAATTTGGACAAAATGCCAATGTGTGGCACCCTTGAATTCACCTACCGCTCTCGCAAGCGACTGCTGCCCTTCGCCCCAGCTATTTCAACTCCAAACCCAACCAATACCTCAACCCAATACGTTGGGTTAAAAATAGATATAATGCCGGATGCAAATTTCTACACCTTGATGTTGATGTGATGCATCCAATTCTGTAATGATCACTGTTTTCTCACATTCCCGCACTGGTGGCACTAAAAATGTATTTGCTCCCGCGTTCAGGGATAAAAATTAGTATCCTCAGTAAAAACAAATATGGGGTAGTGGATCTGGTCATTGATAGGTGCATAATATTGGAATTGGTCCATTGGTCGTCATTATCTCTGCAGCTTGTAAGGGTCGAACAAGCTGGGGGTAAGATCCTTAGATGTGGTGGCAATCATCAATGGAACTTGTACGGGTAATAGGAGCTTGGAGTAGATCTGGACCATGGTTGGTCATTCATCTTGGAAATTTTTCAGAGTTGTACAGCTTGCAGTTAGATCGGGCCATTATTGGTCCCCCATATATGAACTTTGAAGAGTAGTAGGACTATACAGCCGAGTAGGATGGTAGGATGCTCTCAGGAATTGGCGATGCGGCGCTCCCTTCCAACGAGGTTCCCCATGATTAATAAATTATTATTATAGTAACCATTAGGTATCTATCTTTATTCTGGATGTTTTAGTTTGTTCCATTTTTTTTCCCCTCAATATTCACCCGTATCGCTGTCCACCTTTTCATCTATACCGTTGTGTTGTTGTTGTTGTGGCTTTGTGTTACGGTGTTGTGTTTGCTGGAATGAGACTTGTTCTCGTGTTTGTGTCCTTTTGATCATCGGGTTCCTTTGTTTCATGAGGTTGTGTTAGTGTGTGTGTGGTGTGGTGTGTGTGGTGTGTGGTGGGTGGTGTGTGTGTGTGTGTGGTGTGTGTGTGTGTGTGTGGTTGGGTGTGTGTGGTGGTGTGTGTGAGTGTGTGTGTGTGTGTGGTGTGTGTGAGTGTGTGTGTGAGTTGGGTGGTGGTGGTGGGTAGTGTGTGTGTGGTGTGGTGTGTGTGTCGTGTGTGTGGTGGTGTGTGTATGTGTGTGGGGTGTTTGTGTGTGTGTCGTGTCGTGTGTTGTGTGCGATTTGTGTGTTGTGTATGTGTGGTGTCGTGTGTCTGTGTGTGTGTGTTTGTGTGGGGTGGGTGTGTGTGTTTAGTTGTGTTTTATAATTATATTTTGTTGATTTGTGTTTTTGTGTTTCTCTGTCACTCATGGTTCACTTTTCCTCCTTCTTGTTTACCTTTATTCATTCCATGTATTGCCAGTTTCCTCCTGAATGAGGTGTATCTTAATACGGATATTTTATTATATAATATACTTTCTATATCACGTTTCCATCTTTGGTATACGTCGTCTTTTATATATATTTATAAATCTTTATGTCCTTGAGATTGTGTCCTTAAATTTGATTTCCTTCCAACGCACTCATTAGTTCTTGGTCAAACAACACTCTTTATAGACTACCTTCTTCAATCTAATTCAGGAATTCCTGGCATAGTCATCCAGTTAAACCGTGGGCTTGGCAGCCTTCCTGTAGGCTCTGCTGAGCTATGCGAAAACCGAAACCGCAGTTTTCAATGCATACAAAAACCAGGCGACATTCGTAAAAGTCTACTTATTGTGTCACAACCATACCGCCTTGATGTCCAAGCTCTCGATAACACACACCACCATCTGCTCATTACGATGTATGCAGATATGTACCAATCCTTGTAGTGCAAAAGATCTTGGAAGGTAGGTCTTGGCGTTGGCTGGTTTGTGCGTCTATCTTGGGGACTTTGAAGGAATATTCAAGTATGATTCAGTGGTTTATATCAGGTACCCCCCGTACAACGGAACCTATGCTTACATTCAGATAAACGACGGCATAAATACATGACTAATCCCGTCTAAAGTGGACAAAATACCAATGTGTGGCACCCTGAATTCACCTCAACCGTCTATCGCAAGCGACGTGCTGCCCTTCGCCCCAGCTATTTCAACTCCAACACAACCATACTCAACCCAATACGTGTGGTTAAATTTATATAAGCCGGATGCAAATTTCTACAACCTTGATGTGATTTGATTTGGCATCCAAATTTTGTTCTTGTATGATCAATCGTTTTTCTCACATTCGCACTGGTGAACTAAAAATTATTTGCTCCCGCAGTTTCAGGGATAAGACTTATTATCCTCCAGTATAAAACAAATATGTGGGAGTTGGATCTGGTCATTGATAGGTGCATCATATTGGAATCTGGTCCATATTTGGTCCGTCATTATCTTGCAACTTTTAAGGGTAGAGCAGCTTGGAGTAAGATCCTTAGATGTGGTTGGTCAATCATCTTGGAACTTTACGGGTAATAGAGCTTGGAGTTAGATCTGGACCATGGTTGGTCATTCATCTTGGAACTTTTAAGAGTTGTACAGCTTGGAGTTAGATCTGGGCCATTATGGTCCCCATATTTGAACTTTTAAGAGTAGTAGACTATAAAGGTCGGAGTAGGATGGTAGGATGCTCTTCAGGATTGGCGATAGGGGCTCCCTCCAACGAGTGTTCCCCATGATTAATTAATTATTTATTAATTAACCATTAGCTATCTATCTTTATTTCTGGATGTGTTTTAGTTTTGTTTCCATTTGTTCTCCCCTCATATATTCACCTGTATCGCTGTCTCACCTTTCTCATATATCCCTGTTGTTTTGTTGTGTGTGGTCTTTTTTTTATGGTGTTTGTTTTGCTGTAATGAGACTTTTGTTCTCGTTTTTGTGTGTTTTGATCATCGGGTGTTCCTTTGTTTCATGAGGGTGTGTGTTAGTGTGGTGTGTGTGTGTGTGTGGTGTGTGTGTGTGTGTGGGGTGTGTGTTGTGGTGTGTGTGTGTGTGTGTGTGTGTGTGTGTGTGTGTGGTGTGTGTGTGTGTGTGTGTGTGTGTGTGTGGTGTGTGGGGTGTGTGTGTGTGTGTGTGTGTGTGTGTGTGTGAGGTTGTGTGGTGTGTGTGTGTGTGTGTGTGTGTGTGTGTGTGTGTGTGGTGTGTGTGTGTGTGTGTGTGTGTGGTGTGTGTGTATGTGGTGTGTGTGTTTGTGTGTGTAAGTGTGTGTGTGTGTGTGTGTGTGTGTCGTGTGTGTGTGTGTGTGTGTGTGTGTGTGTGTGTGTGTGATGTGTGTTGTGTGCGATGTGTTGTTTGTGTATGGGTTTTTTGTGTGTGTGTCTGTGTGTGTGTGTTTGTGTGGGGGTGGGTGTGTGTGTTTTAGTTGTGTTTTATAATTATATTTTGTTGATTTGTGTTTTTGTGTTTCTCTGTCACTCATGGTTTCTTTCCTCCTTCTTGTTACCTTATTCATTTCCATGTATGCAGTTCCTCCTGAATGATGTGTATCTTAATACTGATATTTTCTATTATAATATATCTTTCTATATCACGTTTGCATCTTTGTATACGTCGTTCTTTTATATATATTTATAAATCTTTATTTCTTGTAGATGTTCCTTAAATTGATTTCATTCCACGCCCTTCATTAATTTCTTGGTCAACACTCTTTATAGACTACCTTCTTCAATTCTTATTCAGGAATTCCTTGTCATAGTCCATCCAGTTAACCCGTGGGCTGTGGCAAGCCTTCCTGTAGGCTCTGCTGAGCTACTGCGAAACCGAAACCGCAGTTTTCAATTGCATACAAAAACCAGGCCGACATTCGTAAAAGTCTACTTATTGTGTCACATATACGCCTTGATGTCAGCTCTCGATAACACACACCACCATCTACCTCATTACGATGTACGCAGATATTTACCAATCCTTGGTTATTTGCCAAAAGATCTTGAGATGTAGGTCTTGGCGTTGGGATATTTGGGTCTATCGTGGGACTTTTGAAGGGATTATTCAAGTATTTATACAGTGGTTTATATCAAGGTACGGTACAACGGAACCTAGCTTACCTTCAGATAAACGA
>JACEEZ010015380.1:2500-21920 GCA_016584305.1 Chionoecetes opilio
ATGTGCTCAATCATAGACCACTGTATACCTGGACTGTTCACTCGACAATGTTTTGAATTGCGGGGCTGCATAGGGGCCTGCGGCCCGCCCGACCAAGAGATATAAAGGTCTATGGACTATCATATAGACTGGTTTATCAGTATATATGATATACTGTAATCTTCGTAAATGTTTGTTCTATAATATTATCAAATAAAAAACAGTAAAACACGCTAAAGAAATGCCATTACGAGACTATGAAGAAATATGCATGAACTTGATATTCACTTAACTCTTCGCCATTTAAAACTTTGCGAGTCAACTTTTATCATGAAGGGTATCAATAGAAGCGCAATTTTAATAACTTTCCATTGCTATATTTCGTTATCTGCTAAATTAATTAGAACCATGCATAAATTAGCGTTAAATAAATAAATAGAATCATCAATCGGGTAATTTTCCCGATTGATGACGTTATTTATTTACTTATATATTTCATTTTCTGATAAATGAATTAGCACCATGTATAAATTAGCGTTGACTAAATAAATAACCTCATCAATCTGAGAAAATTACCCGATTGATATTTTTATTTATTTAGTTAACGCTAATTTATGCATGGTTTTAATAATTTTATCAGATAACGAAATATAGCAATGGAAAGCTAATAAAATTGCGCTTCTATTGATACCCTTCATGATAAAAGTTGATTCGCCAAGTTTTAAATGGCGAAGAGTTGAATTTCATGCATATTTCTTCATAGTCTCGTAATGGCATTTCTTTACCGTGTTTTAATGTTTTTTATTTGATAATACTATAGAACAAACATTTACAAAGATTACAGTATATCATATATACTGATAAACCAGTCTATATGATCCGTGTATATATATATATATATATATATATAATATATATATATATATATATATATATATATATTATATATATATATATATGATATATTTTATATAAAAATTTTAAAATATATAAGAAAATATAATATAATATATATATATAGATATATATATATATTATATTATAATATATTATATATAAAAAGATGGGGAAACCGAGCGGGCCCCCCGATTTAGGGGGAAGTTTAGGGCCCTTTTGAACAGGCCATTCCGTGCCCCGTCCAGGTATACCCGTGGTCCCCTTGGGTCAAAACTACTCTGACTTACCCAGACAATTCAAGCCCATCCTTATAAATCTGATAGAAAACCCCCTTTAACCCCTTCGGGCACCAAATAAAATTTTTCCTTATTGTGAAACTTTTTTAGTTGTTTTAATTTAAAACATGCTAAGTATATTTTTTTTAAGGGACCCCCCTCCCTGTTCTTTCAGGGAGAATATAAAAAAAAAAAGATATTGACTAAAACCCCTGCATATGAATCACAAAAATTTTGGGAAAACTTTTTCCAAAGTATTACACGAATATTCACATTCTCAGGCATTTAAAATGATTTAAAAGGTTTCCCAAACAACTCAAGTGGGGTGGTTTGTTTCCCTTTTAAGCTCCCACGGTGATATTTCTTATATGCATAACTACGAAGGTGTTCCGAAGTTGGGGAAACTGGAAACTAAAAAAAAAAAAACAAAAAACAAAAGTTCATTTTTTTTCAAACGATGCAGGATTTCTTTATGCCCAACTTTTTTTCCCCCGGGGAAAACCCCCCTTTTTTTCAAATGCAAGATATTTACATTTAAAAACCCTTATAAAATTCCCTTAATTTTGTCGTTTTAGTCCCTTCCCCGGCTCATTTTTTTCGTGATAAAAGTTCTATAACTTTTAAAAATACTTATAGTACCTAATATATAGACATGAAAAAATAAATTTTTTTTTATCCCTGACATTTTTTTTATGTGACTTTTTAAACATCCCATTTAAAAACACAAAAACGAAAAATAATATTTTCAAGAGTAATTTTTTTAAAAGGTTTTTGAAAATACTTGTAAGCGTTTAAAAGACAAAATTTTTTGGCCATTATTAGGAAAATTAAATTTTTAGTAGTAAGTGGGAAAGTTTCTACTGTAAACGATGCATTTTTATGTATTATTTTTCTTTTTTTTTCCATTTTCAGTCCCAAAAAATTTACACAAAATTTTGGCATTTAAATTTTTTGTATTAAAAATGGGTGTTCAGTTTAAAAATTTTTTTTAAAAATTTAGTGAATTTTAAAGATTTTGGTAAAAAGGGGGGGTGGCTTTCCCCTTTAAAACCTTTTGAACCCTGGAGTGAAGCACCCAAAAAGGGTATCGCAAAGTTCTACAAACCCCCTACTGCCTTAAAAGGGGCTGCAAAAACGTGGGAGGATTTTTTTCTGTGATGGGTTGGGTTTTTTGGGGTGAGGGAGCTTTTTTGTTTTGGAGGGCCTTGTAGGGATTTGGGGTTCGTGGAAATGGGTTCAAATTTTTTTTAAAAAATTCCCTTTTCCCAAAAAATATCATTTTGTTCCCCTCATTTCAGGGTTTAAAAAAAAAATATGTTGGGAATTTTTATGTCAACATTTAGGGTCATAAATATGAGGGAAAAGTAACTTATTTCAGGAAAGCTGTATTTCAGAAATGACATTGATGTTAGGGTTTCCTTCCCGGGATTTTGGGATCCCGGGCGCAAATGGTTGTTTTTTTGCCCGGGGAAAATTTGGTTCAAATCCTGGATTCATATTGTTGTTCCTTATATCAGATTTGCACTATGTAAAATACAAAACGCATAGTTTTCTTGTAGAGTAATAGGGGTTCCAAAATGGCATATAATATTTTTTTACGATGCCATCTTTAGTGTCATTCCAAATATCATTAAATTTTTTTTATGGCTAACAAAAAGAGATTACGGGTTGTGTGTGCAAATTATTATATTCCTTTTTTCCGCAGGTCATTCAAGGGTTCTAAAGAGAACACTTTTTTTATAGGGTAGGGCTTCTAAAGGGCATAGAATAATAATTCTTATTTTAAATTGAATAATCTTTAAATGTCATTCTATGTAGAAATTTATGTCACAAACAC
The DNA here is from genome assembly GCA_016584305.1 of Chionoecetes opilio. Taxonomy (NCBI): domain Eukaryota; kingdom Metazoa; phylum Arthropoda; class Malacostraca; order Decapoda; family Majidae; genus Chionoecetes; species Chionoecetes opilio. The sequence continues at coordinate 5,489 of JACEEZ010015380.1, forward strand.
ATATTCATGGGAGATCTTACCTATAGAAAACCCATTGTCTATCTCATCCCGACACAATACCTCAGCTAGTCAACTAACTAGGATACTTATCGGTGGATAGTAGAGTTGAATTGGGTTGTAGGCTTATAAATACTGCAATGTTTTGTTATTCGAAGTGGTCGCGCGTGATCAAGGCCGCAGGTGAGGGAGGAGGCGGTGTGTTGACGTTATAGAGGCATCGAGAGGGTTTTTCACTCCCCGTTAATTCACGACGCGGTGGATGTCAGGGGGTCGTATTTTTTCACGTCTTATGATTTTTAACACTTTATATATACAAAAAGAACGTATGTATAATTCTCTCCATGTAATCAGATAAGATTAAAGAGATAGTTAATCCCGTGGGGGGTGGAATTGTACTGAATCTCCGTGAGCGGGCGGCGGCGATCGTCACCAATACCTATAGCCAAGTTACACGCAGGATAAGAGCAAATATTATGACGACGACCCAATAGCCAGTCGCTCCAATCAAAGGTGATAAAATAAAGGTGCAAATGGTTATAAACTGGGAATATTCTTTTATAATATCCCAGGCTTATAATTTACTTAAAGTACCTTAATTAATACCCATACTTTAAACATATATAATATATATATTATATATATATATATATAATATAATTATACTATATATATATATATATATATATATATTTTAATATTTATAATGGTAAGGGTTTTATTAAGGTAGTTTAAGAAAATTATAAGCACTGGGATATTTAAATGAATATTCCATTGTTTTATATATAATAATATATATATTATATATATATATATATATATAAAATATATATATATATATATTATATATATATATATATATATATATATATTATATATATATATATATTTTATATATATAATATATATAATATATATTATATATATATTCCTACGCACCCTTATGATGAGCGGACAATACTTCCCCACAAGGTGGGGGGGATAAAAAAACCTCCACTCTACCAATTATTGAGAGGGTGGTTGGTGGATAATTTCCACATTCTATATATCATTGTATTTATTTGTGGCTAACATAAGGAGATTGACTGTTTGTGCTTCTATTTGTGCTTTATTTTTTTCAAATGGTCTTTCAAGTGTTTCTTTAGGTTTTTGTAGAATGTAGCTAGTTAGTATAAATATTACTGATGCGGGAAAAACCCGGAATCCCCGGGAAATATCCTGGGTTTGTCCCCGGGAAACCCGGGATGCTAAGAAACCCCCAAAACAGGAAACTCTAATTGAAATAGATGGGGTTGACTTGTATATAGTCTTCAGAAATTGGTTCCAAAGCTGGGTTTTTGAGAAATAAAACATGCTACATGGAATTTTTATACCTCCTGATAAACCCTTACAAAAATTTCAAAATGTATTCCCCTCCTGGGGAAAGCCTAACAAAAAACTTTTTGCTCTCGACAAAGTCAAGCCAAAAGATCCCCCTATACCTGTCTGACATGAAAGGGCTGAAAACAGACAAAGACTATAGAGTGAATTCAAGAGTGGAAATTTGTTGTGAATAAGAATTAAGTTCCATTTTGTGCAATAGGTCCTGATCATGGCATTGAACATGAGAATCGCTGGGTGAAGGTATCAGAGGATTCATGGAATAACGCTCAATGAAAATGCCAGAAACTCGACTATTCTACACAGCTCCTAAATTAGCAGCTTGGCAAATAGAGGCTTGTTGCATGGCAGGCATAAAGAGTACCAGTCACATACATCTCCACAATGTCTCAGACCTTGCAGAAGAGGCAGGAAAACAATCAATAAGCTGTAGGAGGGTTTCACATCTTACAATGATCCCTTCAGATTTGATGGTAAGAACTGATGAGTATTTTGAGCCAAACAGTCATGCCTGCCAAAGTCGTGCATGACCTCTGAAATCTGCAGGACCATTGGCCAGAATGCATACAAGACATTTGTTCAGGACCGCATAGTATTGGGGAAGACAAATTTATGGGCTCCAATCAAAAAACTGAAGTGGGATTTCAAGTGATATAACTGAGAAATGAACGTGCCATTTTTGCTGGGTTTGTCTGTTGTAGCCAAGTCCAGCCCAGAGATTGAGTCGAGAAACTCTTGACGAGTATGAATTCATATCTTTCCCAAGATCCTTGTTTGCCAAATTGCCAGTGATGGAAAACTTCTGCCAAAAAGGGACAATAATAAACTTATGGCTGCCTTGGAGACACTTGCTATATAAAGGAATGTTGAATGTCAGGCTGACCAGGATGTACCTCTGCATGAAGCAGAGCATGAACATGAGCACAGGGGCCAAAGATGTACTGCCATTGATGGAATGGCTATATATAATACAGGAAATGGGGAAGCCCCAGTGGGTGAAAACTTGTAGAGACTTAGCACAACACTTTTATTCAAAATTGAACCAGAAAGTGGCATGCTATGATGAGATTCACCTTGCATTTGACCGCTGTGACATGCCAACTTCTCTCAAGAAGGCAACAAGGGAACGGCGCCTAGATTCACAGACAGCCATTTCCTACAAGGTGACAGACAATACCCCCATTGCAAAAGTATCTTTAAAGAGGTTCCTTTCACACACAGCACAAAGGACCAGTTGACCTCATACCTTGCACACAAACTCGTAGAGGAATACCAGTTTTCAGAGAAAAGACAAATTTTTGCATACAAGCAAGCTTTGATATCAAATGGAATAGAAGTAAGTCTCCTCAGGAGCTCCCAAGAAGAGGCTGATACATAGTTCATTCTCCATGCAAGAGATCCAGCAATTCGTGGAGCAAAGCTGCTGGATATTGTCTCACCAGACACTGATGTGTTCATCCTTTGCTCTTCGTCACTTCCCGATATTGGCATCTACAACCCAATTTGTCACTGGAACAGGTTCTTCAAGGCGTGCCATAGAGCGGAAATCAGTATATAATGAGCTTGGTGAAGCAGAAGCAGCAGCTCTCTCTGTCTTTCACGCCTTTTCTGGAGTAGACCAAACAGGTCGCTTTGCCGGAAAGAGCAAGCTAACTTGCTGCAAAACCTTCCGGAGTGCTAGTGAAGAGGTCAAGAGAGCATTTGCCATACTGGGGAAGGAACCAGAGCCATCATGCGAGGTGAAAGCCAAAATAGAACAATTTGTATGTCTTTTGTAAGATCCAGGGACTTAATGAAAACTGTGGCAAGAGTTCGTTGGAAGCTGTTCTGTGAAAAAAAAGCAGAGGGGGAAAAGCTTCCTCCAACAAGTGGGGCTTTTCTGCAGATGATTCTCAGGGCCCACTACCAAGCTATGATTTGGGAAGCGGATATAGTCCCAATGCCAACTGCCAGCACCATCTGATTAGTTATGGGTGGAGAAAAGATGGGGAGGCATACATGGCTATACCTACCTTAGAAGCACCTGTTCCTCAGGCTGTTGTTCATCTTGTTAGATGTCGGTGTTTGAAATCCCATTGTCAAAGCAGATACTCATGTAAGGAGCACAAGATGTTTTGTACTGAAATGTGCCGATGTAGTGCAGATGAAATCAGATGCCATAACTTTTCAGAACTCAGTCTTTCATTAATCCTGAATGATTTTTGGGTATATGAGGACTTTCCTGAAATGAGTAATGTGATATACATAGTTCAACTGACTATCTCATGTTATCTATTCTCCGTCCATGTATAACTTTTGTTCCTGTGTATTCTCATTATAAGGCAATATTGACTGAAAATACATGGTTCAATTGACTTTCGAGTTTTCAATAATATTAATTATTGTTCTGGAATTACTTCTTGAGCATATTATAGTAAAATAATAGCTGTAAGCCAAACCCTATATACTTCATTCCCCCAAAACAATGCCAAAAATACCAATATTTGGGCGTAAAATTTACATACAATTACATTTCAATTACAATTTACAGTTTCCTCCTGAACCCAAATGTGTTTGAAAAAAACTCCAACATGTATTTTTAGATATTTGGGACCCTAATGATAATAAATACATATATTATGGACAAAATTAACAAGCATTTCCCACGAAATGACATTAGGCCCTGCACTATTTGGCCACCTTGGTGAGTATACGCGAGGCAAGGGAGGGAGAGCACGCTGGCAAGAAAAAAGAAGGGTAGGAGGGAAGAGGATGAGGAAGAGGAGATACAATATGACAGGAAAGAAGGAAGACACGAAGAGGAAGTGTGTGCCTTGTTTGTGGGGAACTTGACTGCAGGAAACGCAAGAAAAACAAAATGTGTGTGTGTAAGTTTTTTTTTTGTGTGTGTGTGTGTGTGTGTGTGTGTGTGTGTGTGTGTGTGTGTGTGTGTGTGTGTGTGTGTGTGTGTGTGTGTGTGTGTGTGTGGTGTGGTGTGTGTGTGTGTGTTGTGTGTGTGTGTGTGTGTGTGTGTGTGTGTGTGTGTGTGGTGTGTGTGTGTGTGTGTGGTGTGTGTGTGTGTGTGTGGTGTGTGGTGTGTGTGTGTGTGTGTGTGTGTGTGTGTGTGTGTGTGTGTGTTGTGCGCTTATGTTTATGTGTATGTTTAAGTGTGTGTGTGTGTTTGTGTGTGTTGTGTGTGTGTGTCATTCACTCATTCACCATGTGGTCTTGACCACGCGATCTCAGTTTCACCCTCCTGGTGCGAGCTTGGAACTCATATTACCGATCTTTGGGTAATTCTGGGACCTCACACACCACTCACCCCCATTCCCTTGCTCAAGGTGGACAGTGTGTGTGTGTGTGTGTTTGTGTTGTGTTTGTGTTTGTGTTTGTGTTTGTGTTTGCGTGTGTGTGGTGTGTGTGTGTGGTGTGTGTGTGTGTGTGTATGTGTGTGTGTCTGTGTGTGTGTGGTGTGTGTGTGTGTGTGTGGTGTCGTGTGTGTGTATGTGTATGTGTGTGTGTGGTGTGTGTGGGTGTGTGTGTCAATAAATGAAGACCAAAAAAACACGTGACTTCCTCACCGGCGCATTAGTATACCTGCTTGATTCATCTCCATTGTTTTATGTTTCGTTTTAAACTTTTCCGATTTCAGATTCAAGTTTTAGTGGTCTGTTGAACTACGATTTACCTTTTAAATTAGACTTTATAGCGACTTTCAGGAACTTAATTCAACAAACACATATACGAACGAATGTTACATAATATATGGCAACGCACACCACTCTGGAACAATGGAGGTGAACGACATATTCCTAGAATAATAACAAGAAAACCTTAAACATTTTTACGCCTCTAAGGATGCTTAATCACGCTAGGTCACAACTGTATTCCTCTTTTTCTTTTCCTGACTCCGTAAGAACAAACTAGAAGAAGAAAAAAATCATAATCTACGCATGTATTAAAAAAACAAATTAACCCAATGCAATATCTGATGTAGATGTTCCTCTTGCATCAGCCTTCTCTTATCCCTATACAAACTCTTACCTATGCTGTCGTCAGCCCTGTTCTCTTTCTCATACCATTCCTCTCTTGTTATCATATCTCTTACTTACAGATGGAGAGAGGAGAGGAGAGAGGAGGAGAGGAGAGAGAGAGAGAGAGAGAGAGAGAGAGGAGAGAGAGAGAGAGAGAGAGGAGAGAGAGAGAGAGAGAGAGAGAGAGAGAGAGGAGAGAGAGAGAGAGAGAGAGAGAGTGTGTGCTTCTCATGAAGGAGCTTACTGGAATTGTGCCATATATGTTATTCAACTTGCCAAACACTCCATCAACAAAAAATGACAAAATCTTTCTAGTTCTAACTCCTCTCGTGACTTCCGGCACCTAGCTGAAAACCGGTCCAACAATCAATCTTTTCTTTCCCTCCTATGCTTCACCCAGATGCTCCACAGCTGTCTCATCTATTTTAAAAGCTAAAGTCTTTGCTTAAACACTTTGCTTATAGTTCTATTTTTGATGATGAAGGGCTTGTTCCTCCTTTTTCTCCACTCTCTGACTACAGTTCACCTCGCACCTCGGTCGTGAGGAGAGAACGGGGAGGAGGTCCTCCTCCCCGTTCTCTCTCCTCTCTCCGTTGTTAGTCGTGGTGGTTGAGTTACCTCCCACCATGACGTCTACGCGGAGGCGCCCCGAGGAACCACCAGATGACGCCGGCTTCACCCTCCAGAGGAAGCGCTTCAGAGTGACGAAGCCTTCTTCACAGCAGAGTGGTGCCACGGCTGCGGAGCGACCAATCCCGGTGTGGAGGGTCGTCAGGCATGACGACTTTCCCAGCCCCTATCAGCTTGTTCAGTGGTTGGAGTGCGAGCTCCGGCTCGCCCTCAAGGTGGATGTCTCCGCCTCCGGGAGTTTCCTTCTCGGGGGGCGACTAAGGACGCCGCCGCCACCCTCCAGGAAGTGGCTGATGGCCAACCACGGGCATCGTGTTGGGCAAGAGGGAACCCAGCAGGAGAGGTGTCCTTGTTGGATACCCCACTGGCCTCCCCTGGACCCTGTATTGGAGCACCCGCTCATCGTGTCGGCGGTGCGGTGCTCGTACAGCGCGGACCTTAAATGGCACCTCTAGACCCGGCAGGTTCAGCTGACGCTGCGGGGGCTCGTCCTCGCCGCCCTGGACCTTGGCTGCTTCGGGACATTCGCGGTGCGCAGGTACATCCAGGAACCTGTCAGTTGTTACCGCTGCCAGGCATTTGGGCACTACCAGCGCCAGTGTCAGCGGCGACAAGAGCTGTGTGGTGTGTGCAGTGGGGAGCACGCTTCACGGGACTGCGTCTGCCGCCTACGGGAGGGTGGAGAACGGCCCTGGCTCGGTTCCCAACTGCGGTGCCAGGCATCACGCCTGGAATCGTCGCTGCCCTGCCCGGCTCCGGCAGATTCCTGGATCCACGGTTCCTCGCCAGCTGCAGTGGAAGGAGGCTCCCTTGCTTCCACCTCGGTCTACACCCCAGCCCCCCGTTCCACGGAATGAAGACGCCGACGAGACCCGACGGCCCCGCCGCAGTAGGAGGAGGAAGAGGCCCCACGCAACCGTCTGTTGTCCCCTGGGGGGGATATGGACGTTAGGGGTTCCCAAATGAAAAGGGTTTTTTGAAATGTTGCACGCTCTTGTGTTATTCCGGGTTTTTCTCATAGTAAAACAGTTTTTGCGTTAAAATTTTTGGGCGAATTGAGTAATATTTAGGGGTCCCGACAAAGTGAACATTTAGGTGACGTGACTCGAATTTCAGGATTTTTTCTAAATTTCCACTTTTTTTCTCCCTCGGGTTTTATCAACATGGCAACAAGAGCCACTAGTAATTTTTGGCTGATCGACAAGGCTCCAATCGATTAAATCACCGGAGCCCGGCTACCATCGAAAGAGCAGGTCCCCTCCGCTACTACCACCACCACCGGGAAAGATGGAGAAGACGGCGAGCGGGAGCGGGAAAGGGGCGGTGGTGGAGGAGGTTCTCCTTCTGGTCGCGCGCCGGGATTCGACAACTACAGTAATACACGCCGGCACGAAGCTGTCAAGCTGGTAAAGGCGTACAATGACCTCAAGAAGACAGAACAAAGACAGGCCGAAACATCGTATGGATGAGGAGATTTTCAAAGGAGACCTCCAAGAAATCTTCGACCTCGCACACTCCTCCTCCCCTCCAACGGGAAGACGTGAAGGAGAGGACAAGGAGTTCCTACGGGGGTCAGAGAGAAGACAGAGGGGAATCATCCAGGGCTGGAATTGACCTCGTGACAGCGAAGAAGGTGGAGAAGCAGGTCGAGCGCGGAACTCGACTCAAGCGGCTCCGGGAACGTGAAGACAGCGACATTGCCCAGGCTGACTGAAAGGGGGGAAAATCCCAAGCCAAAGCATGGGCAGCAGGCGGGCAGTCCTGTGTCGACGACGTCATCACCGGCTCGTGGATCCCGAAGCCAGAGGAAAAAACTCAAACAGTCGCCACGATCTCCGTGAAGGATCTTAACCTCATTTCAACTTGGGATCGAGAGAAGTTGTCGGTGCGGCAAGCCCGTCAATGTTCGCAGCTACCGCTCAAGTTCTTGGAATGGAAATTGGGAGTATGGGGGTCTCGAAGAGCACGGTCCATCGAGCACGAATTGCGGGGAGAGAGCAAGCCGCCGAGAAGATCGTGGAATTTGCGGAACCAGGAGATACTGAGAGGTTGGTCCTGCATTGGGACGGAAAACTCCTCCCGTCCCTCTCTGGCGATACGGAGGACCGCATCGCCGTCCTCCTCACAGGGGAAGTGACCCGAGTTCTTCTGGGGTCCCGGCAAGCTCGGATTCGACTGCAGAAAAACGTGCTGCAGTGTTCTTGAAGGAGGGGGACGAAGCGGGCGTCAGGGACAAGATCATCGCCTTCTGTTTCTTTCACCCCCGGCTTCGAACACTGGATGGTGCAAAGGGGCTTGCATTCGGATGAGCAAGAACTCGGACGCAGCTTGCTTTGGTTTTGGGCCCGCCCGCCATCATGTCCACGAGGTGATCCAAGGATGTCTTCGAAGCCAGCCTCGGCTCTTCCTTTTGGTCCTGACATTGGAATCTTCAAACGACTCCGTGATCGATGTTCCTATGTGGATTCCTCGCAGAGAGAGACGGTTTGGGAAAAATCGGAGGACCTCGTAGAGTTCTTCGCCACCAATGAAAACTGCCAGCAAGCTGAAGGACGACGCATTGGCCTTCCTGAAGGAGGCTCTGATGTCGAAAAAACCTCCCAGGAGGACTATGAAGAAATTCTCCCTCTCTCCTACCTGTTCCTCGGTGGTGAAGGTCCAGCCAAACCATTCCGCCGTCCTGGAGCTCTCCATCAAGCCCGGTGGATGGCCAAGGCCATCTACTGCCTCAAGCTTCAGATGCTGAAATCCCAGCTGTTTGCTGACTGGTCCCAGAGAAGGCCGGAGTGGAACGAGTGGCCCTTTTCGTTGCTTTTGGTGTACTGCAAGCAATGGCATGAGGCACCGATCTCTGTGAAAGCTCCGTTGAACGACGTGCTCTTCCTCGAGATCCTCAAGACATACCTGACCCCAAACGTGCCAAGGCAGCAGAACAAGCCCTGCGAAAACACCTGTGGTACGTTTTCCCAGGAAAACGCGGGACGGCCTTCTTCGACTCAAGGATTGAAAGTGGAGGAGAAGAAGCAAAATGGTCAAAGGGATTGGACAAGCCCGCCTCGAAGAAGGAACTCAAGCGATTTGGGGGGAAAAAAGATGACGATGTCCTTCCCCTCTCGTCCTCGTCACTTCGAAGACACGGTCCTTCTTCAGAAACTCGACGGGACGAGGGTTCCTGGCAAAGGACCCGGCATTGTGGGAGGAGGAAAGACCGATTCAAAGGGGCGCTCGGAAACGGGCACTTGGCCTCCGAGTGGTCAACGATGCCGCGGAGCGGGGGATCGCCCTAGTCCAGCGTACCTGGGGTCCACGAAGTCGGCCGCACAGGAGAAGTAATCCCCCAGTTGTCCACCACCATCGGAAACTTGTGGGCGGGAAAAGAAGGAGGACCTTCAAAAGAAGGCTTTCTGAATGGAAACAATGAAAACTGTCTTTGGTTTTCCTTATAAGTTTCTTTCTAAAAATGTGGGATGTTTTGAGTTTTTTTTTCTTTGTTTTTGAAGGTTATTAGAAAATTGTTAGTTTTTCGCGACCCTATATATTCTCCGAATTTCATCTAATTCACAGGAACTTCTTATGCATGTGTGAACAGAAGTAAAACACGAGCAAGTGAAAAAAACATGTTTAATTTTTCCCTCTATGATCTTGGGAACCCTAATGGACGTGGACGCCCAGGCCCCGTGATAAAAGCAGGTCCCAGCCCCCTTGGAAATGGCGGCCGTTGGAGGGGAGTTGCAGCTTTCTGTGGCCCCCCGCCATGACGCCGCGACCCAATGCAGGCCGCTTACCTCTTTGGTCGAGTGCGGGACGCAGATGGAGGGCCGGCCTTATACCTTCGAGAAGAGGGACCTCTTCTTGCTCCTTAGGTCCTATGAGTTCCTGGTCAGTCAGGAATCCGTGGCTATCCAGTCCCGTGTCTCGCACCAGCCGGCCTTCTCTTAAGGCCATGTCACACGAGCAATATTTTCCGGCATCTTTTGGTATCTTGCTACCAAAAGATGCCCGTACTGGTGGCAAAAGGTGCGCGACTTGTCACACGGCGTTTCGGCTACGAGCATCTTCCTACCAGAGTAGCTAAGATCTTATTCTTCTATCTTAGCTATACTGAGTCTACTGGCATCTATAAAATGTCCTTCCCTCTTCATATTTCCCTTGAGATAACCATATTTGACCATCATAACCAATAAACCTTGCTTGAATTCCTAAATCAAGTAAAAATAACACACATTATTCCCGATTCTATAGTAAAAACACTCGCAGCCTATTAAACGCCTATTAAATTTCAGTTTTTATCAACATTTTCCGTCATAACTTTTCATCAAAAACTCAAAACTTAACCATATATTATATATTATCTAAATCATACGTTAAAAAAATATAATATATATATATATTATATATATATATATATATATATATATAAGATAAACAAAATGGTATTTTTTCCTCTTTTTTGCCTTTATTTTCTCCCTTTCGAAGCCAAACCTTCCCTCAAACAGGGAAATTGTCCTGCATCTGGCACCACAGGCTCCAAAATGTAAACAAGGATGCCGGTACTGGTGGCAAAAGAACGAACATGCGCGACTCTGCGTTTGCCAACAAAAGATGCCGGTATCAGGCGTCAAATGATGCCTGATACGCTTTTGCTACCAAAAGATGCCGGAAAAAGTATCCGTGTGACATGGCCTTTACGTGAGGCAGGCGCTGCGTGAGGGCCGCAGGCCTGGCATGCAGCTGCCCACGGAGAGTCCGATCAACGTGCCGGCCTATCATCGCCGCCGTAATGAAAGTGACTGGGTGTGCTACGACCCCGCCGCCGGAAGTCATTAAGGCCACATGTTTGTCTGTTCTTTGGTTTTGTTATTTTTTTTTTTTGTTGCATGTATTTCTATTTTTTGTTCTTTTGTATGTATTTGCCTGACGCCTATGGGCGCAATAAATTAATTAAAACAAGAAAAACCCTCTGACTATGTTATGCCTGTTATTAAGATCCTTCGTAATGATATTTTATATGCCCTTCCTTGCCTTGATCCTCAGAAAGCTTACGGTCCTGACGGAGTCCCTCCTATTGTTCTCAAAAACTGTGCTTTTGTGCTTGCACCCTGCCTGGTCAACTTTTCCGTCTTTGTCTATCTACTTCCACCTTTCCTTATTGCTGGAAGTTTGCTCACATTCAACCTGTTCCTAAGAAGGGTGACAATTATAATCCTTCAAACTACCGTTCTACAGCTTTGACTTCCTGCCTTTTAAAGCTTTTGGATCTATACCTAATTATCAGATTCTTAATTAACCCTAGAACACCTACTTTATGGCTGCGTCACTTACCTGGGGTGTGACATACCCCCATTTTGGAAAATCAATAACAAATACCTGCAATCAAAATTCATTAATTTTCCAAAATGAACATGAATTACAAAAGATATTCTTTCATTTTCCCACCAGAACAAATGAATGCAACAGAAAACTAATATAATTTTACTAATTTTATAGGTGACTAAAAGAAACTTTGTAATTTCTGAAATTTGCTATATCCCCTTACATAACAATTTATAATAAAGAAACCGTTCAAGCCAAATATTTCAAGTTTTTTCCAACCATACCCAGGTTACAGGAGCATCAGCTGAGAGAGTTTCAAGCATAACGGACTAAAACGAACTGTACGGGACTGAAGCAAAAAAGGGGCATTTTTTTTAGTCAATGGCATTTTTCACCTTATTATATTTTTACTCCTTATATTTTATTCTCTGATCCCAAAACGATCCCTAATGAATAAACTAATGTTCTGAGAGTAAAATTATTGAGTTTGAGCAACACCAAATTTTAAAAACCACATTTTTACCCTATTAATTGAACAATAACTTAAAGGAGATTTTCATGCAAGTGAATAATTTAATTTATTATTTTTTACTATCTTATATCATTTTCTATGAACCCAAGACGACCCAAATTAAAAATAAATTAATGTTCTCAGAGTAGTATGAGTGGGATTGAACAACACAAACTTTTTATAACTATTTTTTCATTCCATTAATTGAACAATAACTTATAGGATAATTGTATAAATAGTTAATAGTTAACGTATGTGCTATAAACTTTATGTTACAGTAATATACTGTACTCAATGACCACTTAGTGATAGAAAACGATCTTACCTTGCTTAGTTGATAAAAAAAAAAAAAAGCCATTAGAAAACACCCCCCGAAAAAAAATAGCACTCGAGGCAAATCATACGTCCACAAAATCTTGGGGCGACCCAGAGTACCATATACAGAGTAAACCCACGCGCTATATCCATCCTGTATTATGGAGATAAAAACTGAACCGCATAGTCTAGGTGAGGTCTGAATAGAGCCAAATAAAGTTTTGGAATAACCTCAGCACTTCTATTTTAACACTCCTGGTAATGAATCCTAACACCCTATTAGCTCTATTTCTAGCCTCAATACATTGCTTCCTAGGACGGAGGTCTGTGCTTACCTGCACACCGCCGGTAATGAATGCTTGGGCGGGCGGTTCATCGTGGCGTCGCGGAATAAACATTTGTCGTGGTATCTAAAGCCAGAGTCAACGCGCCATTGTTTGCTTCCTGCCTTGTCAAAATTAGGAAGGGGATCCTGACAGGAGGATATATTTATCACAGTATTATAAATATTCGTTTGAACTATTTTCTTTTTCTATTATGTTTGGGAGTAGTGTTACTATTTTCTTGTTTTGTTTTCGTGTGTGTGTGTGTGTGTGTGTGTGTGTGTGTGTGTGTATGTGTATGTGTGTGTGTGTGTGTGTGTGTGTGTGTGTGTGTGTGTGAGATTCACCCGTGGTCTTGTCCACACGAGCTGTCTCGCGATCGCCAGTTTCACCCTCTCAGTGCGAGCTTGGAGCTCATTATTACCGATCTTTGGGCAATGCTGGGACCTCACACATCACACACCCCCATACCCTTGCTCAAGGGGGACAGTACCACCCGAATTTCACAGTGGAAAAGTCCCCGGGAATGAGCGGGGTCGGGGACCGAACGCCGGACCACAGAATGATGCCGGGCGCCCTAACCAACTAAGCCACACGGACGGTCAAGATATGTGTGTGTGGTCGTGTGTGTGTGTATTTATTCATCCATCTACTTGTATTTTACAGGGCCAGAGCGACGCTCGTATGGCCCCGTCCCATATCAACATTTTTATCATTCATCCTTAGTGCTTAGTTTTTGGCCGAAGCCAGCACCCCGGAGAGCAGGTCACAAACCCGGCTAAAAACCCGGTCCCCATTACTGCTGGGTGGACAGGGGCTCGGGTTTTTAAAGGGAAAAAGCCCATATGTTTCCGGTCCGCCCGGGGATCGAACCCAGGGCTTCTCGGTTATGAACCGAGCGTGCTACCCTACATACGGAGTACCCTGTGTGTGTTGTATGTGTGTGTGTGTGTGTGTGTGTGTGTGTGTGTGTGTGTGTGTGTGTGTGCGCGCGCGCGTGCGTGTGCGGGGGTGTGTGTGTGTGTGGTGTGTGTGTGTGTGTGTGTAAGATGGATAGGACTGTGCTGTGGTCTAGACTGATTAGTTTTCTTGTGCCTCAGTGTTAATATTTTTTATTTATTTAGTTATTCGATATAAACGTTCTCTTCTCTCTCTTCTCTCTCTCTCTCTCTCTCTCTCTCTCTCTCTCTCTCTCTCTCTCTCTCTTCTCTCTCTCTCTCTCTCTCCCCTCTCCTCTCTCTCTCTCTCTCTCTCTCTCTCTCTCTCTCCCCTCTCTCTCTCTCTCCTTCTCTTTTTCTCTCTCTCTCTCCCCTCTCTCTCCCCTCTCTCTCTCTCTCTCTCTCTCTTTTCTCTCTCTCTCTCTCTCTCTCTCTCCCCTCTCCCACACACATACTTTCGTCCCCATTAGGGGATTGTATTTACTCCATCGATCCATAAAATCACTTCTTCAATATTGTTCTCTTAAAAAGACTTCGGTATATGACTCCGGTATGCGAGTCAAGCGAGATGGGCAGTGAGGGAAAGGCCCAAAGAAAATGGAAAAGGGTAAAAAAAAAAAGGAAGTACGCACTAACCACCTGACGAGTCCAATCCAATCATTTACCCCCCTATTTGTAATCAGTTTTCCCTATTTCTTTTTTAAAACTACGCTTTTCCAGATTGAAACCGTTACTTCTTGTTCTACCCTGATTACTAGCCGTAAGAACTTCTCCTACATCTCCTGTATTTGGGTCCCCTTTTAAACACTGAAAAAACTTCTATCATATCGCCCCTTACTCTACGGGCCCCTCGAGTGAGTGTAAATTTAATAGGGTTTAATCGCCTTTCATAACTAAAGTTACGCAGAGTCTCCTGTAAATTTCAGTCTTCATTCTCTGCACTGATTTTAACAAGGCTATATCCATCCGGGAATACGGAGACCAAAACTGTACGCATAGTCTAGCTGAGTGAGGTCTGACTAGAGGCAAATAAAGCTATAGGATAACCTCAGCAATTCTACTGTTAACTGGTAATGAATCTTAAAACCCTATTAGCTCAATTTCTAGCCTTAAAACTTTGTTTTCTAGGACGGAGGTCTGAGCTTAACTGCAGACCCAAATCCCTCTCACCTTCTGATCTGTTCAGTGATACATTGCGTAGTATACCCATTACGAGGATTTTCTCTACGAACATTAATTACGCTACAACTTATCAATATCAAATTCATATGCCATCTGGCTACTCACTCGTTCAACTTATCTAAGTCTCCCTGCAAAACTGGTTACATCAGACTGTGGTCTAATAATCCTACCTATCTTAGTATCATCAGCAAACTTGCTGATATCACTGCTAATCCCAATATCAAAGTCGTTGATGTAAATGCAAAATAGTAATCGTCCCAAAACAGACCCCTGTGGAACCCCACTTGTTACCCGCCCCCACTCAGATTTAGAACCATCAATATTAACCCTTTGTTGCTTATCGCTTAGCCAAGATCTAATCCAACGAAGAAAAACTTCCCATCTATTCCATGTGCCTTAACCTTATTTAAGTCTCTCATGCGGTACCTTGTCAAATGCCTTACTAAAGTCCAGGTATACAATATCATAATCTCATAATTATCTACTGATAAACTTTCATATAAAAACTCAATAAATTGGTGAGATAAGACTTATCCTTTGAGAGTCATTTACCAAACTATGCTTTCCTAGATGCTCTCTAATGTTTTTTGCAGTAACAGATTCTATAATTCTACATACCACTAAAGTCAGACTAACTGGTTGATAATTTGACATTTATCCTCTATCACCCTTCTTATAAATGGGGACTACATCACCTTTCCTCCACATTAATGGCACCTCGCCTAAATCAACTTATTTCCTTAAAATGCGCACAAAACAACTTACTAACAACCTCTTCGCATTCTTTTATACCCTTGGATAAACTTCGTCTGTCTTGATGACTCAAACATCTTCATTCTATTATTTCCTCCTTCACCATTTCCTTAGTCATTACAATATATTTTTGTTTCTATTCTTCATCACCTCAAAACATCTGTTAACTATCATGTACCATCTGCATGTCCTCTTGGGTAAAAACACTTAAGAAATAATCATTGAAAATTTTCCGCATATCTTCACCAAAACTTACCACCTCCTCCTATCCTATTTTAACGGACCAACCAATTCTCTACTTTTATTCTTATAGACTTGAAAAATCCTTTAGGATTGGTCTTTGCCTGGCCAGCAACCATAATCTCATAGTTTTTCTTTGCTGTTCGTGTTAACTTCTTGACTGTCCTAGCCAGCACACTATACTGTTCTCTGCTTACCTGTCCTGCCTTAACCTTTTTGTACATGTCCCTTTCTAGAACTATGTTTAGTTTTAAACTCCCAGTTATCCATTTGGGATCGTTTTTCCTTGATCTTATCGTCCTATAAAGCATATTCTTTTTCTGACTTTCCATTAAATTGTTAACAAAAAATGTATAAGCTTCATCAGCACTGACCTCACCAACTCCACACTCTGCCCTGACATCAAACCTCACCTCTCCCTCAATCCGACCCCAGTTGAGCCCTTCCAGATGTCTTCTTTTCCTGCATAATTAGCCCATCTGAAGTCAGGTACTCTAAGCATGTTAATACTTCTTTAACCTTTCTCCCATTTTAAGCAAAACCTAATTTCACAATGCTCGCTGCTACCTAACAGACCTTCAACTTCTACACCAGTAACTAAATCTTTCCTATTTGTTAGTAATAAAGTTAGAATATTGTCTCTCCTATAGTCTTTTCAATTTATCAATTCACTTTAGATGTGGTTGCCTGAGGCGTATGACCGCTACCGTCAATAATATACAAAGAGTCGCCACTGCAGTAATGTCGCCAGGCGAATTTAACACGCGAATATTACGAATTTCAGCATCACTACTGACTTGTATGTGCCACTAAAGACACACGTACGTACATAAATGA
>JACEEZ010015381.1:0-13415 GCA_016584305.1 Chionoecetes opilio
GATAATTAGCTATATCATGAAAACACTCCATTTTATGGGTTTATAGCAATATGATAGGTAAACTACTTGTATATATACAATAACGCTACAGTTTACAAGAAACTATGAAAAACGCATGCAATATACCGTTATATCACAATAAATGACCTATTACTCTTTTATTTATTAGCTTAATGTAATGTAAGCTACTTATATGTGCAAATTATTCTAAGAAAAGGATTGATTGTATACTTCAATTTGTAGGAAAACAGATATATATCACCGATAACTAGCTAAAATCATTGAAAAGAACACATTTTTAGGGTATAAAGCAATATCATAAGGTAAATTCCTTCTATTAATGATATAACACTACAATTAACAAGAAACTATGAAAAATACGTGTAATATACAATTGTATCACAATATAGAGTCTCAAACTCCTATTATAAGCTTACAATAGTTTAAAACAGCAATTTCTAACGAAAACAACTATAATACCACATTTTGAATTTCTCTATCAAAAAAAGGGCTGAATAATGTCAATTTTCGACATTTTATAGCCCTTTAAAAATACATTAAAACACTTGTAAAAACGTTGTTTTTAGGAATAAAATTTATACATAAATTTCATGAAAAATACATATTTTAAGCTCATAATATTGTAAAATATTGTTGTGTAGAAGTGCTGAATAATGTCAAATTTCGACATTTTTTAGGCTTTCAAAAATACATTAAAATACTTGAAAAAACGTTGTTTTTAAGATTAAAATTGATACCTAAATTTCATGAAAAATACATATTTTTAGCTCATAACATTTTAAAATATGGTTGTGTAAAAGTGCTGAATAATGTCAAATTTCGACATTTTTTAGCCCTTCAAAAATACATTAAAATACTTGAAAAAGCATTGTTTTTATCATTGAAATTGATATTTAAATTTCATGAAAAATACATATTTTTAGCTATTAATTTTGTAAAATATAGTTGTAGCAAATATAAAAAGCTATTTAACTACAGATATAAAGAAATATACTTCAATTTGTAGAAAAAAAAACATCTTCACTGATAACTAGCTAAAATCATTGAAAACACTACATTTTATGGGTTTATAGCAATATGATAAGTAAAACTACTTGTATATATACAATAACGCTACACTTTACAAGAAACTATGAAAAACGCATGCAATATACCGTTATATAACAGTAAATAACCTATTACTCTTCTATTTATTAGCTTAATGTAATGTAAGCTACTTATAGGTGCAAATTATTCTAAAAAAAGGATTGTATACTTCAATTTGTAGGAAAACAGCTATATGTCAACGATAACTAGCTAAAATCATTGAAAAGAACACATTTTGAGGGTATAAAGCATTTTCATAAGGTAAATTCCTTCTATTAATGATATAACACTACAATTAACAAGAAACTATGAAAAACACGTGTAATATACAATTTTATCACAATATAGTCTCAAACTCCTATTATAAGCTTACAGTAGTTGAAAATAGCAATTTCTAACGAAAACAACTATAATACCACAATTTGAATTTCTCTATCAAAAAAAGGGCTGAATAATGTCAATTTTCGACATTATATAGCCCTTCAAAAATACATTAAAACACTTGAAAAAATGTTGTTTTTAGGAATAAAATTGATACATAAATTTCATGAAAAATACATATTTTAAGCTCATAATATTGTAAAATATTGTTGTGTAAAAGTGCTGAATAATGTCAAATTTCGACATTTTTTAGGCTTTCAAAAATACATTATATACTTGAAAAAACTTTGTTTTTAAGATTAAAATTGATACCTAAATTTCATGAAAAATACATATTTTTAGCTCATAACATTGTAAAATACAGTTGTGTAAAACTGCTGAATAATGTCAAATTTCGACATTTTTTAGCCTTTCAAAAATACATTAAAATACTTGAAAAAACATTGTTTTTTAGATTGAAATTGATATCTAAATTTCAAGAAAAGTACATATTTTTAGCTATTAATTTTGTAAAATATAGTTGTGGCAAATATCAAAAGCTATTTAACTACAGATATAAAGAAATATACTTCAATTTGTAGAAAAAAAAAACTCTTCACTGAGAACTAGGTAAAATCATTGAAAACACTACATTTTATGGGTTTATAGCAATATGATAAGTAAACTACTTGTATATATACAATAACGCTACACTTTACAAGAAACTATGAAAAACGCTTGCAATATACCGTTATATCACAATAAATAACCTCCTACTCTTCTCTTTAATAGCTTAATGTAATGTAATCTACTGTAATGTAAATGTAATGTATCTATATTGTGATACAATTGTATATTACATGTGTTTTTCATAGTTTCTTGTTAATTGTAGTGTTATATCATTAATAGAAGGAATTTACCTTATGATAATGCTTTATACCCTAAAAATGTGTTCTTTTCAATGATTTTAGCTAGTTATCGGTGATATATAGCGGGTTTCCTAAAAATTGAAGTATACAATCCTTTTTTTAGAATAATTTCCACCTATAAGTAGCTTACATTACATTAAGCTAATAAATAGAAGAAGAATAGGTTAATTATTGTGATATAACGGTATATTGCATGCGTTTTTCAGAGTTTCTTGTAAACTGTAGCGTTATTGTATATATACAAGTAGTTTTACTTATCATATTGCTATAAACCCATAAAATTTAGTGTTTTCAACGATATTAGCTTGTTATCGGTGATATATAGCTGTTTTCCTACAAATTGAAGTATAAAATCCTCTTTTTAGAATAATTTGCAGCTATAAGTAGCTTACATTACATTAAGCTATTAAATAGAAGAGTAAGAGGTTATTTATTGTGATAAAACGTTATATTGGTAGCGTTTTTCATAGTTTCTTGTAAACTGTAGCGTTATTGTATATACACAAGTAGTTTTACTTATCATATTGCAATAAACCCATAAAATGTAGTGTTCTCAATGATATTAACTAGTTATCGGTGATATATAGCTGTTTTCCTACAAATTGATGCATAAAATCCTCTTTATTGAATAATTTGCACCTATAAGTAGCTTACATTACATTAAGCTATTAAATAGAAGAGTAGGAGGTTATTTATTGTGATATAACGGTATATTGCAAGCGTTTTTCATAGTTTCTTGTAAATTGTAGCGTTATTGTATATATACAAGTAGTTTTACTTATCATATTGCTATAAACCCATAAAATGTAGTGTTTTCAATGATATTAGCTAATTATCGGTGATATATAGCTGTTTTCCTACAAATTGATGTATAAAATCCTCTTTTTAGAATAATTTGCACCTATAAGTAGCTTGAATTACATTAAGCTATTAAATAGAAGAGTAAGAGGTTATTTATTGTGATATAACGGAATATTGCAAGCGTTTTTCATAGTTTCTTGTAAACTGTAGCGTTATTGTATATATACAATAAGTTTTACTTATCATATTGCTATAAACCCATAAAATGTAGTGTTCTCAATGATATTAGCTAGTTATTATTGATATATAGCTGTTTTCCTACAAATTGAAGTATAAAATCCTCTTTATAGAATAATTTGCACCTATAAGTAGCTTGAATTACATTAAGCTATTAAATAGAGGAGTAGGAGGTTATATATTGTGATATAACGGTATATTGCAAGCGTTTTTCATAGTTTCTTGTAAACTGTAGCGTTATTGTATATATACAAGTAGTTTTACTTATCATATTGCTATAAACACATAAAATGTAGTGTTTTCAATGATTTTAGCTAGTTATCAGTGAAGAGTTGTTTTTTTCTACAAATTGAAGTATATTTCTTTATATCCGTAGTTAAATAGCTATTGATATTTGCTACAACTATATTTTACAAAATTAATAGCTAAAAATATGTATTTTTCATGAAATTTAGATATCAATTTTAATCTTAAATACAATGTTTTTTCAAATATTTTAATGTATTTTTGAAAGGCTAAAAAATGTCGAAATTTGACATTATTCAGCACTTTTACACAACTATATTTTACAATGTTATGAGCTAAAAATATGTATTTTTCATGAAATTTAGGTATCAATTTTAATCTTAAAAACAACGTTTTTTCAAGTATTTTAATGTATTTTTGAAAGCCTAAAAAATGTCAAAATTTGACATTATTCAGCACTTTTACAGAACAATATTTTACAATATTATGAGCTTAAAATATGTATTTTTCATGAAATTTATGTATCAATTTTATTCCTCAAAACAACGTTTTTTCAAGTGTTTTAATGTATTTTTGAAGGGCTATAAAATGTCGAAAATTGACATTATTCAGCCCTTTTTTTGATAGAGAAATTCAAAATGTGGTATTATAGTTGTTTTCGTTAGAAATTGCTATTTTAAACTACTGTAAGCTTATAATAGTAGTTTGATACTCAATATTGTGATACAATTGTATATTACACGTGTTTTTCATAGTTTCTTGTTAATTGTAGTGTTATATCATTAATAGAAGGAATTTACCTTATGAAAAAGCTTTATACCCTCAAAATGTGTTCCTTGCAATGATTTTAGCTAATTATCAGTGATATATAGCTGTTTTCCTACAAATTGAAGTATACAATCCTTTTTTTAGAATAATTTGCACCTATAAGAAGCCTGTATTACATTAAGCTATTAAATAGAAGAGTAGGAGGTTATTTATTGTGATATAACGGTATATTGCGAGCGTTTTTCATAGTTTCTTGTAAACTGTAGCGTTATTGTATATATACAAGTAGTTTTACTTATCATATTGCTATAAACCCATAAAATGTAGTGTTTTCAATGATTTGAGCTAGTTATCAGTGAAGAGTTGTTTTTTTCTACAAATTGAAGTATATTTCTTTATATCTGTAGTTAAATAGCTTTTGATATTTGCTACAACTATATTTTACAAAATTAATAGCTAAAAATATGTATTTGTCATGAAATTTAAATATCAATTTTAATCTTAAATACAATGTTTTTTCAAGTATTTTAATGTATTTTTGAAAGGCTAAAAAATGTCGAAATTTGACATTATTCAGCACTTTTACACAACAATATTTTACAATATTATGAGCTTAAAATATGTATTTTTCATGAAATTTATGTATCAATTTTATTCTTAAAAACAAAGTTTTTTCAAGTGTTTTAATGTATTTTTGAAGGGCTAAAAAATGTCGAAAATTGACATTATTCAGCCCTAATTTTGATAGAGAAATTCAAAATGTGGTATTATAGTTGTTTTCGTTAGAAATTGCTATTTTAAACTACTGTAAGCTTATAATAGGAGTTTCAGACTCTATATTGTGATACAATTGTATTTTACACGTGTTTTTCATAGTTTCTTGTTAATTGTAGTGTTATATCATTAATAGAAGGAATTTACCTTATGAAAATGCTTTATACCCTCAAAATGTGTTCTTTTCAATGATTTTACCTAGTTATCGGCCATATATAGCTGTTTTCCTACAAATTGAAGTATACAATCCTTTTTTTAGAATAATTTGCACCTATAAGTGGCTTACATTACATTAAGCTGATAAATAGAAGAGTAATAGGTTAATTATTGTGATATAACGGTATATTGCAAGCGTTTTTCATAGTTTCTTGTAAACTGTAGCGTTATTGTATATATACAAGTAGTTTTACTTATCATATTGCTATAGACCCATAAAATGTAGTGTTCTCAATGATATTAGCTAATTATCGGTGATATATAGCTGTTTTCCTACAAATTGAAGTATAAAATCCTCTTTTTAGAATAATTTGCACCTATAAATAGCTTACATTACATTAAGCTATTAAATAGAGGAGTAAGAGGTTATTTATTGTGATATAACGGTATATTGCAAGCGTTTTTCATAGTTTCTTGTAAATTGTAGCTTTATTGTATATATACAAGTAGTTTTACATATCATATTGCTATAAACCCATAAAATGTAGTGTTTTCAATGATTTTAGCTAGTTATCAGTGAAGAGTTGTTTTTTTCTACAAATTGAAGTATATTTCTTTATATCTGTAGCTAAATAGCTTTTGATATTTGCTACAACTATATCTTACAAAATTAATAGCTAAAAATATGTATTTTTCATGAAATTTAGATATCAATTTCAATCTTAAAAACAATGTTTTTTCAAGTATTTTAATGTATTTTTGAAAGGCTAAAAAATGTCGAAATTTGACATTATTCAGCACTTTTACACAACTATATTTTACAATGTTATGAGCTAAAAATATGTATTTTTCATGAAATTTAGGTATCAATTTTAATCTTAAAACCAACGTTTTTTCAAGTATTTTAATGTATTTTTGAAAGGCTAAAAAATTTCGAAAATTGACATTATTCAGCCCTTTTTTTGATAGAGAAATTCAAAATGTGGTATTATAGTTGTTTTCGTTAGAAATTGCTATTTTAATCTACTGTAAGCTTATAATAGGAGTTTGAGACTCTATATTGTGATACAATTGTATATTACACGTGTTTTTCATAGTTTCTTGTTAATTGTAGTGTTATATCATTAATAGAAGGAATTTACCTTATGATAATGCTTTATACCCTCAAAATATGTTCTTTTCAATGATTTTTGCTAGTTATCGGTGATATATAGCTGTTTTCCTACAAATTGAAGTATACAATCCTATTTTTAGAATAATTTGCAACTATAAGTAGCTTACATTACATTAAGCTAATAAATAAAAGAGTAATAGGTTATTTATTGTGATATAACGGTATATTGCATGCGTTTTTCATAGTTTCTTGTAAACTGTAGCGTTATTGTATATATACAAGTAGTTTTACTTATCATATTGCTATAAACCCATAAAATGTAGTGTTCTCAATGATATTAACTAGTTATCGGTGATATATAGCTGTTTTCCTACAAATTGATGTATAAAATCCTCTTTATAGAATAATTTGCACCTATAAGTAGCTTACATTACATTATGCTATTAAATAGAAGAGTAGGAGGTTATTTATTGTGATATAACGGTATATTGCAAGCGTTTTTCATAGTCTCTTGTAAAGTGTAGCGTTATTGTATATATACAAGGAGTTTTACTTATCAAATTGCTCTAAACCAATAAAATGTAGTGTTTTCAATGATATTACCTAATTATCGGTGATATATAGCTGTTTTCCTACAAATTGATGTATAAAATCCTCTTTTTAGAATAATTTGCACCTATAAGTAGCTTAAATTACATTAAGCTATTAAATAGAAGAGTAAGAGGTTATTTATTGTGATATAACGGTATATTGCAAGCGTTTTTCATAGTTTCTTGTAAACTGTAGCGTTATTGTATATATACAAGTAGTTTTATTGATCATATTGCTATAAACCCATAAAATGTAGTGTTCTCAATGATATTAGCTAATTATTGGTGATATATAGCTGTTTTCCTACAAATTGAAGTATAAAATCCTCTTTATTGAATAATTTGCACCTGTAAGTAGCTTACATTACATTAAGCTATTAAAGAGAAGAGTAGGAGGTTATTTATTTTGATATAACGGTATATTGTATGCGTTTTTCATAGTTTCTTGTAAAGTGTAGCGTTATTGTATATATACAAGTTGTTTACTTATCATATTGCTATAAACCCATAAAATGTAGTGTTTTCAATGATTTTAGCTAGTTATCAGTGAAGAGTTGTTTTTTCTACAAATTGAAGTATATTTCTTTATATCTGTAGTTAAATAGCTTTTGCTACAACTATATTTTACAAAATTAATAGCTAAAAATATGTATTTTTCATGAAATTTTTATATCAATTTCAATCTTAAAAACAATATTTTTTCAAGTATTTTAATGTATTTTTGAAAGGCTAAAAAATGTCGAAATTTGACATTATTCAGCACTTTTACACAACTATATTTTACAATGTTATGAGCTAAAAATATGTATTTTTCATGAAATTTTGGTATCAATTTTAATCTTAAAAACAACGTTTTTTCAAGTATTTTAAATTATTTTTGAAAGCCTAAAAAATGTCGAAATTTGAAATTATTCACCACTTTTACACAACAATATTTTACAATATTATGAGCTTAAAATATGTATTTTTCATGAAATTTATGTATCAATTTTATTCCTACAAACAACTTTTTTTCAAGTGTTTTAATGGATTTTTGAAGGGCTATAAAATGTCGAAAATTGACATTATTCAGCCCTTTTTTTGATAGAGAAATTCAAAATGTGGTATTATAGTTGTTTTCGTTAGAAATTGCTATTTTCAACTACTGTAAGCTTATAATAGGAATTTGAGACTATATTGTGATACAATTGTATATTACACGTGTTTTTCATAGTTTCTTGTTAATTGTAGTGTTATATCATTAATAGAAGGAATTTACCTTATGAAAATGCTTTATACCCTCAAAATGTGTTCTTTTCAATGATTTTAGCCAGTTATCGTTGATATATAGCTGTTTTCCTACAAATTGAAGTATACAATCCTTTTTTTAGAATAATTTCCACCTATAAGTAGCTTACATTACATTAAGCTAATAAATAGAAGAATAATAGGTTATTTATTGTGATATAACGGTATATTGCATGCGTTTTTCATAGTTTCTTGTAAACTGTAGCGTTATTGTATATATACAAGTAGTTTTACCTATCATATTGCTATAAACCCATAAAATGTAGTGTATTCAATGATATTAGCTAGTTATCGGTGATATATAGCTGTTTTCCTACAAATTGATGTATAAAATACTCTTTTTAGAATAATTTGCACCTATAAGTAGCTTAAATTACATTAAGCTATTAAATAGAAGAGTAAGAGGTTATTTATTGTGATATAATGGTATATTGCAAGCGTTTTTCATAGTTTCTTGTAAACTGTGGCGTTATTGTATATATTTAAGTAGTTTTACTTATCATATTGCTATAAACCCATAAAATGTAGTGTTTTCAATGAGTTTAGCTATTATCAGTGAAGAGTTTTTTTTTTCTACAAATTGAAGTATATTTCTTTATATCTGTAGCTAAATAGCTTTTGATATTTGCTACAACTATATCTTACAAAATTAATACCTAAAAATATGTATTTTTCTTGAAATTTAGATATCAATTTCAATCTTAAAAACAATGTTTTTTCAAGTATTTTAATGTATTTTTGAAAGGCTAAAAATGTCGAAATTTGACATTATTCAGCACTTTTACACAACTATATTTCACAATGTTATGAGCTAAAAAATATGTATTTTTCATGAAATTTAGGTATCAATTTTAATCTTAAAAACAACGTTTTTTCAAGTATTTTAATGTATTTTTGAAAGCCTAAAAAATGTCGAAATTTGACATTATTCAGCACTTTTACACAACTATATTTTATAATATTATGAGCTTAAAATATGTGTTTTTTCATGAAATTTATGTATCAATTTTATTCTTAAAAACAACGTTTTTTCAAGTGTTTTAATGTATTTTTGAAAGGCTAAAAAATGTTGAAAATTGACATTATTCAGCCCTTTTTTTGATAGAGAAATTCAAAATGTGGTATTATAGTTGTTTTCGTTAGAAATTGCTATTTTAAACTACTGTAAGCTTATAATAGGAGTTTGAGACTCTATATTGTGATACAATTGTATATTACACGTGTTTTTCACAGTTTCTTGTTAATTGAAGTGTTATATTATTAATAGAAGGAATTTACCTTATGATAATGCTTTATACCCTCAAAATGTGTTCTCTTCAATGATTATACCCAGTTATCGGTGATATAGAGCTGGTTTCCTACAAATTGAAGTATACAATCCTTTTTTTAGAATAATTTGCACCTATAAGTAGCTTATATTACATTAAGCTGATAAATAGAAGAAGAATAGGTTAATTATTGTGATATAACGGTATATTGCATGCGTTTTTCATAGTTTCTTGTAAACTGTAGCGTTATTGTATATATACAAGTAGTTTTACTTATCATATTGCTATAAACCCATAACATTTATTGTTTTCAATGATATTAGCTTGTTATCGGTGATATATAGCTGTTTTCCTACAAATTTAAGTATAAAATCCTCTTTTTAGAATAATTTGCACCTATAAGTAGCTTACATTACATTAAGCTATTAAATAGAAGAGTAAGAGGTTATTTATTGTGATATAACGGTATATTGCATGCGTTTTTCATAGTTTCTTGTAAACTGTAGCGTTATTGTATATATACAAGTAGTTTTACTTATCATATTGCTATAAACCCATAAAATTTAGTGTTTTCAATGATATTCGCTAATTATCGGTGATATATAGCTGTTTTCCTACAAATTAAAGTGTAAAATCCTCTTTTTAGAATAATTTGCACCTATAAGTAGCTTACATTACATTAAGCTATTAAATAGAAGAGTAAGAGGTTATTTATTGTGATATAACGTTATATTGCTAGCGTTTTTCATAGTTTCTTGTAAACTGTAGCGTTATTGTATATACACAAGTAGTTTTACTTATCATATTGCTATAAACCCATAAATTGTAGTGTTCTCAATGATATTAACTAGTTCTCGGTGATATATAGCTGTTTTCCTACAAATTGATGTATAAAATCCTCTTTATAGAATAATTTGCACCTATAAGTAGCTTACATTACATTAAGCTATTAAATAGGTGAGTAGGAGGTTATTTATTGTGATATGACGGTATATTGCAAGCGTTTTTCATAGTTTCTTGTAAACTGTAGCGTTATTGTATATATACAAGTAGTTTTACCTATCATATTGCTATAAACCCAAAAAATGTAGTGTTTTCAATGATATTAGCTAATTATCTGTGATATATAGCTGTTTTCTTACAAATTGATGTATAAAATCCTCTTTTTAGAATAATTTGCACCTATATGTAGCTTAATTTACATTAAGCTATTAAATAGAAGAGTAAGAGGTTATTTATTGTGATATAACGAGATATTGCAAGCGTTTTTCATAGTTTCTTGTCAACTGTAGCGTTATTGTATATATACAAGTAGTTTTGCTTATCAAATTGCTATAAACCCATAAAATGTAGTGTTTCCAATGATTTTAGCTAGTTTTCAGTGAAGAGTTGTTTTTTTCTACAAATTGAAGTATATTTCTTTATATCTGTAGCTAAATAGCTTTTGATATTTGCTACAACTATATTTTACAAAATTAATAGCTAAAAATATGTATTTTTCATGAAATTCAGTTATCAATTTTAATCTTAAAAACAATGTTTTTTTAAAGTATTTTAATGTATTTTTAGAAGGCTAAAAAAGGTCGAATTTGACATTATCCAGCACTTTTACACAACTATATTTTACAATGTTATGAGCTAAAAATATGTATTTTTCATGAAATTTAGGTATCAATTTTAATCTTATAAACAACGTTTTTTCAAGTATTTTAATGTATTTTTGAAGGCCTAAAAAATGTCTAAAAATGACATTATTCAGCCCTTTTTTTGATAGAGAAATTCAAAATGTGGTATTATAGTTGTTTTCGTTAGAAATTGCTATTTTAAACTACTGTAAGTTTATAATAGGAGTTTGAGATTCTATATTGTGATGCAATTGTATATTACACGTGTTTTTCATTGTTTCTTGTTAATTGTAGTGTTATATCATTAATAGAAGGAATTTACCTTATGATATTGCTTTATACCCTAAAAATGTGTTCTTTTCAATGATTTTAGCTAGTTATCGGTGATATATATCTGTTTTCCTGCAAATTGAAGTATACAATCCTTTTTTTAGAATAATTTCCACCTATAAGTAGCTTACATTACATTAAGCTAATAAATAGAAGAGTAATAGGTTATTTATTGTGATATAACGGTATATTGCATGCGTTTTTCATAGTTTCTTGTAAACTGTAGCGTTATTGTATATATACAAGGAGTTTTACTTATCAAATTGCTCTAAACCAATAAAATGTAGTGTTTTCAATGATATTACCTAATTATCGGTGATATATAGCTGTTTTCCTACAAATTGATGTATAAAATCCTCTTTTTAGAATAATTTGCACCTATAAGTAGCTTAAATTACATTAAGCTATTAAATAGAAGTGTAAGAGGTTATTTATTGTGATATAACGGTATATTGCAAGCGTTTTTCATAGTTTCTTTTAAACTGTAGCGTTATTGTATATATACAAGTAGTTTTACTTATCATATTGCTATAAACCCATAAAATGTAGTGTTCTCAATGATATTAGCTAGTTATTGGTGATATATAGCTTTTTTCCTACAAATTGAAGTATAAAATCCTCTTTATAGAATAATTTGCACCTATAAGTAGCTTACATTACATTAAGCTATTAAAAAAAAGAGTAGGAGGTTATTTATTGTGATATAAAGGTTTATTGCGAGCGTTTTTCATTATCGGTGATATATAGCTGTTTTCCTACAAATTGAAGTATACAATCCTTTTTTTAGAATAATTTGCAACTATAAGTAGCTTACATTACATTAAGCTAATAAATAAAAGAGTAATAGGTTATTTATTGTGATATAACGGTATATTGCATGCGTTTTTCATAGTTTCTTGTAAACTGTAGCGTTATTGTATATATACAAGTAGTTTTACTTATCATATTGCTATAAACCCATAAAATGTAGTGTTCCCTAATGATATTAGCTAGTTTTTTGGGTGATATATAGCTGTTTTCCAACAAATTGATGTATAAAAGCCTCTTTATAGAATAATTTGCACCTATAAGTAGCTTACATTACATTCAGCTATTAAATAGAAGAGTAAGAGGTTATTTATTGTGATATAACGTTATATTGGAAGCATTTTTCATAGTTTTTTGTAAACTGTAGCGTTATTGTATATATACAAGTAGTTTTACTTATCATATTGCTATAAACCCCATAAATGTAGTGTTCTCAATGATATTAGCTAGTTATTTGGTGATATATAGCTGTTTTCCTACAAATTGAAGTAAAATACTCTTTATAGAATAATTTGCCCTATAAGTAGCTTACATTATATTAAGCTATTAAATAGAAGAGTAGGAGGTTATTTATTGTGATTATAAGGTTTTTTGCGAGCGTTTTTCATAGTTTCTTGTAAACTGTAGCGTTATTGTATATATCCCAAGTAGTTTTACTTATCATATTGCTATAAACCCCATAAAATGTATGTTTCAATGTTTTGAGCTAATTTACAGTGAAGAGTTGTTTTTTCTACAAATTGAAGTATATTTCTTTATATCTGTAGTTAAATAGCTTTTGATATTTGCTACAACTATATCTTACAAAATTAATAGCTAAAATATGTATTTTTCATGAAATTTAGATATCAATTTCAATGTTAAAAACAATGTTTTTAAAAGTATTTTAAGTATTTTTGAAAGGCAAAAAAAATGTCGAAATTTGACTTTATTCAGCACTTTTACACAACTATATTTTACATGTTATGAGCTAAAAATATGTTTTTTTATATGAAATTTAAGTATCAATTTTTTAA
>JACEEZ010015381.1:20679-48523 GCA_016584305.1 Chionoecetes opilio
CCTATAATGAGTTTAAAAAATATGTATTTTTCAGAAATTTTGTATCATTTTTTTTTAAAAAACTTTTTTTCGGGGTTTTTTTTAAAAGTATTTTTGAAGGCTATAAAATGTCAAAAAGGGGGACATTATTCACCCTTTTTTTGATGAGAAATTAAAAATGGGGTTTTTAATTGTTTTCTTTAAAAATTGCTTTTTTAAACTACTGTAGCTTAAATGGAGTTTGAGACTCAATTGTGATACAATTGTAATTAAAACTTGTTTTTCATATTTTTTCTTTTTAAATTGTTGTTTAAATTAAAAAAGGGAATTTTTTACCTTATAAAAATGCTTTAACCCTAAAAATGTGTTTTTTTTAAAATGATTTTACCTATATCGGTGATAAAAAGCTTTTTCCCTCAAATTGAAGTATACAATCCTTTTTTTGAATTTTTGCCCCTAAAGTGGCTTACATTACTTAATGTAATAAAGAGTAATAGGTTAATTATTGTATATAAAGGGGATATTTCAAGCGTTTTTCATTGTTTTTTGTAAAATGTAGCGTTATTTTATATAACAAGTGTTTTACTTACATTTGCTAAGACCCATAAAATTAGTGGGGGGGGGTTTTCAATATATTAACTAGTTTTCGGTGATAATAGCTGTTTTCCTAAAATTGAAGTATAAAATCCCTTTTTAGAAAAATTTGCACCTATAAATAGCTTACTTAATTAAGCTATTAAAGAGGGGGTAAAGAGGTTATTTTTTTTGATATAACGGTAATTTTGCAAGCGTTTTTTCATAGTTTCTTTTAAATTGTAGTTTATTTTTATATATACAATAGTTTTACATTCTATTGATAAAACCCTAAATGAGTGTTTTCAATGATTTTACTAGTTATCAGTGAAAGTTTTTTTTTCTACAAATGAGTATATTTCTTTATATCTGTGCTAAATACTTTTTTATATTTGCTACAATATATCTTCAAAATTTAAAAGCTAAAAATATGTATTTTTCATGAAAATTTTGAGATCAAATTTTAATGTTAAAAACAATTTTTTTTTCAATATTTTAATGTTTTTTGAAAGGCAAAAAATGCGAATTTGACTTATTGCACTTTTTACAAAACAAAATTTTTTCAAAGTTTGGGTAAAAAAATGTATTTTTCATTAAAAATTTGGTATCAATTTTAATCTTAAAAAAACGTTTTTTTCAGTATTTTAATGTAAATTTTTTAAAACCTAAAAATGTTTGAAACCTGACATTATTCAGCACTTTTCACAACAATATTTTACAATATTATGAGCTTAAAATATGTATTTTTCATGAAATTTATGTATCAATTTTATTCCTAAAAACAAAGTTTTTTCAAGTGTTTTAATGTATTTTTGAAGGGTTATAAAACTTCGAAAATTGACATTATTCAGCCCTTTTTTTGATAGAGAAATTCAAAATGTGGTATTATAGTTGTTTTCGTTAAAAATTGCTATTTTAAACTACTGTAAGCTTATAATAGGAGTTTGAGACTCTATATTGTGATACAATTGTATATTACACGTGTTTTTCATAGTTTCTTGTTAATTGTAGGTATATATCATTAATAGAAGGAATTTACCTTATGAAAATGCTTTATACCCTCAAAATGTGCTCTTTTCAATAATTTTTGCTAGTTATCGATGATATATATCTGTTTTCCTATAAATTGAAGTATACAATCCTTTTTTTAGAATAATTTGCACCTATAAGTAGCTTACATTACATTAAGCTAATAAATAGAAGAGTAAGAGGTTATTTATTGTGATATAACGGTATATTGCATGCGTTTTTCATAGTTTCTTGTAAACTGTAGCGTTATTGTATATATACAAGTACTTTTACTTATCATATTGCTATAAACCAATAAAATGTAGTGTTTTCAATGATATTAGCTTGTTATCGGTGATATATAGCTGTTTTCCTACAAATTGAAGTATAAAATCCTCTTTTTAGAATAATTTGCACCTATAAGTAGCTTACATTACATTCAGCTAATAAATAGAAGAGTAAGAGGTTATTTATTGTGATATAACGTTATATTGCAAGCATTTTTCATAGTTTTTTGTAAACTGTAGCGTTATTGTATATATACAAGTAGTTTTACTTATCATATTGCTATAAACCCATAAAATGTAGTGTTCTCAATGATATTAGCTAGTTATTTGGTGATATATAGCTGTTTTCCTACAAATTGAAGTATAAAATCCTCTTTATAGAATAATTTGCACCTATAAGTAGCTTACATTATATTAAGCTATTAAATAGAAGAGTAGGAGGTTATTTATTGTGATATAAAGGTATATTGCGAGCGTTTTTCATAGTTTCTTGTAAACTGTAGCGTTATTGTATATATACAAGTAGTTTTACTTATCATATTGCTATAAACCCATAAAATGTAGTGTTTTCAATGATTTGAACTAGTTATCAGTGAAGAGTTTTTTTTTTCTACAAATTGAAGTATATTTCTTTATATCTGTAGTTAAATAGCTTTTGATATTTGCTACAACTATATTTTACAAAATTAATAGCTAAAAATATGTATTTTTCATGAAATTTAGATATCAATTTTAATCTTAAATACAATGTTTTTTCAAGTATTTTAATGTATTTTTGAAAGGCTAAAAAATGTCGAAATTTGACATTATTCAGCACTTTTACACAACTATATTTTACAATGTTATGAGCTAAAAATATGTATTTTTCATGAAATTTAGGTATCAATTTTAATCTTATAAACAACGTTTTTTCAAGTATTTTAATGTATTTTTGAAAGCCTAAAAAATGTCGAAATTTGACATTATTCAGCACTTTTACACAACAATATTTTACAATATTATGAGCTTAAAATATGTATTTTTCATGAAATTTATGTATCAATTTTATTCTTAAAAGCAACGTTTTTTCAAGTGTTTTAATGTATTTTTGAAGGGCTAAAAAATGTCGAAAATTGACATTATTCAGCCCTTTTTTTGATAGAGAAATTCAAAATGTGGTATTATAGTTGTTTTCGTTAGAAATTGCTATTTTAAACTACTGTAAGCTTATAATAGGAGTTTGAGACTCTATATTGTGATACAATTGTATATTACACGTGTTTTTCATAGTTTCTTGTTAATTGTAGTGTTATATCATTAATAGAAGGAATTTACCTTATGATAATGCTTTATACCCTCAAAATGTGTTCTTTTCAATGATTTTAGCTAGTTATCGGTGATATATAGCTGTTTTCCTAAAAATTGAAGTATACAATCCTTTTTTTAGAATAATTTGCAACTATAAGTAGCTTACATTACATTAAGCTAATAAATAAAAGAGTAATAGGTTTTTTATTGTGATATAACGGTATAGTCGGGTCACTTAGGGCGGAAAAAGGCTTTCGCTTCACCTTAGGTGAAGGAAGTATTTTGAGGGTCTTATCCTAAGCATTTTTGTGCCACTGAATCCGAAAATCATAGTTGGGTCACTCGTTACCGGTAAGTTTTAGCGCAATTTGCAATTTGGCAATTTGGCAATAAAATTGGCAATTACAAATTGCAGAATGAGAACCAGACGTCGTAGAGACCTCGTTTTGGACTCAAATTGAAGCTTATTAAGAGTGCATAAAATGTTATTGAGTACTCCGTGGTTGTATCTGTTCGGATTACTGATCTATAATGGAAATTAGAGATAGGTGGAAAAAAATTGGGAAAAATATAAAAGGAATAATTTTGGCCTTAAAGCCTGAGTTCTTAATAATTAAAAACTAAATTTTAATTAGTAAAAAAAGTAAAATAACAAACAATTGTTCTTAGGACACATTTAATTAACGAATTTGTGCAAGGGTGGGTACAATTATTGCGTAGAACAGGGTATTTCAACTGAAAAATGCTTAGGATAAGACCCTCAAATACTTCCTTCACCTAAGGTGAAGCGAAAGCCTTTTTTCCGCCCGAAGTGACCCGAGTATTAATCCAGAACACAAAATTTCAAACAACGAAACCGAGTCTCCTCCGCTTATTTTTGGAAAATAACAATTAGAACACAAAAAAATCCCTTACTTGCGATAGCGAGCGTTCACAAGTTGAAAAAAATCGAATATCTAGTCGTCTACGCCATCGACGTCCTCATGCCACATCTTCCTCGTCGTTGATGCACATCTCGGGGAGCAATCGCAAAGCTCCGAACAAGGAGTCTGCAGGCGTTGACAGCGGCAGCGATTGGTCGAGCAGTTCGTCTTGCATCCGCACTGCAACCCATCCATGATACTTTGCGGGGCGGGAGGCAGGGTGGAAGGGATAGGCGCCCAGGTTTGGTCCGTAGCCGTACTTGTCGGGTCGAGGGTCACCAACTCCTTCTTCACAGCCCCCCCCAGACGACGGCCTGTAGCTGGGCTCGCATAATGTGCTGGGTGGTGGCGTTGACTGTCGGAGGGGCCAGTGCTGCTCCAACCTTCTTCTTCTGAAGTGCCGTCCACCTCGCCTGCGGCAGAGAGCAGGTATATCCTAAATTCTGCTCACGAATCGGCACAGCACGTCCAGGCTCTCTTGCGTCAGCGGACCAGGGCTTCGGAGTGTACCCAAAGCGTCGAGGGTTGCCTGGTCGGCCGCCTGGAACACAGGCCAAGCTTGCAACTTGCCTTTCCTGAAGAGGGCGCAAGTGGTGTCGCAACCAGTCAGAGCATGGAAGGACGTGATCACATCCGCGTTGAGAGCCCAGTTCATCGTGGATGAGCTGAACGTTGAAAGTCGTCTTGCCAAGCTGGAGGCACGTGTTGGGAGGTATCTTGGGGAAGTGTCGGAGGAGGAGGACGAGGACGTCAGTGTCCGGAGAAACTACGGTTGCCTCCACATCTTTGTCGAGCATGGAGAGATGATATATCATCTTAGTGTCCGCTTCCTCTTGTTCTGAAGCGAACTTGGCTCCGTCCGGTCCAGAAGTTGCCACGGCTTTGTCGCGCCACGCGCAGACGACGCGTAATCCCCATGAATGGTGCTGGATTTGGGAGGCAATGAGAGAGGTCATAGCAGTCTTGCTGCTTTTGGTGGACAAGATGTTAGCCATGGTCATTCCAGCTTTGATCCTCGTCGCTGCTTGGATGTCGATATCGTATCCTCCACCTCGGGCTCGCTGTTCCTCGTCTTGTCTTTGAGGGACGCGCCGATGTCGTACCTGTCAAAGACAAGGTGCAACTCCCCGTAACCAACACCCAGTTGGGCAACTCTCTGCAGGAGGGATCCAACCAGGTCCTTAAAGTTTGCTGAGCCGGCAACGCTGCTGAAGCTGAACGCTGCTGAAGGATAGCCATCCCGTCGAGGACCAGCACGCGAGAGGATGAAGGGGTTTGCGAGGCCGTGGAGACCGCCGCGTTCATCTTCTCCAGAACCCTGAGAAGGGCACTTTTTGTCGTGACCCGCGGGTGGCCTTGGTCGTCAAAGAGGGCAAGAGGGAACAGGGAGAGCTCATAGTTGGAGATGA
The DNA here is from genome assembly GCA_016584305.1 of Chionoecetes opilio. Lineage (NCBI taxonomy): Eukaryota > Metazoa > Arthropoda > Malacostraca > Decapoda > Majidae > Chionoecetes > Chionoecetes opilio. Next base: position 26,146 of record JACEEZ010015381.1, read on the forward strand.
TGGTGCGAAGGTCCAGACTGCTGTCGAGTTGGAGGGCGAGCAGCAGGCGCCGAGTGAAGTCTGAGGATCCCGTGACAATCACCTGCTTCCCTCCGATTGAAACTTTGGCTTTCTTGCCCAGCGTTTTGAATGTATTGGTAGGCTGACGATGCAGGACCTCCCATGGACTTTGCTGCGCAGTCCTGATCCTTCCCTCTTCGTACTTCAAGAGAGCTTCCTTGCCAGTCTCCTCGATTCTTGTCAGTGCGTCCACCATCTTATCTGGAACAACCTTGCGGGAAAGGACGGTGGTGAGTTGGGCTTTCTCGCGAGTGAAGGGGTTATGCTGGCGAAGAAGACCAGCAACCTCTTTGGTCATCTCATGTGTCTTCTTCGTGACCACTGGGCTGTCCTTGTGGTGCTTTGATGCCGTAGCAGAACTTCCGAATGATTTGGCCTTGATTGCCAAGAGTTCGTCTTGGATCAAGAAGAACTTGGTCCTCGTCGAGGGATTTTTCGTGATCCCTACAAGCCCACCGTCACCTTTCAGAGTCCGGTTCACCTGTTCCAAGGCATGGTCGCAGCCAAGGGACGTGAAAGGTACCAACGACTTACGGACGTCCCAGTGTTTCTCCAAGTACGTCCACGCTCTTGGATTTTTGAGGCGGAGGTCCTGCATCATGGCCACGTAAACCGGGACGAACCGGGCGTAGGAGCTTCGATTCATGGCGAAAAAGAACGGTCCGAACTCCTCCAACGTCTTCAGGTGCAGCGCCCAGTCTCCTGTCCGCACAGCCCTGGTGTAGTTCAAAAGCAGGAGGACCATCTTGACGTACGTCATGGAGAACTTGCTCAAGGGACTGTCGTCTGATCCCGCTGACCTCAGGATCTGCAGCTTGGGTGCAAGGATCTCGAGGGCTTTCTTGAAGGAATCCAGTCTTCCATCCTCTGCCAACTCCTGGACGGCGAATTCTTCGGCGCTCTCCATTGTCCCGGAAGAGAACTTGAGAGCTAGGAGTGCACTTGTGAGGATTATGTGTGCCTCAATTCCGCGGTTGACGTGGTTTCCGGCCAAAATCTGCCGGACTGTGGCGGGTCCGTACACCCCCGACTCGTGGAGCACCTCGTCGAAGCCGCTCCCCTCCAGGAAAACACCGATGCACCGCAACATGGCTATGACGATGAGTAGGTAGTAGTACGATGAGTAGGTCGCCAAGGCGGACGATCCAGTTTTCCTTCTTCAAGTTCAACTTGATCTCCAGGAGCTTTGAGAAGAGCGCCATGTCGGCAGCAACAAGCACCGGAGCCCCATCGCCGTTCAGCGCTTGTTGAATTTTCTCCATTTCTGTCATCATGGTGAATATTGACGAGTACTCTGGCGCTGGAGAGTCGAGAATGGGCAAGGTGCAAATTGTCGTCGGTGGGACAGGCGGAACATCCTCGAGTCGGCTGTTGAAGGCTGACCAGCTGGGCATGCTCCGCGGGAGGTCTTTCAGGGCAGCGATGCCGAAGGAGAGTAGGACGAGAGTGTCCTTGTCCTTGGAGTTCTCAGCGCTCTCGAGGCGAGGTTTCTCGAAAGAGAGCGGGGGAAGCTTCGGCTTAAGCGAGCGGTTCATGGGACAGGGGCTGACCTCGTAAATGGAAGCAGGGAGGGGTTCAGCAGCGTCAGAATGAAACTTGAGGGGCTCCAGCTCTGACGGAGAAGATGGGCCGGGCTGAAAGGCAACGCTAACCGTGCCGTGGAAGGTGCCCTTCCCGTCTACTGTGTCTTCTTGGAAATCGATGTTGTCGATGGCAAAGTGAACGAGAAGGCCCTTCTCGAGGCGGCGCGGGATGAACACTCCATCTCGCCGTCCAGCGCTGAGCACCGTTCGGGCAAGCGATGCCTCGAGGCGGAGAAGGGAGGAGTATGAGATAGCCAGCCCGGCACCGTGGAACATCTTAATCATTGCTTTGAATCATTGCAACAGATACAGCCAGAAACATTTCATGACTTTTGATGTGAAATTAAGGCCAAAATTATTCCTTTTATATTTTTTTCCATTTTTTTCCACTTATCTCTAATTTCCATTATAGTTCAGTAATGCGAACAGATACAACCACGGAGTACTCAATAACATTTTATGCACTCTTAATAAGCTTCAATTTGAGTCCAAAACGAGGTCTCTACGACGTCTGGTTCTCATTCTGCAATTTGTAATTGCCAATTTTATTGCCAAATTGCCAAATTGCAAATTGCGCGAAAACTTACCGCTAACGAGTGACCCAACTACGATTTTCGGATTAAGCGGCACAAAATGCTTAAGATAAGACCCTCAAAATACTTCCTTCACCTAATGTGAAGCGAATCGCCCTAAGTGACCCTACTAGTATATTCCATGCGTTTTTCATAGTTTCTTGTAAACTGTTGCGTTATTGTATATATACAAGTAGTTTTACTTATCATATTGCTATAAACCCATAAAATGTAGTGTTCTCAATGATATTAACTAGTTATCGGTGATATATAGCTGTTTTCCTACAAATTGATGTATAAAATCCTCTTTATAGAATAATTTGCACCTATAAGTAGCTTACATTACATTATGCTATTAAATAGAAGAGTAGGAGGTTATTTATTGTGATATAACGGTATATTGCAAGCGTTTTTCATAGTCTCTTGTAAAGTGTAGCGTTATTGTATATATACAAGGAATTTTACTTATCAAATTGCTCTAAACCAATAAAATGTAGTGTTTTCAATGATATTACCTAATTATCGGTGATATATAGCTGTTTTCCTACAAATTGATGTATAAAATCCTCTTTTTAGAATAATTTGCACCTATAAGTAGCTTAAATTACATTAAGCTATTAAATAGAAGAGTAAGAGGTTATTTATTGTGATATAACGGTATATTGCAAGCGTTTTCATAGTTTCTTGTAAACTGTAGCGTTATTGTATATATACAAGTAGTTTTACTTATCATATTGCTATAAACCCATAAAATGTAGTGTTCTCAATGATATTAGCTAGTTATTGGTGATATATAGCTTTTTTCCTACAAATTGAAGTATAAAATCCTCTTTATAGAATAATTTGCACCTATAAGTAGCTTACATTACATTAAGCTATTAAAAAGAAGAGTAGGAGGTTATTTATTGTGATATAACGGTATATTGCAAGCGTTTTTCATAGTTTCTTGTAAAGTGTAGCGTTATTGTATATATACAAGTAGTTTTACTTATCATATTGCTATAAACCCATAAAATGTAGTGTTTTCAATGATTTTAGCTAGTTATCAGTGAAGAGTTTTTTTTTTCTACAAATTGAAGTATATTTCTTTATATCTGTAGTTAAATAGCTTTTGATATTTGCTACAACTATATTTTACAAAATTAATAGCTAAAAATATGTATTTTTCATGAAATTTAGATATCAATTTCAATCATAAAAACAATGTTTTTTCAAGTATTTTAATGTATTTTTGAAGGGCTAAAAAATGTCGAAATTTGACATTTTTCAGCACTCTTACACAACTATATTTTACAATGTTATGAGCTAAAAATATGTATTTTTCATTAAAATTATGTATCAATTTTAATCTTAAAAACAACGTTTTTTCAAGTATTTTAATGTATTTTTGAAAGCCTAAAAAATGTCCAAACTTGACTTTATTCAGCACTTTTACACAACAATATTTTACAATATTATGAGCTTAAAATATGTATTTTTCATGAAATTTATGTATCAATTTTATTCCTAAAAACAACGTTTTTTCATGTGTTTTAATGTATTTTTGAAGGGCTATAAAATGTCGAAAATTGACATTATTCAGCCCTTTTTTTGATAGAGAAATTCAAAATGTGGTATTATAGTTGTTTTCGTTAGAAATTGCTATTTTAAACTACTGTAAGCTTATAATAGGAGTTTGAGACTCTATATTGTGATACAATTGTATATTACACGTGTTTTTCATAGTTTCTTGTTAATTGTAGGTATATATCATTAATAGAAGGAATTTACCTTATGAAAATGCTTTATTCCCTCAAAATGTGTTTTTTTCAATAATTTTTGCTAGTTATCGGTGATTATATCTGTTTTCCTACAAATTGAAGTATACCAACCCTTTTTTTTAGGATAATTTGCACCTACAAGTAGCTTACATTACATTAAGCTAATAAATAGAAGAGTAGGAGGTTATTTATTGTGATATAACGGTTATATATAGTGAAGAGGTTTTTTTTCTACAAATTCAAGTATATTTCTTTTTTATCTGTAGTTAAATAGCTTTGATATTTGCTACAACTATATTTTAACAAAATGAATAGCTAAAATATGTATTTGCCCTGAAATTTAGATATCAATTTTAATCTTAAATACAGTGTTTTTTCAAGTATTTTAATGTATTTTTGAAAGGCTAAAAAATGTCGAAATTTGACATTATTCAGCACTTTTACACAACTATATTTTACAATGTTATGAGCAAAAAATATGTATTTTCTCATGAAATTTAGGTATCAATTTTAATCTTATTAACAACTTTTTTTTCAAGTATTTTAATGTATTTTTGAAAGCCTTTAGGGCTTTCAAAATACATCGAAATTTGACATTATTCGCACTTTTACCACAACAATATTTTAAAATATTACGAGCTTAAAATATGTTTTTTTTCATGAAATTTATGTATCAATTTTATTCTTCAAAACAATGTTTTTTCAAGTGTTTTAATATATTTTTGAAGGGCTAAAAAGTCGAAAAATTGACATTATTCCAGCCCTTTTTTTGATAGAGAAATTCAAAATGTGGTATTATAGTTGTTTTCGTTAGAAATTCCCAAATTTTAAACTACTGTAAGCTTATAATAGGAGTTTGAGACTCTATATTGTGATACAATTGTATATTAAAACGTGTTTTTTCATAGTTTCTTGTTAATTTTTAGTGTTATATCATTAATAGAAGGAATTTTTACCTTATGAAAATGCTTTACCCTCAAAATGTGTTCTTTTCAATAAGTTTTGCTAGTTATCGGTGATATATATCGTTTTCCTACAAATTGAAGTATACAATCCTTTTTTTAGAATAATTTGCACCTATAAGAGCTTACATTACATTAGCTAATAAATAGAGGAGTAAGAGGTTATTTATTGTGATATAACGGTATATTGCATGCGTTTTTCATAGTTTCTTGTAAACTGTAGCGTTATTGTATATATACAAGTACTTTTATTTATCATATTGCTATAAACCCATAAAATGTAGTGTTTTCAATGATTTTAGCTTGTTATCGGTGATATATAGCTTTTTTTCCTACAAATTGAAGTATAAAATCCTCTTTTTAGAATAATTTTCACCTATAAGTAGCTTACATTACATTCAGCTATTAAATAGAAAGAGTAAGAGGTTATTTATTGTGATATAACTTTTAATTGCAAGCTTTTTTTCATAGTTTTTTGTAAACTGTAGCGTTATTGTATATATACAAGTAGTTTTATTATCATATTGCTATAAATCCATAAAATTTATTGTTTTCAATGATATTAGCTTGTTATCGGTGATATATAGCTGTTTTCCTACAAAATTGATTTTATAAAATCCTCTTTTTAGAATAATTTGCACCTATAAGTAGCTTACATTACATTAAGCTATTAAATAGAAGAGTAAGAGGTTATTTATTGTGTATAAGGGTTATTTGCTAGCGTTTTTCATAGTTCTTGTAAACTGTAGCGTTATTGTATATATACAAGTAGTTTACTTATCATATTGCTCTAAACCCATAAAATGTAGTGTTTTCAATGATATTAGCAAATTATCGGTGATATATAGCTGTTTTCCTACAATTAAAGTATAAAATCATCTTTTTAGAATAATTTGCACCTATAAGTAGCTTACATTACATTCAGCTATTAAATAGAAGAGTAAGAGGTTATTTATTGTGATATAGGGTATATTGCAAGCTTTTTCATAGTTTTTTGTAAACTGTAGCGTTATTGTATATATACAAGTATTTTTACTTATCATATTGCTATAAAACCAAAAAATGTAGTGTTCTCAATGATATTACTAGTTATTGGTGAATATAGCGGTTTTCCTACAATTGAATATAAAATCCTCTTTATAGAATAATTTGCACCTATAAGTAGCTTACTTTTAATTAGCTTTTAAAATAAAAGGAGTAAGGATATTTATTTTTGATATAAGGGTATATTGCGAGCGTTTTTCATAGTTTTTGAAAACCTGTAGCGTTTTTGTATATATACAAGTATTTTACTTAACATATTGCTATAAAACCATAAAATGTATTTGTTTTCAATGATTTGATTAGTTTCAGTGAAGAGTTTTTTTTTCTACAATTGAAGTACTTTTTTTATATCTGTAGTTAAATAGCTTTTGATATTTTGTACAACTATATTTCAAAATTAATAGCTAAAAATATGTTATTTTTCATGAAATTTGATATAAATTTTAATCTAAATACAATGTTTTTTCAAGTATTTTAAGTATATTTGAAGGGCTAAAAATGGGGAAATTTGACATTTATTCAGACTTTTACAACAAAACTATATTTTACAATTTATGAGCTAAAAATATGTATTTTTCATGAAATTTGGGTATAAATTTTAATCTTAAAACAATGTTTTTTTAAAGTATTTTAATGTATTTTGAAAGCCTTTAGGCTTAAAAAAATACATCGAAATTTGACATTATTCAGCATTTTTTACACAACAAAAATTTTACAATATTAAGAGCTTAAATATGTATTTTTCATGAAATTTATGTATCAATTTTATGCTTAAAAACAAGTTTTTTTCAAGTGTTTTAATTTATTTTTAAAAGCTAAAAAATGTCGAAAATTGACATTATCAGCCCTTTTTTTGATAGAGAAATTCAAAATTTTGGTTATTATAGTTGTTTCGTTAAAAATTTGGCATTTTAAACTACTGAAGCTATAATAGGAGTTTGAGACTCTATATGGTGATACAATTTGTATATTACACGTGTTTTTCACAGTTTCTTGTTAATTGAAGTGTTATATCCATTAATAGAAAGAATTTACCTAATGATATGCTTTATACCCTCAAAATGTGTTCTCTTCAATGATTATACCTAGTTATCGGTGATATAGAGCTGGTTCCTAGTAATTGAAGTATACAATCCTTGTTTTACAATAATTTGCACCCATAAGTAGCTTATATTACATTAAGCTGATAAATAGAAGAATAGTAGGTTATTTTTTGTGATATAACGGTATATTGGGATGCGTTTTTCATAGTTTGTGTAAACTGTAGGGGTTATTGTATAATACAAGTAGTTTTACTTATCATATTGCTATAAACCCATAAAATTTATTTTTTTCAATTTATATTAGCTTGTTATCGGTGATATATAGCTGTTTTCCTACAAATTGAAGTATAAAATCCTCTTTTAGAATAATTTGCACCTATAAGTAGTTACATTACATTAAGCTATTAAATAGAAGGGGTTAAGAGGGTTTTTTATTGTGATATAAAGTTATATTGCTAGCGTTTTTTATAGTTCTTTTTAAACTGTAGCGTTATTGTATATACACAAGTAGTTTTACTTACATATTACTATAAACCCATAAAAAGTAGTGTTTCAATGAATTTAACTCGTTATCGGTGATATATAGCTGTTTCCCACAAATTAATGTATAAAAGCCTCTTTATAGAATAATTTGCACCTATAAGTAGCTTACATTACATTAAGCTATTAAAAAGAAGGGAGGGGGTTTTTTTATTGTGATATGAACGGTATATTGCAAGCGTTCTTCATAGTTTCTTGTAAACTGTAGCGTTATTGTTTATTAACAAGTAGTTTTACTTATCATATGCTCTAAACCCATAAAATGTAGTGTTTTTTTAATGATATTAGCTAATTATCGGTGATATATAGCTGTTTTCCTACAAATTGATGTATAAAATGCTCTTTTAAGAATAATTTGCACCTATAAGTAGCAACATTACATTAAACTATTAAATAGAAGAGTAAAGTTATTTATTTGTATATAACGGTATATTGCAAGCGTTTTTCATAGTTTCTTGTAAACTGTAGCGTTATTGTATATATACAAGTAGTTTTACTTTCATATTACTATAAACCCCTAAAATGTAGTGTTCCCAATGATATTAGCTAGTTATTGGTGATATATAGCTGTTTTCCTACAAATTTAGTATAAAAGCCTCTTATAGAATAATTTGCACCTATAAGTAGCTTACATTACATTCAGCTATTAAATAGAAAGTAAGAGGTTATTATTGGATATAAGTTATATTGCAACATTTTCATATTTTTTGAACTGTAGCGTTTTTTGATATAACAAAGTTTTCTTATCTATTTCTAAAACCCATAAATGTAGTGTTCTCAATATATTAGCTAGTTATTTGTGATATATAGTGTTTTCTACAAATTTAAGTAAAAAGCCTCTTTAAGAAAAATTTGCACCTATAAGTACTTACATTATTTAATATTAAATAAAGAGTGAGGTTATGTTTTTTGATATAAGGATATTGCGAGCGTTTTTCATAGTTTTTGTAACGTAGCGTTATTGTTTTAAAAAATANTAAAAAATTTTTGCTAGCGTTTTTTCATATTTTTCTTGTAAACTGTACGTTATGTATATACACAAGTAGTTTTACTACATATTGCTATAAACCCAAAATGTAGGTTCTCAATGAGATTAACTAGTTATCGGTGATATATAGCTGTTTTCCTACAAATTGATGTATAATTTTCTTCTTTTTAGAATAATTTGCACCTATAAGTAGCTTACATTACATTAAGCTATTAAATAGAAGAGTAAGAGGTTATTTATTGTGAATAACGGTATATTGCAAGCGTTTTTCATAGTTTTCTTGAAAAACTTAGCGTTATTGTATATATACAAGTAGTTTTACTTATCATATTGCTATAAACCCATAAAATGTAGTGTTCCTAATGATATTAATTAGTTATTGGTGATATATAGCTGTTTTTCTACAAATTGATGTATAAAAGCCTCTTTATAGAATAATTTGCACCTATAAGTAGCTTACATTACATTCAGCTATTAAATAGAAGAGTAAGAGGTTATTTATTGTGATATAACGTTATATTGCAAGCATTTTTCATTTTTTTTTGTAAACTGTAGCGCTAGTGTATATATACAAGTAGTTTTACTTATCATATTGCTATAAACCGTAGTTTTACTTATCATATTGCTATAAACCCATAAAACGTAGTGTTCTCAATGATATTAGCTAGTTATTTGGTGATATATAGCTGTTTTCCTACAAATTGAAGTATAAAATCCTCTTTATAGAATAATTTGCACCTATTTAATAGCTTACATTATATTAAGCTATTAAATAGAAGAGTAGGAGGTTATTTATTGTGATATAAAGGTATATTGCGAGCGTTTTTCATAGTTTCTTGTAAACTGTAGCGTTATTGTATATACACAAGTAGTTTTACTTATCATATTGCTATAAACCCATAAAATGTAGTGTTTTCAATGATTTGAACTAGTTATCAGTGAAGAGTTGTTTTTTTCTACAAATTGAAGTATATTTCTTTATATCTGTAGTTAAATAGCTTTTGATATTTGCTACAACTATATTTTACAAAATTAATAGCTAAAAATATGTATTTTTCATGAAATTTAGATATCAATTTTAATCTTAAATACAATGTTTTTTCAAGTATTTTAATGTATTTTTGAAAGGCTAAAAAATGTCGAAATTTGACATTATTCAGCACTTTTACAGAACCATATTTTACAATGTTATAAGCTAAAAATATGTATTTTTCATGAAATTTAAGTATCAATTTTTAAATCTTATAAACAACGTTTTTTCAAGTATTTTAATGTATTTTGAAAAGCCTAAAAAATGTCGAAATTTGACATTATTCAGCACTTTTACACAACAATATTTTACAATATTATGAGCTTCAAATATGATTTTTCATTAAATTTATGTATCAATTTTATTCTTAAACCAACGTTTTTTCAAGTATTTTAATGTATTTTTGAAGGGCTAAAAAAAATTTCGAAAATTGACATTATTCAGCCTTTTTTTGATAGAGAAATTTCAAAATGAGGTATTATAGTTGTTTTCGTTAGAAATTGCTGTTTTAATCTACTGTAGCTTATAATAGGAGTTTGAGACTCTATATTGTGATCAAATTGTATATTACACGTGTTTTTCATAGTTTCTTGTTAATTGTAGTGTTATATCCATTAAAAAATAAGGGGAAGGGGGAAAAAAAATTTTCAACCCGTTATTTGGGGGCAAAAAAAGGCTTTATCCCCTCAAATGGGTTCTTTTCAATGATTTTTAGTTAGTTACGGCTTGATATATAAGCGTTTTCCTACAAATTGAAGTATACAATCCTTTTTTTTTTAGAATAATTTGCCAACTATAAGTAGCTTACATTACATTAAGCTAATAAAATAAAAGAGTAATAGGTTATTTATGTGATATAACGGTATATGCAATCGTTTTTCATAGTTTCTTCTAAACTGTAGGTTATTGTATATATCAAGTAGTTTTACTTATCATATTGCTATAAACCCATAAAAATGTAGTGTTCTCAATGATATTAACTAGTATCGGGATAATATAGATGTTTTCTACAAATTGAGTCAAAATTCTCTTTATCGAAAATTTGCACCTATAAGTAGCTTACAATTACATTATGCTATTAAAAGAAGAGTAGGAGGTTATTTATTGTGATATAACGGTATTATTGCCAAGCGTTTTTCATAGTCTCTTGTAAGGTAGCCGTTATGCTATATATACAAGGAGTTTACTTATGAAATGCTCAAAACAATACAATTTAGTGTTTTCAATGATATTACCTAATATCGGTAGATATATAAGATTTTTTCCTACAAATGGATTGTATAAAATCCTCTTTTAGAATAATGCACCATAAGATTAGCTTAAATTACATTAAGCTATTAAATAGAAGAGTAGAGGTTATTTATTGTGATATAACGGTATATTGCAAGCGTTTTTCATAGTTTCTTGTAAACTGTAGCGTGATTGATATATACAAGTAGGTTTTATTATCATATGCTGTAAACCCATAAAAATTAGTGTTAGCAATGATATTAGCTAGTTATTGGTGATATATAGTGTTTTCCTACAAATGAAGTAAAAATCTTCTTTATAGAAATAATTTGCACCTAAAGTAGCTTACATTACCATATTAAGCTATTAAGAGTAAGAGTAGGAGGTTATTTATTGTGATATAACGTATATTGCTAGCGTTTTTCATAGTTCTGTAAAACTGTAGCAGTTATGATATACAAAAGTAGGTTTTACTTATTCATATTGCCTATAACACATAAAATGTAGTGTTTCAATGAGATAACTAGTTATCGGTGATCTATAGCTGTTTCCTACAAAGTGATGTATAAAACACTCTTTATAGATTAATTTCACCCTAGAAGTAGCTGACATACATTAAGGCTTTAAATAGAAGAGTAGTAGGAGGTTATTTATTGTGATATGACGGTATATTGCAAGCGTTTCATAGTTTCGTGTAAAACTGTCGTCGTGTATTGTATAGTACAAGTGTTTTACTTATCATATTGCTCTCAAACCCATAAAATGTAGTGTTTTCAATGATAGTAGCTAATTATCGGGATATATAGCTGTTCTCCTACCAAATGATGTATAAAATCCTCTTTATAGAAAATTTGCACCTATAAGTAGACTTACATTAATTAAGCTATTAAATAGAAGAGTAAGAGGTTAGATTGTGATAGTAACGGTATATTGCAAGCGTTTTTCATAGGTTTCTTGTAAACTGTAGCGTTATTGTATATATACAAGTAGTATTTACTTATCTATTGCTAATAAACCCATAAAGGTAGGTGTTCCTAATGATATTAGCTAGTTATTGGTGATATAAGCTGTTTTCCTACAACTTGATGTATAAAAGCCTCTTTTATAGAAGAATTTGCAAATATAAGTAGCTTAAATACATTCAGCTATTAAATAGAAGAGTAAGAGGTTTATTTATTGGTATAAACGTTATGCTTATGCAAGCATTAATCATATTTTGTTGTAAACATGTAGCGGTATTGTATAATAAAGTAGTTTACTTATAATATTGCCTTATAAAAACCATTAAATGTAGTGTTTTCAATGATTTGAGTAGTTATCAGTGCAAGGGTTTGTATTTCTACAAATTGAAGTATAATTTCTTTTATCTGTAGTAAATAGCTTTTGATATTTGCTACAACTATATTTTACAAATTAATAGCTTAAAAAATATGGATTTTTCATGAATTTAGATATCAATTTTAATCTTTAAATAAAATGTTTTTTCAAAGATATTTTAATGTATTTTTGAAAGGCTAAAAATGTCGAATTGACATTATCAGCACTTTTACAAACTAATTTGACAATGTTATGAGCTAAAAATATGTACTTTTTCAGGAAATTTAGGCATCAATGTTAATCTTATAAACAAGTTTTTTCAAGTTATTTTAAGGATTTTGAAAAGCCTAAAAAATGTCGAAATTTGAAATTATTCAGCACATTTTACACAACAATACTTACAAATATTATGAGCTTAAAATATGTATTTTTCAGGAAATTATGTATCAATTTTATCTTAAAAACAACGTTTTTTCCAAGTGTTTTAATGTATTTTTGAAGGGCTAAAAAATGTCGAATGACATTATTCAGCCAATTTTTTTTTGATAGAGAAATTCAAATGTGGTATTATAGTTGTTTCGTTAGAAAATTGCTATTTTAAACCTACTGTAAGCTTATAATATGAGTTGAGAATCTAATGTGATACAATTGGTATATTACACGTGCTATCATAGTTTCTTGTTAATTGTAGTGTTATACATTAATAGAAGGAATTTCCTTATGAAAAATGCTTTTATACCCTCAAAATGTGTTCTTTTCCATGATTTTACTAGTTAATCGGTTATAATAGCTGTTTTCCTACTAATTGAGTATACAATCCTTTTTTGAATAATTTGCACCTTATAAGTGCTTACATTACATTAAGCTGATAAATAGAAGAGTAGGAGGTGATTTATGTGATATAACGGTATATTGCAAGCGTTTTCATAGTCTCTGTAAAGGTGTTAGCGTATTGTAATAACAAGGAGTTTTTACTTATCAAATTGCTCTAAACCAAAAAATGTAGTGTTTTCAATGATATACCTAATTACGGTGATATATAGCTTGTTTCCTACAAATTGAAGTAATATAAAATCCTCTTTTTAGAAAATTTGCAAATAATGTGGTATTTATCATTATACCATTTATCATTACATTACTTTAGCTAATGTAAGTAGCTTAAAATTACAATTAAGCTATTAAAAGCAAGAGTAAGAGGTTCTTTATTGTGATATAACGGGTAATATTGAAGCGTTTTTCATAGTTTATTGTAAATGTAGCGTTATTTGATATATACAAGTAGTTTTACTATCATATTGCTATAAAACCCATAAAAGTAGTGTTATCCATGATATAGCTAGTTAATTGAGTGATATATAGCTTTTCTACAAATTTTGAAGTATAAAATCCTCTTTATAGAATAATTTCGCAATATAAGTAGCTTACATTACATTAAGCTATTAAAAAGAAGAGTAGGAGGTTATTATTGTGATATAACGGTATATGCAAGCGTTTTCATAGTTTCTTGTAAAGTGTAGCGTTATTTATATATACAAGTAGTTTTACTATATATTGCTTGTAAACCCATTAAAAAGGTAGTGTTTCAATGATTTAGTAGTTATCAGTGAGAGTTTTTTTCTTCTACAAAGTGAAGTATATTTTATATCTGTAGTTAAATGAGCTTGATATTTGATACAACTATATTTTACAAAAATTAATAGCTAAAAATAGTATTTTTCATGAAATTTTAGATATCAATTGTCAATCCTAAAAAAATGTTTTTTCAAGTATTTTAATTTATTTTGAAAGGCTAAAAAATGTCGAAATTTGACATTATTCAGCACTTTTACACAAACTATATTTACAAATGTTATGAGTAAAAATATGTATTTTTCATTTAAAATAGGTATCAATTATAATCTTAAAAAACAACGTTTTTCAAATATTTAATGTAGTTTTGAGAAGCCTAAAAAAATGTTCGGAAACTTGACATTATCAGTCCACTTTACACAACAAGATTTTACAATATTACGAGCTTAAAATATTTATTCCATGAAAATTTATGTACTCAAAATTTATTCTTTAAAACAAAACAAGTTTTTCAAGTGTTGTAATTATATTTTTTGAAGGGAACAAAATGTCGAAAATGACATTATTCAGCCCTGTTTTTGATAGACAATTCAAAATGTGGTAATATAGTTGTTTTTCGTAGAAATTGCTATTTTTAAACTACTGTAAGCTTATATAGGAGTTTGAGACTCTATATTCTTTTTGTGGATACAATGTATATTACAACGTTGTTTTTCACAGTTTCTTGTTAATGAAGTGTTATATCATTAATAGAAGGATTACCTAATGATAATGCTTTATACCTCAAATGTGTTCTCTTCAATGATTATACCTAGTTATCGGTGATATAGAGCTGGTTTCCTAGTAATTGAAGTATACAATCCTTTTTTTAGAAAATTTGCACTATAGTAGCTTATATTACATTAAGCTGATAAAAGAAGAATAATAGGTTAATTAATGTGTCTAACGGTATTGCATGCGTTTTTCATAGTTTCTTGTAAACGTAGCCGTTAATTGTTATATACAAGTAGTTTACGTATCATAGTGCTATAAACCAAAAATTTATTGTTTTCAATGATATTAGCTTGTTATCGGTGATAAATAGAAGTTTCCTACAAATTGAAGTAGAAAATCTTCTTTTTTAGAATAATTGCAACTATAAGTAGCTTACATTACATTAAGCTATCAAAATAGAGAGTAGTAGGAGGTTATTTATGGATTATAACGTATATGCTAGCATTTTTCATAGTTCTTTGTAACGTAGCGTATTGTAATACCCAAGTAGTTTGACTTCTCATAGTGCTATAAAACCCATAAAATGTAGGTGTTCTCAATGAGATGAACTAGTATATCGGTGATTATATAGCATGTGTTCCTACAAATTGAGATAAAAGCTCTTAATGAATAGTTTGCACCTAAAGTAGCTTACATTACATTCAGCTATTAAATAGAAGAGTAATATGTTCTTCTGTGATATAAACGTAAATTGCAAGCATTTTTATCGTTTTTGTAACCTGTAGCGTTAGTGTTATATAAAGTAGGATTACTTATTCATATGCGATAAACCCATAAAATGTAAGTGTTCTCAAGATATTAGTAGTTATTGGTGATATATAGCTGTTTTCCTACAAATGAAGTATAAAATCCTCTTTATAGAATAAGTTGACACCTATAAGTAGCTTACATTAATTAAGTATTAATGAAGAGTAGGATAGGAGGTTATTATTGTGATATAAAAGGTATTATTGCGAGCGTTTTCATAGTTTCTTATAACTGTAGACGTATTGGTATATATAAAGTAGTTTTACTTATCATATTGCTATAAACCCAATACAAATGTGTGTTTTCAAATGATTGGCGCTCTTTATCAGTGAAGAGTTTGTTTTTTTTTCTACAAATTGAAGTATATTTCTTATATCTGTAGTTAAATAGCTTTTTAGATTTGATACGACTTATATTTTAAAATTGAATAGCTAAAAAATATGTAGTTTCATGAAATTTAGATATCAATTTTAATCTTAAATACATGTTTTATCAAAGTATTTTAATGTATTTTGAAAGGCCTAAAAAATGTCGAAATTTGGACATTATTCAGCACTGTTACACAAAACAATATTGCTACCAATATGATAAGCTTAAAATATGATTTTCAGAAATTTATCTGTATCACTTTGTATTCCTAGAAACAACGTTTTTTCAAGTCGTTTTAATGTATTTTGGAGGGATAAAAAAAGTCGAAAATTGACATTATTAACCCCTTTTTTGATAGAAGAAATTCAAAAAGTGGTTATTATAGTTGTTCGTTAGAAGAAATGCTATTTTAAACTACTGTAAGTGTATTAGGAGTTTGAGGACTCTATATTGTGATACAATTGTATATTACAAGTGTTTTTCATAGTTCTGTTAATTTGTAGGTTATATATTTAATAGAAGGATTTACCTTGTGAAACTGCTTTATACCCTCAAAATGTGTTTTCATGATATTAGCTTGTTTATCGGTGCTATATAGCTGTTTTCCTACAAATGAAGCATAAATCCTCTTTTTAGAATAATTGCACCTATAAGTAGCTTACATTACATTAAAGCTATTAAATAGAAGAGTAAGAGGTTATTATTGTGATATAACGTTATAATGCTAGCGTTTTTCATAGTTTCTTGTAAACGGTCGCGTTATTGTATTTACCCAAGTAGTTTTACTTTCATATTGACTAAAACCCATAAAGTGTAGGTTCTCAATTGAGTTAGCTAATTATAATTATCGAGATATATAGCTGTTTCCTACAAATTGAAGTATAAAATCTATTTTTAGATAATTTCTGACACCTATAAATAAGCTTAATTACAGTAAGTATTGAAATAGAGGAGTAAGAGGTTATTTATGTGATAATAACGGTAATGCAAGCCGTTTTTCATAGTTCTTGTAATATGTAGCTTATTGATATATACAAAGTAGTTTTACATATCATTTGCTATAAACCCATAAAATGGTAGTGTTTCAATAGATTTTAGCTAGTTATCAGTGAAGATTTGTTTTTTCTACAAATGAAGTATTTTCTTTATATCTGGAGCTAAATAGCTTTTGATATTTGCTAAAGCTATATCTTACAAAATAATAGCTACAAATATGTATTTTTCAGAAATGTAGATATCAATTTCAATCTTAAAAACAATGTTTTTTCAAGTATTTAATGTATTTTTGAAAGGCCTAAAAAATGTCGAAATTTGAATTATTCAGAGTTTTTACACAAACTATATTTTACAATGTTATGAGCTAAAAATATGTATTTCATGAAATTTAGGGTATCAATTTAATCTTAAAACCAACGTTTTTTGTTTTAAGTATTTAATTGATTTTTGAAGGGTCTAAAAAATGTCGAAAATTGGGACATTATTCAGCAATTTTTTTTGATAGAGAAATTAAATGTGGTATTATAGTGTTTCGTTAGAAATTGCTATTTTAAAATACTGTAAGCGTATAATAGGAGTTTGGATCTATATTGTGATGATACAATTGATATTACACGTGCTATTCATAGTTTCTTGTAATAAGGTTATATCATTATATGAATGGGAATTACCCTTATGAAAATGCTTTTTACCTACAAAATGTGTTCTTTTCAATGATTTTACCCTAGTTATCGGTGATATATAGCGTTTTCCTACAAATTGAAGATTACAATCCGTTGTTTTGTTGAATAATTTGCACCTATAAAGGGCCGTACATACATTAAGCTCGATAAAATAGAAGAGTAATAAGTAATTATTTGTGATATAACGGTATATTGCAAGCGTTTTCATTTCTTGTAAACGTAGCGTTATTGTATATATACAAGTAGTGGTACTTATAATATTGCTATAGACCCATAAAATGTAGTGTTCTCAATGATATTAACTGTAGTTATCGGTGGATATATAGCTGTTTTTCCTACAAAATTGATGTTATAAAGTCCTCTTTATCGAATAATTTGCACCTATAAGTAGCCTTACATACATTATGCTATTAATAGAAGAGTAGTAGGGGCGGAGGTATTTCTGTGATATAACGGTATATTTGCACAGCGTTTTTCATAGTCTCTGCTAAAGTGTAGCGTTATTGTATATATAAAGGAGTTTTACTTATCAAATTGCCTCTAAACCAATAAAATGTAGTGTTTTCAATGATAGTACCCTAATTATCGGTGATAGATAGCGTTTTCCTACAAATTGATGTATACAATCCTCTTTTTAGAATAATTTGCACCGATAGATAGCTTAAATTACATGTAAGCCTATTAAATAGAAGAGTAAGAGGTTATTTTGTGTGATATAAACGTATATTGCAAGCGTTTTTCATAGTTTCTTGTAAACTGTAGCGTTATTGTATATATACAAGTAGTATACTTATCATATGCTATAAAAAACCCATAATGTATGTTCTCAATGATCATTAGCTAGTTATTGGTGAATATAGCTTTTTCCTACAAATGAAGATAAAAATCCTCTTATAGACTAATTTGAACCTATAAGTAGCTTACATTACATTAAGCTATTAAAAAGAAGAGTAGGAGGTTATTTTATTGTGATTAACGGTATATTGCAAGCGTTTTTTCATAGGTTCTTGTAAAAGTAGCGTTATTGTATATATACAAGTAGTTTTACTTATCATATTGCTATAACACCATAAAATGTGTATGTTTCAATGATTTTAGCTAGTTATCAGTGATGATTGTTTTTTTCTACAAATTGACGTGTATTTTCTTTATAAGCTGTAGTTAACCTAGCTTTTGATAATTTGCCTAACTATATTTTACAAAATTAATAGCTAAAAATATGTATTTTCATGAAATTTAAGATATCAATTTCAATCATAAATACAATGGTTTTTTCAAGGATTTAATGTATTTTTGAAAGGACTAAAAAAATGTAGAAATGGGACATATCAGCACTTTACACAACTAGATTACAATGTTATGAGAAAAAATATGTATTTTTCATTAAATTAGGTATCAATTATAATCTTAAAACAAGTTTTTTCAAGTATTTAAGTGTATTGTTTGTAAAGCCTAAAAAATGTCTAAAACTTAACATTATTCAGCAACTTTTACACAACAATATTTTACAATAATTACTAGCTAAAATATTTATTTTTCATGAAATTTATATGTATCAAAATTTATTCTTAAAAACAATGTTTTTCAAGTGTTTTAAGATATTTTTTGAAGGGCTACAAACATGTCGAAAATTGACATTATCAGCCCTTTTTTTGATAGACAAATTCAAAATGTGGTAAATAGTTGTTTTCGTTAGAAAATTGTATTTTAAACACACTGTAAGCTTATAATAGAGTTTGAGACTCTAGTAGTGTGATACAATTGTAATTACACGTGTTTTTCCACAGTTCTTGGTAATTGAATTGTAGTCACTTATTAGAAGGAATTTACCTAAGGATATGCTTTATACCCTCAAACTGTGTTTCTCTTCAATGATTTATACTAGTATCGGTGATATATAGTGGTTTCCTAGTAATTGAAGTATTACAATCCTTTTTTTAGAACTAATTTGCACCTATAAGTAGCTTATATGCCATTAGCTGATAAATAGAAGAAGAATAGGTTAATATTGTGATTATAACGGTATATTGCATGCGTTTTCATAGTTTCTTGTAAAACTGTAGAGTTATGTATTATATACATAGTAGTTTTACTTATCATATGGCCTCTAAACCCATAAAACTTATTGTTTTCAATGATATTAGCTTGGTTATCGGTGATATATAGAAGTTTTCCTACAATTGAAGTATAAAATCCTCTTTTAGAATAATTTGCAACCTATTAAGTGCTATTACATCATTAAGCTTAATTAAATAGAAGAGAGGAGGTTATTTATGTGATATAACGTTATTTGCTAAGCAATTTCATAGTTTCTTGGAAACTGTAGCGTTATTGTATATACACAAGTTAGTTTTACTTATCATATGCTATAAACCATAAAATGTAGTGTT
Organism: Chionoecetes opilio; assembly: GCA_016584305.1. Lineage (NCBI taxonomy): Eukaryota > Metazoa > Arthropoda > Malacostraca > Decapoda > Majidae > Chionoecetes > Chionoecetes opilio. Next base: position 45,803 of record JACEEZ010015381.1, read on the forward strand.
TCCATGAGATTAACTATTTATCGGTGATATATAGCTGTTTTCCTACAAAATTGAGTATTAAAAGGCCTCTTTATAGAATAAAATTTTTGTTTTTTTTTTGCACCTATAAGTAGCTTACATTACATTAGCAGAAATAGAAGAGTTAGGAGGTTATTTATTGTGATATGACGGTATATTGCAAGCGGTTTTCATAGTTTCTTTGTAAAAACGTCGCGTTATTGGATATTATACAAGTAGTTTTACTTAATCATATTGCTCTAAACCCATAAAAATGTAGTGTTTTCAAGATATTAGCTTTGTAATTATCGCGTTATATATAGCTGTTTTCCACAAATTGCTGTATAAACTCCTCTTTTTAGAATAATTTGACCTATAGTAAGCTTACATTACATTAAAGCTATTACAATAGAAGAGTAAGAGGTTATTTATTGGATATAACGGTATATTGCAAAGCGTTTTTTTTCATAGTTCTTGAAACTGTCGCGTTATGTTAATATATACAAGAGTTTACTTATCATATTGCTTATAACACCCATAAAATGTAGTGGTTATAAATGATATAGCTAGTTATTTGGTGATATATAGCGTTTTCTACAAAAGGAAGTATTAAAATATCTTTATAGAATAATTTGCACCTATTAAGTAGCTACATTATATTAAGCTATAAATTAAAAGGTAGGAGGTTAGTATTGTGATTATAAAGGTATATGCGAGCGTTTTTCAAGTTTCTTGTAAACGTAGGCTATTGTATATATACAAAGTAGTTTTACTTATCATATTGCTCATAAACCATAAATGTAGTGTTTTCAATGATTTTGAGCTAGTTATCAGTGAAAGAGTTGTTTTTTCTACAAATGAAGTATATTTATTTATATCTGTAGTAAATAGCTTTTGATATTGGCTACGACTATATTTTACAAATAAATAACTAAAAATATGTTTTTTCATGAAATTTAGATATCAATTTTTATCTTAAATACAATGTTTTTTCAAGTATTTTAATGTATTTTGAAAGGCTAAAAAATGTCGAAATTTGACATTATTCAGCACTTTTACACAACTATATTTTACAATGTTATGAGCTAAAAATATGTATTTTTCATGAAATTTAGGTATCAATTTTAATCTTATAAACAACGTTTTTTCAAGTATTTTAATGTATTTTCGAAAGCCTAAAAGATGTCGAAATTTGACATTATTCAGCACTTTTACACAACAATATTGTACAATATTATGAGCTTAAAATATGTATTTTTCATGAAATTTATGTATCAATTTTATTCCTAAAAACAACGTTTTTTCAAGTGTTTTAATGTATTTTTGAAGGGCTAAAAAATGTCGAAAATTGACATTATTCAGCCCTTTTTTTGATAGAGAAATTCAAAATGTGGTATTATAGTTGTTTTCGTTAGAAATTGCTATTTTAAACTACTGTAAGCTTATAATAGGAGTTTGAGACTCTATATTGTGATACAATTGTATATTACACGTGTTTTTCATAGTTTCTTGTTAATTGTAGTGTTATATCATTAATAGAAGGAATTTACCTTGTGAAAATGCTTTATACCCTCAAAATGTGTTCTTTTCAATGATATTAGCTTGTTATCGGTGATATATAGCTGTTTTCCTACAAATTGAAGTATAAAATCCTCTTTTTAGAATAATTTGCACCTATAAGTAGCTTACATTACATTAAGCTATTAAATAGAAGAGTAAGAGGTTATTTATTGTGATATAACGTTATATTGCTAGCGTTTTTCATAGTTTCTTGTAAACTGTAGCGTTATTGTATATATACAAGTAGTTTTACTTATCATATTGCTATAGACCCATAAAATGTAGTGTTCTCAATGATATTAGCTAATTATAATTATCGGTGATATATAGCTGTTTTCCTACAAATTGAAGTATAAAATCCTCTTTTTAGAATAATTTGCACCTATAAATAGCTTACATTACATTAAGCTATTAAATAGAGGAGTAAGAGGTTATTTATTGTGATATAACGGTATATTGCAAGCGTTTTTCATAGTTTCTTGTAAATTGTAGCTTTATTGTATATATACAAGTAGTTTTACATATCATATTGCTATAAACCCATAAAATGTAGTGTTTTCAATGATTTTAGCTAGTTATCAGTGAAGAGTTGTTTTTTTCTACAAATTGAAGTATATTTCTTTATATCTGTAGCTAAATAGCTTTTGATATTTGCTACAACTATATCTTACAAAATTAATAGCTAAAAATATGTATTTTTCATGAAATTTAGATATCAATTTCAATCTTAAAAACAATGTTTTTTCAAGTATTTTAATGTATTTTTGAAAGGCTAAAAAATGTCGAAATTTTGATATTATTCAGCACTTATACACAACTATATTTTACAATGTAGAGCTAAAAATATGTATTTTTATGAAATTAGGTTCAATTTAATCTAAAAACAACGTTTTTCAAGTATTTAATTATTTTAAGGCTAAAAATTCGAAAATTGAATTAATCAGCCTTTTTTGATAGAGAAATCAAAATGTGGTATTATAGTTGTTTTCGTTTAGAAATTGATATTTAAATTATTGAAAAATTTTTTTTTTAAATTTTTTAAAAAATTTTTCATTTTTAAGTTTTTTTAATTTAATTTTATCTTAAAAAAGGTTTTTTTTTTTTTTTTTAAAAAACAAAGGGTTTTTTTTCCCAAAAAAAATTTAACCAAAAAATTTTTTAAAA
>JACEEZ010015381.1:49212-109206 GCA_016584305.1 Chionoecetes opilio
CTTTTTTTTGATATTTGCTACAACTATATTTTACAAAATTAATAGCTAAAAATATGTATTTTTCATGAAATTTAGATATCAATTTCAATCATAAAAACAATGTTTTTTCAAGTATTTTAATGTATTTTTGAAAGCCTAAAAAATGTCGAAATTTGACATTATTCAGCACTTTTACACAACTATATTTTACAATGTTATCAGCTTAGAATATGTGTTTTTCATGAAATTTATGTATCAATTTAATTCTTCAAAACAACGTTTTTTCAAGTGTTTTAATGTATTTTTGAAAGCCTAAAAAATCTCGAAATTTGACATTATTCAGCACTTTTACACAACTATATTTTACAATATTATAGCTTACATTACATTAAGCTATTAAATAGAAGAGTAAGAGGTTATTTATTGTGATATAACGTTATATTGCTAGCGTTTTTCATAGTTTCTTGTAAACTGTAGCGTTATTGTATATACACAAGTAGTTTTACTTATCATATTGCTATAAACCCATAAAATGTAGTGTTCTCAATGAGATTAACTAGTTATCGGTGATATATAGCTGTTTTCCTACAAATTGATGTATAAAACCCTCTTTATAGAATAATTTGCACCTATAAGTAGCTTACATTACATTAAGCTATTAAATAGAAGAGTAAGAGGTTATTTATTGTGATATAACGGTATATTGCAAGCGTTTTTCATAGTTTCTTGTAAACTGTAGCGTTATTGTATATATACAAGTAGTTTTACTTATCATATTGCTATAAACCCATAAAATGTAGTGTTCCTAATGATATTAGCTAGTTATTGGTGATATATAGCTGTTTTCCAACAAATTGATGTATAAAAGCCTCTTTATAGAATAATTTGCACCTATAAGTAGCTTACATTACATTCAGCTATTAAATAGAAGAGTAAGAGGTTATTTATTGTGATATAACGTTATATTGCAAGCATTTATCATAGTTTTTTGTAAACTGTAGCGTTATTGTATATATACAAGTAGTTTTACTTATCATATTGCTATAAACCCATAAAATGTAGTGTTCTCAATGATATTAGCTAGTTATTTGGTGATATATAGCTGTTTTCCTACAAATTGAAGTATAAAATCCTCTTTATAGAATAATTTGCACCTATAAGTAGCTTACATTATATTAAGCTATTAAATAGAAGAGTAGGAGGTTATTTATTGTGATATAAAGGTATATTGCGAGCATTTTTCATAGTTTCTTGTAAACTGTAGCGTTATTATATATATACAAGTAGTTTTACTTATCATATTGCTATAAACCCATAAAATGTAGTGTTTTCAATGATTTGAGCTAGTTATCAGTGAAGAGTTGTTTTTTTCTACAAATTGAAGTATATTTCTTTATATCTGTAGTTAAATAGCTTTTGATATTTGCTACAACTATATTTTACAAAATTAATAGCTAAAAATATGTATTTTTCATGAAATTTAGATATCAATTTTAATCTTAAATACAATGTTTTTTCAATTATTTTAATGTATTTTTGAAAGGCTAAAAAATGTCGAAATTTGACATTATTCAGTACTTATACACAACTATATTTTACAATGTATGATGCTAAAAAATATGTATTTTTCAATGAAATTATGTATTAATTTTATTCTTAAAAAACAACGTTATTTCAAGTGTTTAAATGTATTTTGAAGCGGCTAAAAAATGTCGAAAATGACATTTTATCAGTCCTTTTTTTGAGTTAGGAGAAATTCAAATTGTGGTATTATAGTTGTTTTCGTTAGGAATTGCTATTTTTAAAATAATGTAAGCTTATAAAAGGAGTTTGAGGACTCTATATTGTGATTACAATTGTATTATTACAGGTGTTTTCATAGTTTCTTGTTAATTGTAGTGTTATTATCATTAATAGAAGGAATTTACTTATGAAAATGCTTTATACTCAAAATGTGTTCTCTTCATGATATTAGCTTGTTATCGGTGATATATAGCTGTTTACCTACAAATTGAAGTATAAACTCCTCTTTTTTTTAGAAGAATTCACTATAAGTAGCTTTACATTACAGCTAAGCATATTAAATAGCAAAAGTAGAGGATTATGTATTGTGATATAACGTTATATTGCTAGCGTTTTCATTAGTTTCTTGTACTAAAACTGTAGCGTTATTGTATTTAACAAGTAGTCTTTACTTATCATATTGCTATAAACCCATAAAATGTTAGTGTTCTCAATGAGATTAGCTACATTATAATTACGATGATATTAGCTGTTTTCCTACAAATTGAAGTATAAAATCCTCTTTTTTCAGAATAATTTGCACTATAAATAGCTTACATTACATTAAGCTATGAAATAGAGAGTAAGAGTTATTTATTGTGATGATAACACGGTATATTGCACAGCCGTTTTTCAGAGTTTCTTGTAAATTTTAGCTTTATTGTATATATACAAGTATGTTTTTACAATCATCTTGCTATAAACCCATAAAATGGTGGGTTTTCAATGAATTTTAGCTAGTTATCAGTGAGATTTGTTTTTTTCACAAATTGAAGTAGATTTCTTTTATATCTGTAGCTAAAATAGCTTTTCGATATTTGCTACAACTATATATTACAAAATTAATAGCTAAAAATATGTATTTTTTATGAAATTTAATATCAATTTCACTGTTAAAAAACAATGTTTTGTCGAAGTATTTAATGTATTCTTGAAAGGCTAAAAAATGTCGAAATGTGGACATTATTCAGCACTTTTACACAACTATATTTTACATGTTATGAGCTTAAAAGATGTATTTTCATGAATTAGGTATCAATTTTAATCTTAAAACCAACGTTTTTCAAGATTTAATGTATTTTTGAAGGGCTAAAAAATGTCGAAAATTGACATTATTCAGCCCTTTTTTTGATAGAGAAATTCAAAAATGTCGGTATTACTAGTTGTTTTCGTTAGAAATTTGCTATTTTAAACTACTGTAAGCTTATAATAGGAGTTTGAGATGCTATATTTGTGATACAATTATATTAGTACACGTGTTTTTCCACAGTTTCTGTTAATTGAAAGTGTTAGATTCATTATAGAAGAATTTACCTAATGAGAATGCTTTATGACCCTCAAAATGTGTTCTCCTAATGATTATACTAGTTATCGGTGATATAGAGATGGTTTCCTAGAATTGAGATACAATCCTTTGTTTTTTAGGAATAATTTGCCACTATAAGTAGCTTATATTACATTTAAGCTATTAAATAGAAGAGTAATGAGGTGATTATTGGATATAACGTTATTATTGCTAGGTTTTCATAGTTTCTTGAAACTGTAGCCGTTATTACGTATATACACAAGTAGTTTTCTTATTCCTATGCTCTAAACCATAAATGTAGTGTTTTCAATGATATTAACTAATTATCGGTGATATATAGATGTTTCCCTACAAAATTGATGTATTAAAATCTCTTTTTAGAAAATTTGCATCTATAAGTAGCTAAATACATCTAAGCTTATTAATAGAATAGTAAGAGGTATTTAATGTGATACAACGGTATATTGCAAGGGTTTCATAGTTTCTTTGTAAACTGGTAGCTTTTAGTATATATATACAAGTAGTTGTACTTATCATAGTGCTCTAAACCATAAAATGTAGTGTTCCTAATTATCATTAGTAGTTATTGGTGATATATAGCTGTTTTACTAACAAATGATTTATAAAAGCTCTTATAGAATAATTTGCACCTATACGTAGCTTACATTACATTCAGCTATTAAATAGAAGAGTAATGAGGTTATTTATTGTGATATAACGTTATATTGCCAAGCCATTTTTTCATCTTTTTTTGTAAACTGTAGCGTATATTGTCTATATACAGTAGTTTTACTAATCATATTGCTATAAACCATTAAAAATGTAGTGTTCTCATGATATGTAGCTAGATTATTTTGGGATATAAGCTGTTTCCTACAAATGAAGTATAAAATCCTCTGTATCGAACAATTTGCACATATAAGTAGCTTACATTATATTAAGCTATTTTAAATAGAAGAGTAGGAGGTTATTTATTTTGATATAAAGGTATATTGCGAGAGTTTTTCATAGTTTCTTGTAAACTGTAGCGTTATGTATAATAATATACAAGTAGTTTTACTATCATATTGCTATAAACCATTAAAATGAGTGTTTTCAATGATTTTGAACTAGTTATCAGTGGAAAGAGTTGTTTTTTTTCTAACAAATGAAGTATTATTCTTTATATCTGCAGTTAAATAGCTTTGGATAATTTTGCTACAACTAGATTAACAAAATTAATAGCTAAAAATATGTATTTTTCATGAAATTTAGATATCAATTTTAAATCTTAAAATTACAATGGTTTTTTCAAGTATTTTAATTGTATTTTTGGAAAGGCTAAAAATGTCAAATTTGACATATTCAGCACTTTTACACAACTATATTTTACAATGTTATGAGCTAAAAATATGTATGTTTCATGGAAATTTAGGTATCAATTTTAATCTTATAAAAACAACGTTTTTTCAAGTATTTTAATGTTATTTTGAAGCCTAAAAAATGTCGAACCTATGAACATTATTCAGCACTTTACAAAAACAAAAATTTACAAATATTATGAGCTTAAAATATGTATTTTTCATGAAATTTATGTATTTCAATTGTATTCTTAAAAAACAACGTTTTTTAAGGTTTTAGTATTTTGAAAGCTAAAAAATGTCGAAAATTGACATATTCCGTCTTTTTTGATAGGAGGAAATATCAAAATGTTGGTATTATAGTGTTTTCGTTAAGAAATTGATATTTTTAAACTTTACTGTAAGCTTATAATAGGGATGTTGAGACTCTATATTGTGATACAATGTATATTACACGTGTTTTTCATAGTTTCTTGTTAATTGTAGTGTTATATAATTAATAGAAGAAATTTACCTTATGAAATGCTTTATACCTTCAAAATGTGTTCTTTTCAATGATTTACACTAGTTATCGGTGATATATAGCTGTTCCTACAAATTGAAAGTATACAATCTTTTTGTTTAGAAATAATTTGAACCTATAAGTGGCTACATTACATTAAGCTGATAAATAAGAAGAGTTAATAGGTTAATTATTTGATATAACGGTATATTGCAAGCGTTTTTTCATAGTTTCTTGTAAACTGTAGCGTTATTGTAATATTACAAGTAGTTTTACTTATTCTAATTGCTATAGACCATAAAAATGTGGTGTTCTCAATGATATTAGCTAATTATCGGGAATATATAGCTGTTTTCCTACAAATGAAGTATAAAATCCCTTTTAGAATAATGCACCTATAACTAGCTTACATTAACATTAAGCTATTAACTAGAGGAGTAAGAGGTTATTTATGTGATATAACGGTAATTGCAAGCGTTTTTCATAGTTTCTTGTTAAATTGGTAGATTTATTGTAGATATACAAGTAGTTTTACAATCATATTGCTATAAAACCATAAAATGTATGTTTTTCAATGATTTTGAGCTAGTTACAGTGAAGATTTGTTTTTTTCTACAAATTGAAGTATATTCTTTATATCTGTAGCTAAATAGCTTTTGATATTTGCTACAGCATATCTTACAAAATTAATAGCTAAAAATATGTATTGTTCATGTGAAATTTAGATATCTATTTCAATCTTAAAAAACAAAGTTTTTCAAGTATTTTAATGTATTTTGCCAAGGCTAACAAATGTCGAAAGTTTGATATTATTCCAGCACTTTTTACACAACTATATTTTACAATGTATGAGCTAAAAAAATATGTATTTTTCATGAAATTAGTATCAATTTTAATCTTTAAAACCAACGTTTTTCAAGCTTTTAATTATTTTTTGAAGGGCTAAAAAAATGTCGGAAAATTGACAGTATTCAGCCATTTTTTGATAGAGAAATTCAAAATGTGGTATTATAGTTGTTTTCGTTAGAAATTGCTATTTTAAAATACTGTAAGCTTATAATAGGAGTTTGAGACTCTATATTGTGATACAATTGTATATTACACGTGCTATTCATAGTTTCTTGTTAATTGTAGTGTTATATCATTAATAGAAGGAATTTACCTTATGAAAATGCTTTATACCCTCAAAATGTGTTCCGTTCAATGATTTTACCTAGTTATCGGTGATATATAGCTGTTTTCCTACAAATTGAAGTGTACAATCCGTTTTTTTGAATAATTTGCACCTATAAGTGGCTTACATTACATTAAGCTGATAAATAGAAGAGTAATAGGTTAATTATTGTGATATAACGGTATATTGCAAGCGTTTTTCAGTTTCTTGTAAACTGTAGCGTTATTGTATATATACAAGTAGTTTTACTTATCATATCGCTATAGACCCATAAAATGTAGTGTTCTCAATGATATTAACTAGTTATCGGTGATATATAGCTGTTTTCCTACAAATTGATGTATAAAGTCCTCTTTATAGAATAATTTGCACCTATAAGTAGCTTACATTACATTATGCTATTAAATAGAAGTGTAGGAGGTTATTTATTGTGATATAACGGTATATTGCAAGCGTTTTTCATAGTCTCTTGTAAAGTGTAGCGTTATTGTATATATACAAGGAGTTTTAATTATCAAATTGCTCTAAACCAATAAAATGTAGTGTTTTCAATGATATTACCTAATTATCGGTGATATATAGCTGTTTTCCTACAAATTGATGTATAAAATCCTCTTTTTAGAATAATTTGCACCTATAAGTAGCTTAAATTACATTAAGCTATTAAATAGAAGAGTAAGAGGTTATTTATTGTGATATAACGGTATATTGCAAGCGTTTTTCATAGTTTCTTGTAAACTGTAGCGGTATTGGGTATATACAAGTAGTTTTACTTATCATATTGCTATAAACCCATAAAATGTAGTGTTCTCAATGATATTAGCTAGTTATTGGTAATATATAGCTTTTTTCCTACAAATTGAAGTATAAAATCCTCTTTTTAGAATTTAAATTTGCACCTATTAGTAGCTTACATTACATTAAGCTATTAAATAGAAGAGTTTAAGAGGTTATTTATTGTGATATAACGGTATATTTGCAAGCGTTTTTCATAGTTTTTTTGTAAACTGTAGCGTTATTTTATATATACAAGTAGTTTTACTTATCATATTGCTATAAACCCATAAATGTAGTGTTCTCAATGATATTAGCTAGTTATTTGGTGATATATAGCTGGGTTTTTCCCACAAATTGAAGTATAAATCCTCTTTATTTAAAAATAATTTGCACCTATAAGTAGCTTACATTATATAAGCTATTAATAGAAGAGTAGGAGGTTATTTATTGTGATATAAAAAAGGGGGTATTGCGAGCGTTTTTTCATAGTTTCTTGTAAACTGTAGCGTTTATTGTATATATAACAAGTAGTTTTACTTATTTATATTGCTATAAACCCATAAAATGTAGTGTTTTCAAAGATTTGAAACTAGTTATCAGTGAAGAGTTTTTTTTTTCTACAAATTGAAGTATATTTCTTTATATCTGTAGTTAAATACTTTTGATTTTTTGCTACGACTTATTTTTACAAAATAAAAAAGCTAAAAATATGTATTTTTCATGAATTAGATATCAATTTAATCTTAAATACAATTTTTGTTTATGATTTTCAAAAAATAAATTTTAAATGTATTTTTTGAAAGACTAAANATCCTCTTTTAAAGCCATAATAATGTAGAAGAGTAAGAGGTTATTTATTGTGATATAACGTTATATTGCTAGCGTTTTTCATAGTTTCTTGTAAACTGTAGCGTTATTGTATATATACAAGTAGTTTTACTTATCATATTGCTATAAACCCATAAAATGTAGTGTTCCTAATGATATTAGCTAGTTATTGGTGATATATAGCTGTTTTCCTACAAATTGATGTATAAAAGCCTCTTTATAGAATAATTTGCACCTATAAGTAGCTTACATTACATTCAGCTATTAAATAGAAGAGTAATAGGTTATTTATTGTGATATAACGTTATATTGCAAGCATTTTTCATAGTTTTTTGTAAACTGTAGCGTTAGTGTATATATACAAGTAGTTTTATTTATCATATTGCTATAAACCCATAAAATGTACTGTTCTCAATGATATTAGCTAGTTATTGGTGATATATAGCTGTTTTCCTACAAATTGAAGTATAAAATCCTCTTTATAGAATAATTTGCACCTATAAGTAGCTTACATTACATTAAGCTATTAAAGAGAAGAGTAGGAGGTTATTTATTGTGATATAACGGTATATTGCAAGCGTTTTTCATAGTTTCTTGTAAAGTGTACCGTTATTGTATATATACAAGTAGTTTTACTTATCATATTGCTATAAACCCATAAAATGTAGTGTTTTCAATGATTTTAGCTAGTTATCAGTGAAGAGCTGTTTTTTTCTACAAATTGAAGTATATTTCTTTATATCTGTAGTTAAATAGCTTTTGATATTTGCTACAACTATATTTTACAAAATTAATAGCTAAAAATATGTATTTTTCATGAAATTTAGATATCAATTTCAATCTTAAAAACAATGTTTTTTCAAGTATTTTAATGTATTTTTGAAAGGCTAAAAAATGTCGAAATTTGATATTATTCAGCACTTTTAAACAACTATATTTTACAATGTTATGAGCTAAAAATATGTATTTTTCATGAAATTTAGGTATCAATTTTAATCTTAAAACCAACGTTTTTTCAAGTATTTTAATGTATTTTTGAAAGGCTAAAAAATTTCGAAAATTGACATTATTCAGCCCTTTTTTTGATAGAGAAATTCAAAATGAGGTATTATAGTTGTTTTCGTTAGAAATTGCTATTTTAATCTACTGTAAGCTTATAATAGGAGTTTGAGACTCTATATTGTGATACAATTGTATATTACACGTGTTTTTCATAGTTTCTTGTTAATTATAGTGTTATATCATTAATAGAAGGAATTTACCTTATGATAATGCTTTATACCCTCAAAATGTGTTCTTTTCAATGATTTTAGTTAGTTATCGGTGATATATAGCTGTTTTCCTACAAATTGAAGTATACAATCCTTTTTTTAGAATAATTTGCAACTATAAGTAGCTTACATTACATTAAGCTATTAAATAAAAGAGTAATAGGTTATTTATTGTGATATAACGGTATATTGCAAGCGTTTTTCATAGTTTCTTCTAAACTGTAGAGTTATTGTATATATACAAGTAGTTTTACTTATCATATTGCTATAAACCCATAAAATGTAGTGTTCTCAATGATATTAACTAGTTATCGGTGATATATAGCTGTTTTCCTACAAATTGATGTATAAAATTCTCTTTATAGAATAATTTGCACCTATAAGTAGCTTACATTACATTATGCTATTAAATAGAAGAGTAGGAGGTTATTTATTGTGATATAACGGTATATTGCAAGCGTTTTTCATAGTCTCTTGTAAAGTGTAGCGTTATTGTATATATACAAGGAGTTTTACTTATCAAATTGCTCTAAACCAATAAAATGTAGTGTTTTCAATGATATTACGTAATTATCGGTGATATATAGCTGTTTTCCTACAAATTGATGTATAAAATCCTCTTTTTTAGAATATTGCAACCTATAAGTAGCCTGAAATTACATATTAAGCTATTCAAATAGAAGAGTAAGAGGTTATTATTGTGATATAACGGTATATTGCAAGGCGTTTTTCATAGTTTCTTGTAAACTGTAGCGTTATTGTTATAGATACAAGTAGTTTTACCTTATTCATATTGCTATAGACCCATAAAATGTAGTGTCTCATGTGATATTAGCTAATTATAATTATCGGTCGATAATAGCTGTTTTCCTAACAAATTGAGATAAAATCTCTTTTAAGAATAATTTGACACTATAAATAGTTACAATTACATTAAGCTATTAAATATAGGAGTAAGAGGTTATTTATTGTGATATAAACGGTTATTTGCAAGCGTTTTTCATAGTTTCTGTAAATTGTAGCTTTATTGTATATATACAAGTATTTTTACATATATAGAATCTATAAACCCATAAAAAATGTAGTGTTCAATGATTTAGCTAGTTATCAGTGAAGAGTTGTTTTTTTCTACAATGACAGTATATTTCTTTATATCTGTAGAACTACATATCTTTTGATATTTGCCTTACAATATATCTACAAAATTAATAGCTAAAAATATGTATTTTTTATGAAATTTAGATATCAATTTCAATGTTTAAAGACAATGGTTTTTTCACGGATTTAATTTATTCTTGAAGGCTAAAAATGTCGGGACATTTGAAATAGTCAGCACTTTTAACAAACTATATTTTACAAGTTTTATGAGCTAAAATATGTATTTTCATGAAAATTTAGGTATCCAATTTTAATCTGAAAACCAACGTTGTTGTTCAAGTATTTTAATGGATTTTGAAGGGCTAAAAAATTTCGAAAGATTGGAATGATAGGACCTTTTGATAGAGAAATTAAAATGTATATGGTATTATAGTTGTTTTCGTTAGGAAATTGCTATTTTAATCTACTGTAAGCTTATAATAGGAGTTTTGAGACTCTATATTGTGATACAAGTGTATATTACCGTGTTTTCATAGTTTCTTGTTAATTGTAGTGTATTCATTAATAGAATGAATTTACATTATGATAATGCTTTATACCCTCAATAATTGTTCTTTGTTCAATGATTTTAGTTAGTTATCGGTGATATATTATATCTGTTTTCCTACAAATTGAATTTATACAATCCTTTTTTTAGAATAATTTGCAACCATAAGTAGCTTAAGTACATTAAGCTAATAAATAAAAGAGTAATAGGTTATTTATTGTGATTAAAACGGTAGATTGCATGCCCTTTTTATGTTTCTTCTAAAAACTGTAGCGGTATTGGATATATACAAGTAGTTTACTTTTCATATTGTATAAACCCATAAAAGGTAGTGTTCTCAATGATATTAAACTAGTTATCGGTGATTATAAGCTGTTTTCCTACCAAAATTGATGTATAAAATCCTCTTATAGAATAATTGCACCTATAAGTAGTTGAACATTACAGTAGGCTATTAAAATAAAAGAGTAGGAGGTTATTTATTGTGTATAACGGTATATTGCAAGCGTTTTTCAAGTCTCTTGTAAAGGGTAGCGTATTGTATATATACAAGGAGTTTTATTTACAAATTGCTCCTAAAACCAATAAAATGTAGTGTTTTCAATTGCTCATTACCTAATTATCGGTGATATATAGTGTTTTCCTCAAATTGATGTATTAAAATAATCTTTTTAGAATAATTTGCCACCTATAAGTAGCTTTTTTAAATTACATAAAGCTATAATAGAAGAGTAAGAGGTTTATTTATGTGCATTATACCGGTATATTGCAAGCGTTTCATAGTTTTGTAAACTGTAGCGTTATTGTATATATACAAGTAGTTTTTATTTATCATATTGCTATAAACCCATAAAATGTAGTGTTCCAATGATATTAGCTAGTTTATTGGTGATATATAGGTTTCTACAATGAAGTATAAAATCTCTTTATAGAATAATTGGCACCTATAGTAGCTTACATACATTAAGGCTATTAAAGCGAAGAGTAGGAGGTATTTATTGTGATTATAACGGTATATGCAAGCTTTTTTCCAAGTTTATTGTAAAGTGTAGCGTTATTGTAATATACAAAGTAGTTTTACTTATCATATGCCTATAACACCCATAAAATGTAGTGTTTTCAATGATTGTTATTACAAATATACTAGTTATCAGGAAGAGCTGTTTTTTTCTACAAATTCAGTAATGATTTTTATATCTGTAGTTAATAGCTTTTATATTGTTACAACTATATTTTACAAAATTAATAGCTAAAAATATGTATGTTTCATGAAATTTAGATTCATTTCACATCATAAAAAACAATGTTTTTTTTCAATATTTTAATGTATTTTTGAAAGCCTAAAAATGTCGCAAGTTGAAAGATTAGCCACTTTTAAAAACTATAATTTTACAATATTATGTAGCTGTAGAATGTGTTTTTCATGAAAGTTATGTATCAATTTAATCTTCAAAAACCAACGTTTATCAATACTTTAATGTATTCTTTGAAAGCTTAAAAAAATGTCGAAATTGACCATTATTCAGGCAGTTTACATAACACTATATTTTACAATAGTATGAGCTATCCAGAATATGTGTTTTTCATGAAATTTATTACACTTTAAATCTTCGTAAGAACGTTTGTTTTCAAGTGTTTTAATTATTTTTAAAGGGCTAAAAAAATGTCGAAAATTGACATTATTCAGCCCTTGTTTTGATAGAGAAATTCAAAATGTGGTTATTATAGTTGTTTTCGTTAGGGGGGGGGGGTAAGGGGGGGGGGTGGGGGGAAAAAAAAATTGCTATGTTACAACTACTTAAGCTTATAAATAGGAGTTTGAGAATCTAATATATGTGATACAATTGTATATACTCGTCGTTTTTCACAGTTTCTTGTTAATTGAAGTGTTATATCATTAATAGAAAGGGAATTTACCTAATGATAATGCTTTATACCCTCAAAATGTGTTCTCTTCAATGATTATACCTAGTTATCGGTGATATAGAGATGGTTTCCTGAGTAATGAAGTATACTATCCTTTTTTTAGAATAATTTGACACCTATAAGTAGCTTATATACATTAAGCTGATAAATAGAAGAATAATAGGTTATATTATTGGGAATAACGGATATTGCATGCGTTTTTATAGTTTCTTGTAAACTGTAGCGTATTTATATATACAAGTAGTTTTACTTATCCAATATGCTATAAACCATAAATTTATTGTTTCAATGATATTAGCTCGTTATCGGTGACTATAGAAGTTTTCCACAAATTGAAGTATAAAAATCCTCTTTATAGAATAATTTGCACCATTTTTAAAAACAAGTGTTTAAGGGGGCCTTTACATTACATTAAGCTATTAATAGAAGAGTAAGAGGGTATTTATTTGATATAACGTTACCTTGCTAGCATTTTTCATAGTTTCTTGTAACGTAGCGTTATTGGATATACACAAGTAGTTTTACTTATCATATTGCTAAAAACCCTAAAATGTAGTGTTATCATGAGATTAAACTAGTTATTCGGTGATATATAGCTGTTTTCCTACAAAAATTGATGTATAAAAGCCTCTTTATAGAATAATTTGCACCTATAAGTAGTTACATTGACATTAAGCTATAAATAGAAGAGTAGGAGGTTCTAATTTATGTGATATGACGTATATTGCATGCGAGTTTTTCATAGTTTCTTGTATACTGTAGCGTTATTGTTAATATACAAGTAGTTTTTAATTATCAATTAATCTAAACCATAACATGTAGTGTTTTCAATGATATTAGCTAATTATCGGTTATTTTATCAGCTGTTTTCTACAAAATTGAGAAAAATCCTCTTTTTAGAATAATTTGCACCTTTATGTAGCTTACATACATTAAGCTATTAAATAGAAGAGTAAGAGGTTTTTTATTGTGATATAACTGTATATGCAAGCGTTTTCATAGGTTCTGTTAAAACTGTAGCGTATTGTATTATATACAAGTAGTTTTACTTATCATATACTGCTATAAACCCATAAATGTAGTGTTCTAATTGTAATGATATAGATAGTTATTGGTGATATTATAACTGTTTCCTACAAATTGATGTATAAAGCCTCTTTATAGAATAATTTGCACTATAAGTAGCTTACATTACATTCAGCTATTAATATAGAAGAGTAATAGTTATTTATTGTGATATAACGTAATTGCAAGCATTTTTCATAGTTTTTGTAAACTGTAGCGTTAGTGTATATCATACAAGTAGTTTTACGTATCATATTGACTATAAAACCCATAAAATGTTAGTGTTCTCAATGAATAGAGCTAGTATTTGGTGATATATAGTGTTTTCCTACAAATTGAAGTATAAAATCCTCTTATATAGAATAATTGCACCTATAAGTAGCTTACATTATATTCAGCATTAAAATAGAAGAGTAGGGGTTATTTATTGTGATATAAAGGTATATGCGAGCGTTTTCATAGTTTCGGTAAAATGTTATAGCGTTTATTGTATTATACAAAGTAGTTTTACTTATCATATTGCTAATAAACCCATAAAATGTAGGTTTTCCCCCAAATGATTTGAGCTAGTATCAGTGAAGAGTTTTTTTTTTCTACAAATTGAAGTATATTTCTTTATATCGGTAGTTAAATAGCTTTTGATATTTGCTTACGACTAATTTTACAAAATGAATAACTAAAAAATATGTTTTTTCATGAAATTAGATATCAATTTTAATCTTAACTTGACAATGTTTTTTCAAGTATTTTAATGTATTTTTGAAAGGCTAAAAAATGTCGAAATTTGACATTATTCAGCACACTTTTTTACACAACTATATTTTACAATATTATGAGCTTATATGTGTTTTTTCATGAAAATGATGTATCAATTTAATCTTCAAAACAACGTTTTATCAAGTATTTTAATGTATTTGAATAGCTTAAAATGTTCGAAATTTGCCATATTCAGCAGTTTACAAACTATATTTACAATATTATGAGCTTAGAATATGTGTTTTTCATGAAAAAAAAAAATTTATGTATCAAGTTATTCTTCGTAACACGTTTTTTCAAGGGTTAAAATATGTATTTTATGAAATTTAGGTATCAATTTAATCTTATAAACAACGTTTTTCAAGTATTTTAATGTATTTTCGAAAGCCTAAAAAAATGTCGAAATTTGGACATTATTCAGCACTTTTACACAACAAGATTGTACAATATATGAGCTTAAAATATGTATTTTTCATGAAATTTATTATCAATTTTTTATTCCAAAAAACAACGTTTTTCAAGTGTTTAATGTATTTTTGAAGGGCCTATAAAAATGTCGAAAAATTGACATTATTCGGCCCTTTTTTGAGTTAGAGAAAATTCAAAATGTGGTATTATAGTTGTTTCTCGTTAGAAATTGCTATTTTAAACTAATGTAGCTTATAATAGCGAGTTGAGTGGGGGGGGGGGGGGGGGGGGGGGACTCTATATTGTGATACAATTGTATATTACACGTGTTTTTTCATAGTTTTCTTGTTAATTGTAGTGTTATATCAGTAATAGAAGGAATTTACGTTGTGAAAATGCTTTAATACCATCAAAATGTGTTCTTTCACTGTATTAGCTTGTTATCGGTGATATATAGCTGTTTTCCTACCAAATTGAAAGTATTAAATCATTTTTAGAATAATCTGAACCTGATAAGTAGCTTACATTAAATTAAGCTATTAAATAGAAAGGAGTAGAGGTTATTTTATTGTGATATAACGGGTATATTGCAAGCGCTTTTCATAGTTTCTTGTAACATGTTAGCGTTATTGTATATATACAAGTAGTCTTACTTATCATATTGTATAAAACCCATAAAAATGAGTGTTTCATAATGATATTAGCTTAGTTATTGGTATATCTAACTGTTTTCCTACAAAATGATGTATAAAGCCCTTTTAGAGAATAATTTGACCTATAAAGTAGATTACATTACATCAGCTAATTAAATAGAAGAGTAATAGGTTATTTATTGTGATATAACGTTAAATATTGCCAAGCATTTTTCAGAGTTTTTGTAAACTGTAGCGTAGTGTATATATACAAGTAGTTTTACTTATCATATGCTAATAAACCATAAAATGTAGTGTTCTCAATGATATTAGCAGTTATAGGTGATATATAGCTGTTCCTACAAATTGAAGTATAAAAATCATCCTTTATAGAATAATTTTGAACTATAGTAGCTTACATTATAGTAAGCTATTAAATAAGAATGAGTAGGAGGTTATTTATTGTGATTATAAAGGTATCTGCGAGCGTTTTCTCATAGTTTCTTGTAAAAACTGTAGCGTTATGGTCTATATACAAGTAGTTTTACTTATATATGCTAAAAACCATAAAATGTAGTGTTTTCAATGATTTGAGTAGTTATCAGTGAAGAGTTTTTTTTTTTCTACAAAATTGAAGTATATTTCTTTATATCTGTAGTTAAATAGCTTTTGATATTTGCTACGACTATATTTTACAAAATGAATAACAAATAATATGTATTTTTCATGAAATTTAGGATATCCAATTTAATCTTAAATACAAGTTTTTTCAAGTATTTAATGTATTTTGAAAAGGCTAAAAAATGTCGAAATTGACATTATTCAGCACTTTTTACACAACTATATTTTACAATGATTATGAGCTTAGAAGTGTTTTTCATGAAATTTATGTATCAATTTAATTCTTCAAACAACGTGTACCAAGTATTTTAATGTATTTTTTGAAGGCTAAAAAATGTCGAAATTGACATTATCCAGCAGTTTACAAAACTAATATTTACAATATTATGAGCTTAGAATATGTGTTTTTCATGAAATTTAGTAGCAATTAATTCTTTCGTAACAACGTTTTTCAAGGTTTAAAATATGATTTTTCATGAATTAGGTATCAATTTTAATCTTATGACAACAACGTTTTTTCAAGTATTTTATGTATTTTCGAAAGCCTAAAAAATGTCGAAATTTTGACATTATTCAGCCACTTTTACAAAACAATATTGTACAATATAGAGCTTAAATATGTATTTTTCATGAAATTATGTGTCAATTTTTATTCCTAAAAACAACGTTTTTTTTCAAGTGTTTTAAGTATTTTTGACGGGCTAAAAAAATGTCGAAAAGTGACCATTAATTCGGCCCTTTTTTGATAGAGAAATTCAAAATGTGGTATATAGTGGTTTTCGTTAGAAATTGCTATTTTTAAACTACTGTAAGATTATAATAGGAGTTTGAGACTTATATTGTGATACAATTGTATATACACGTGTTTTTCATAGTTTCTTGTTAATTGTAGTGTTTATCATTAATAGAAGGAATTTACCTTGTGAAAATGCTTTATACCCAAATGTGTTCTTTTCATGATTATTAGCTTGTATGGTGATATATAGCTGTTTTCCTACAAATTGAAGTATAAAATCCTCTTTTTAGAATAATTTGCAACCCTATAAGAGCTTACATTACATTAACGCCTATTAAATAGAAGAGTAAGAGGTATTTATTGTGATATACGTTTATTGCTAGCGTTTTTCATAGTTTATTGTAACAAAACTGTAGGTTATTGTATAATATACAGTGAGTTTTACTTATCATATTGCTATAACCCATAAATGTCGTGTTCCTAAGATATAGTAGTATTGTGATTATATAGCTGTTTTTTCCTAAAATGCTGTATAAAAGATCTTATAGAATACTTTGCACCTTAAGTAGCTTACATTACATTCAGCTATTAAATAGAAGGAGTAATAGGTTATATTGTGATATAACGTTATATTGCAAGTTTTTTCATAGTTTTTTGTAAACTGTAGCGGTAGTTATATATTACAAGTAGTTTTACTTATCATATTGCTTATAAAACCCATAAAATATGTAGTGGTCTCAAATGATATTAGCTAGTTATATGGTGATATATAGCTGTTTTCTACAAATTGAAGATAAAATCCTCTTTATAGAATAATTTGCACCTATAAGTAGCTTACTATTACATTTTTTCAGCTATTAAATAGGAAGAGTAGGAGGTTATTTATTGTGATTATAAAGGTATTATTGCGAGCCGTTTTTCATCGTTCTTGTAAAACTTGTAGCGTTATTGTATATATACACGTAGTTTTACTTATATATTGCTATAAAACCCATATAATGTAGTGTTTTCAAATGATTTGAGCTAAGTTATCAGTGAAGAGTGTTTTTTTTTCTACAAATGAAGTATATTCTTATATATCTCTCGTTAAATAGCTTTTGATATTGCTACGATATATTTTACAAAATGAATACTAAAAAATAGTATTTTCAGAAATTTTAGAATATCAATTTTTAATCTTAAATTACAATGTTTTTTCAAGTATTTAATGTATTTTTTCAAAGGCTAAAAAATGTCGAAATTGACATTATTCAGCACTTTTACACAACCTTATTTACAAGGTTATGAGCTAAAAAAATATGTATTGTTCATGAAATTTAGGTATCAATTTTAATCTTATAAACAACGTTTTTTTCAGTATTTAATGTATTTCGAAAGAATAAAAGATGTCGAAAATTTGACATTTATTCAGGCACTTTTACACAACAATATTGTACAATATTATGAGCTTAAAATATGATTTTTTCAAGAAATTATGTATCAATTTAATTCTTCGTAACAGGTTTTTTCAAGTGTTTTAATGATTTGAAAGGGCTAAAAAATGGTCGGAAAAATGACATTATTCAGCCTTTTTTTGATAGAGAAATTCAAAATGGTATTATAGTTGTTTTGTAGAAATTGCTATTTAAACTACTGTAAGCGTATAATAGTGGCAGTTTGCGACTCTCCTATATTGTGATACAATTGTATAACACGTGTTTTCCAGTTTCTTGTTAATTGTAGTGTTATATCATTAATAGAAGGAATTTACCTGGTGAAAAAGCTTTATACTCTCAAAATGGTGTTCTTTTCAATGATATTAGATGTTATCGGTGATATATAGCTGTTTTTCCTACAAATGAAGTATTTAAAATCCTCTGTTTAGAATAATTTGCACCTATAAGTAGCTTATAGTACCATTAAGCTAATTAAAATAGAAGAGTAAGAGGTTATTATTGTGATGATAACGTTATATTGCTAGCGTTTTTATAGTTCTTGAAAAACTGTAGCGTTATTGATATATACAAGTAGTTTTACTTATATATGCTATAGACCCATAAAATGATAGTGCTTCTCAATGATATTAGCTAATGATAATTATCGGTGATATATAGCTGTTTTCCTAAAAGTGAAGTTATAAAATCTCTTTTTAGAATTTAATTTGCACTATAATAGCTTATCATTACTTAAGCTATTAAATAGAGGAGGTAAGAGGTTATTTATTGTGATATAACGGTATATTGCCAAGCGTTTTTAATAGTTTCTGTAAAATTGTAGGCTTTATTGTATATATACCAAGTAGTTTTACATATCATAATTGCTATTAAACCCATAAAATGTAGGTTCAATGATTTAGTACGTTATCAGTAAAGAGTGTTTTTTTCTACAAATTGAAAGTATATTTCTTTATATCTGTAGCTAATAGCTTTTGTTATTGTGCTACAACTATATCTTACAAAATAATAGCAAAAAAAATATGTATTTTTCATGTGAAATTTAGATATCAATTTCAATCTTAAACAATGTTTTTTCAAGTATTTAAGTATTTTGAAAGGCTAAAAAAAATGTCGAATTTGATATTATTCAGCACTTTACACAACTATAATTACAATGTTATGAGCTAAAACTATGTATTTTTCATGAAATTAGGTATCAATTTTAATCTTTAAAAACCAACGTTTTTGTTCAAGTATTATAAATGTATTTTTGAAGGGCTAAAAAATTTCGAAAAACTTGACATTACTCAGCCCTTTTTGATAGAAGAATTCAAAATGGGTATTATAGTGTTTCGTTAGAAATTGCCTATTTAATTACTGTAAGCTTATAAATAGGAGTTTGAGACATCTATATTGTGATACAAATGTAGATTACACGTGTTTTTCACAGTTTCTTGTTAATTGTAGTGTTATATCATTAATAGAAGGAATTTACCTTATGATAATGCTTTATACCCTCAAAATGTGTTCTTTTCAATGATTTTAGCTAGTTATCGGTGATATAGAGATGGTTTCCTAGTAATTGAAGTATACAATCCTTTTTTTAGAATAATTCGCACCTATAACTAGCTTATATTACATTAAGCTATTAAATAGAAGAGTAAGAGGTTATTTATTGTGATATAACGTTATATTGCTAGCGTTTTTCATAGTTTCTTGTAAACTGTAGCGTTATTGTATATACACAAGTAGTTTTACTTATCATATTGCTCTAAACCCATAAAATGTAGTGTTTTCAATGATATTAACTAATTATCGGTGATATATAGCTGTTTTCCTACAAATTGATGTATAAAATCCTCTTTTTAGAATAATTTGCACCTATAAGTAGCTTAAATTACATTAAGCTATTAAATAGAAGAGTAAGAGGTTATTTATTGTGATATAACGGTATATTGCAAGCGTTTTTTATAGTTTCTTGTAAACTGTAGCGTTATTGTATATATACAAGTAGTTTTATTTATCATATTGCTATAAACCCATAAAATGTAGTGTTCTCAATGATATTAGCTAGTTATTGGTGATATATAGCTGTTTTCCTACAAATTGAAGTATAAAATCCTCTTTATAGAATAATTTGCACCTATAAGTAGCTTACATTACATTAAGCTATTAAAGAGAAGAGTAGGAGGTTATTTATTGTGATATAACGGTATATTGCAAGCGTTTTTCATAGTTTCTTGTAAAGTGTAGCGTTATTGTATATATACAAGTAGTTTTACTTATCATATTGCTATAAACCCATAAAATGTAGTGTTTTCAATGATTGTTATTACAATATTACTAGTTATCAGTGAAGAGCTGTTTTTTTCTACAAATTTCAGTATATTTCTTTATATCTGTAGTTAAATAGCTTTTGATATTTGCTACAACTATATTTTACAAAATTAATAGCTAAAAATATGTATTTTCATGAAATTTAGATATCAATTTCAATCATAAAAACAATGTTTTTTCAAGTATTTTAATGTATTTTGAAAGCCTAAAAAAAAATGTCGACATTGGACATTATTTAGCACTTTTACACAACTATATTTTACAAATATTATGAGCTCTAGAATATGTGTTTTTCATGAAATTATGTCTCAATTTAATTCTTCAAAACAACGTTTTTTTCAAGTATTTAAATGTATTTTTTGAAGCCTAAAAAAGGTCGAAATTTGACATATTCAGCACTTTTATACAACTTATTTTACAATATTATGAGATTAGAAATGTGTTTTTTCATGAAATTTTAATGTATCAATTTAATTCTTCGTAACAAGTTTTTTCAAGTTGTCTTTAAGATTTTTAAAGGGCCTAAAAATGTCGAAAATTGACATTATCAGCTTTTTTTTTTATAGAGAAATTTCAATAATGTGGTATTAAGTTGTTTTCGTTAGAAATTTGCTATTTAAACTACTGTAAGCTTAATAATAGGAGTTTGAGACTCTATCATTGTGATACAATTGTATATTCACTCGTGTTTTTCACAGTTTCTTGTTTTAATTGAAGTGTTATATCATTAATGAAGGAATTTACCTAATGATAATGCTTTATACCCTCAAAATGTTCATCTTCAATGATTATACCTAGTTATCGGTGATATAGAGATGGTTTTTGTAATTGAAGTATTACAATCCTTTTTTTAGAATTATTTGCACTATAAGTAGCTTATATTACATTAAGCTGATAATAGAAGAATATAGGTTAATTATGTGTGATACACGGTATATTGCATGCGCTTTTCATAGTTTCTTGTAACTGTAGCGTTATTGTATATATACAAGTAAGTTTTTAACATCATATTGACTAGAAACCCAGAAAATGGTAGAGTGTTTCTCAATGATATTAACTAGTTATCGGTGATATATAGCTGTTTCTACAAATTGATGTTAAAAATCCTCTTTATAGAATAAATTTGCACCTATAAGTAGCATTACATTACATTATGACTATTAAATAGAAGAGATAGGATGTTATCTATTGTGATAAACGGGATATTGCAAGGCTTTTTCATTAGTCTCTTGTAAAGGTAGCGTTAAGGTCACATTTATACAAGGAGTTTTACTTATAAATTGCTCTAAACCAATAAAATGTAGTGTTTTCAATGATATTACTAATTACGTGAATATGCCTGTTTTCCTACAAATTTATGTTAAAATCCGCTTTTAGAATAAGTTGCCCTATAAGTAGCTTACATCATTCAGCTATTTAAATAGAAGAGAGTAGGAGGTTATTTATTGGGATATAACCCCCCGGTATAATTGCAAGCGTTTTCATAGTTTCTTGTAAACTGTAGCGTTATTGTATATATACAAGTAGTTTTACTTATCATTATGCTATAAACCATAAAATGTAGTGTTCTCAAATGAATTAGTAGTTATTGGTGATATTATAGCTTTTTCTACAAAGTGAAGTAAAAATCCTCTTATAGAAAATTTGCAACCTCATAAGGTAGCTTACATTACATTAAAGCTATTAAAAAGAAGAGTAGGAGTTATTTATGTGATATAACGGTATATTGCAAGGCGTTTTTCATAGTTCTTGTAAGTGTAGCGTTATTGTATATTATACAAGAGTTGTACTTATTCATATTGCTATAAACCCATAAAGATGTAGTCGTTTTCAATGATTTTAGCTATTATCAGTGAAGAGTTTTTTTTTTTTCTACAAATTTCAGTATATTTCTTATATCTGTAGTTAAATTAGCTTTTGATATTTGCACACTAATTTTACAAAATTAATTGCTACAATATGTATTTTCATGAAATTTAGATATCAATTTTAATCTTAAATTAACAATGTTTTTCAGTATTTTAAATGTATTTTTGAAGGCTAAAAATGTCGAAATTTGACATTTATTCAGCACTTTTACACAAACTATATTTTACAATGTTATGAGCTAAAAATATGTATTTTTCATGACAATTTAGGTATCAATTTAAATCTTATAAACAACGTTTTTTCAAGTATTGTAATGTATTTTTGAAACCTCAAAAATGTCCGAATTTGACATATTCAGCACTTTACACAACAAATTTACAAATATTATGAGCTTTTAAAATATGTATTTTCATTGAAATTATATTGTATCAATTTTATTCTCAAAAACACGTTTTTTTCAAGTGTTTTTAATGTATTTTTGAAGGGCTAAAAATGTCGAAAAAATTGACATTATTCAGCCATTTTTTGATAAGAGAAATTCAAAGGTTGGTATTATAGTTTTTTTCATTAGAAATTGCTATTTTAAAATACTGTAAGCTTTATAATAGGAGTTTGGGACATATATTATGATACAATTGTAATTACACGTCCTATTTCATAGTTTCTTGTTAATTGTAGTGTTATATCATTAATAGAAGAATTTACATTATGGGAAAATGCTTTATACCATGAAAATGTGTTCCTTTTCAATGATTTTACCAGTATCGGGATATATAGCTGTTTTCTACAAATGAAGTATACAATCCGTTTTTTTGAATAATTTTCACCATAAGTGGCTTACCTACATTAAGTCTGATAAATAGAAGAAGTAAGAGGTTATTTTATTGGATAAAACTCGGTTATATTGCAAAGCGTTTTTTTCATTAGTTTCGTGTAAAACGTAGCGTTATTGTATATATAAAGTAGTTTTACTTATCATATTGCTATAGGACCATAACAATGTAGTGTTCTCCAATGAATGGCTAATTATAATTCTCGGTGATATATAGCTGTTTTTACTACAAATTGAAGTATAAAAATCTTCTTTTTAGAATAATTTGCACCTATAAATAGCTTACATTACATTAGCTATTAAAATAGAGCGAGAAGAGGTCTATTTATTGTGATATAACGGTATATTGCAAGCGTTTTTTTTTTCATAGTTTCTTGTAAATTGTAGCTTTATTGTAGATATACAAAGTAGTTTACATATCAGATTGCTATAAACCATAAAATGTAGTGTTTCCAATGATTTTAGCTAGTTATCAGTGAAGAGTTGTTTTTTTCCTACAAAAGTATATTTCTTTAATCTGTAGCTAAATAAGCTTTTTATATTTTGCTACAACTATATCTTACAAAATAATACTAAACTATGTATTTTTTAGACATTTAGCTATCAATTTCTATGTTAATAAAA
Source organism: Chionoecetes opilio (assembly GCA_016584305.1). Taxonomy (NCBI): domain Eukaryota; kingdom Metazoa; phylum Arthropoda; class Malacostraca; order Decapoda; family Majidae; genus Chionoecetes; species Chionoecetes opilio. The sequence goes on from JACEEZ010015381.1 coordinate 73,038, forward strand.
AACAATGTTCTGTTTCAAGTATTTTAATGTATTCTTGAAAAGGCTAATAAAAATGTCGAATTTGAAATATCAGCACTTTTTACAAAACTATAGTTTTACATTGTTATGAGCTAAAAATATGTATTTTCATGAAAGTTAGGTATCAATTTAATCTTAAAAAACAACGTTTTTCAATATTTTAATGTATTTTTGAAGGGCTAAAAAATTTCGAAAATTCGCCATTATTCAGCCCCTTTTTTTGATAGAGAAATTCAAAATGTGATTATAGTTGTTTTCGTTAGAAATTGCTATTTTAATCTACTGTAAGCTTATAATAGGAGTTTGAGGACCTCTATATTGTGATACAAATGATATAACACGTGTTTTCATAGTTTCTTGTTAATTGTAGTGTTATATCATTAATAGAAGGGAATACCTTATGATAATGCTTTATACCTCAAAATGTGTTCTTTTCAATGATTTTAGTTAAGTTATAGGTCGATATATAGCTGTTTTCTACAAATGAAAGTATACAATCCTTTTTTTAAGAATAATTGAACTATAAGTAGTTACATTACATTAAGCTAATAAAATAAAAGAGTAATAGGTTATTTATTGTGATATGAACGGTATATCATGCGTTTTTCATAGTTTCTTCTAAACTGTAGCGTTATTGTAATCACTATACAAGTAGTTTTACTTATAATATTGCTATAAACCATAAAAATGTAGTGTTCTCAATGATATTAACTAGTTATCTGTGGGATTATAGCTGTTTCCTACAAATGGATGTATAAAATCCTCTTTTTATAGAATAATTTGCCACCTATAAGTAGCTTACCCATCTACTTAAGCTATAAATAGAAGAGTAGGAGTTTATTTATTGTGATTATAACGGTATATTGCAAGCGTTTTCATAGGCTCTTGTAAAGTGTAGCGTTATGTATATATACAAGGAGTTTTACTTATCAAATTGCTCTAAACCAATAAAAGTAGTGTTTTAATAATATTACCTCATTATCGGTGATATATCAGCTGTTTTCCTACAAATTGATGTATAAAATCCTCTTTTTAGAATAATTTGCACCTCATAAGTAGCTTTAATTACATTAAGCTATTAAATAGAAGAGTAAGAGGTTATTTATGTGATATAACGGTATATTGCAAACGTTTTCATAGTTTCTTGGAAAACTGTAGCGTTATTGTATATATACAAGTAGTTTTATTTATAAATTGACTATAAACCCCATAAAATGTAGTGTTCTCAATGATATTAGTAGTTATTGGTGATATATAAGCGGTTTTCCTACAAATTGAAGTATAAATCCTCTTTTATAGAATAATTTGCACCTATAAAGTAGCTTTACCATTACATAAGCTATTAAAGAGAAGAGTAGGAGGTTATTTATTGTGACTATAACGGTATATTGAAAGCGGTTTCATAGTTTCTTGTAAAGTGTGCTTATTGTATATTATACAAAGTAGTTTTACTTATTATATTGCTAATAAACCCATAAAATGCTAGGTTTTCAATGATTGTATTACAATATTACTAGTTATCAGTGAAGAGCTGTTTTTTGCTACAAATTTAAGTATATTTCTTTTATATCTGTGTTAAATTAGCTTTTGATATTGCTAAACTATATCTTTACAAAAATTAATAGCTAAAACATATGTATTTTTCATGAAATTTAGATCTCAATTTCAATCATAAAAACAATGTTTTTTTTCAAAGTATTTTAATGTATTTGAAAGCCTAAAAATATCGCCAATGACTATTATCAATTGTTACACAATTATATTTTACAATATTATGAGCTTAGAATATGTGTTGTTCATGGAAAATTTCATGTATCAAGTTAATTCTTAAAAACAACGTTGTTTCAAAGTATTTAAGGTATTTTGAAACTTTAACAAAAATGTAGAAATTGGACATTATTCAGCAGTTTTATACAAACTATATTTTACAATATATGAGCTTTAGAATTATGGTTTTTCATGAAATTTAGTATCAATTTATTCTTCGACACGTTTTTTCAAGGGTTTTAATGTATTTTTAAAGGCCCTAAAAAATGTCGAAAAGGAACATTATTCAAGCCCTTTTTTTTTGATAGAGAAATTCAAAAGTTGGTTTATAGTTGTTTTCGTTAGAAATTGCTATTTTAAACTACTGTAGCTTATAATAGGAGTTTGATACTCTATATTGTGATACAATTGTAATATTACTCGTGTTTTTCACAGTTTCTTGTTAATTGACAGTGTTATATCATTAATAGAAGGAATTTACCTAATGATAATGCTTTATACCTCAAAATGTCTGTGTCTCTTCAATGATTTACCTAGTTATTCGGTGGGATATAGGAAGCTGGTTTCTAGTAATCGAGTATACAATCCTTTTTTTTTAGAATAATTTGACCTATAAGTAGCTTAGATTACATTTAAGCTGATAACTAGAGAATAATATGTTAATTATGTGATATAACGGTATATGCATGCGTTTTCATAGTTTCTTGTAAAAACGTAGCGTTTATTGTATATATACAGTAGTTTACTTATCATATTGCTATAAACCCATAAAAAATTTATTGTTTTCAATGATTATTAGTTGTTATCGGTGATAATATAGAAGTTTTCCTACAAATGAAGTATAAAATCCTCTTTTTAGAATAATTTGCACCTATAAGTAGGTTACATTACCTTAAGCTATTTAATAGAAGAGTAAAAAGGTTTTTTTGCGATATAACGTTATATTGCTAGCATTTTTTTTATAGTTTCTTTTAAACTGTAGCGTTTTTGTTATATAACAAGTAGTTTTAAATTATCATATTGCTATAAAACCCCTAAAATGTAGTGTTTTTAATGAATTAACTATTTTCGGTGATATATAGCTGTTTTCCTACAAATTGATGTATAAAAGCCTCTTTATAGAATAATTTGCACCCAATAATACTTACATACATTAAGCTATTAAATAGAAGAGTAGGAGGTTATTTATTGTGATAAAGACGGTATATTGCAAGCGTTTTTTATAGTTTCTTGTAAACTGTAGCGTTTATTTGTAATATACAAGTATTTTACTTATCATATTGCTCTAAACCCATAAAATGTAGTGTTTTCAAAGATATTAGCTAATTATCGGTTATATATGCCTGAGTTTCCTACAAATAGAATGTTAAATCCTCTTTTTAAGAATAATTTTCACCTATAAGTATCTTACCTTACTTAAGCATTAAATTAGAAGAGTACGAGTTTATTTTATTTTGATAAACGTTATATTGCAAGCGTTTTTCATATGTTTTGTTTGTAACTGTAGCGTAGTGTATATCTAACAAAGTAGCTTTACTTATCATATTGCTATAAACACACCTGTGAAAATGTAGTGTTCTCAATGATATTTCGCTAGTTATTGGTGCATATATCGCTGTTTTCCCTCAATTGAAGTATCAAATCCTCTTTATATAATAATTTTTACCTAGAATGCTTACATTATATTAAGCTATTAATAGAAGAGTAGGAGAGTTATTTTTTGATATAAAGGTATAATTGCAACGCGTTTTTCATAGTTTCTTGTAAAGTGTAGCGTTATTTGTATATATCAAGGAGTTTTTTTTACTTATCATATTGCTATAAGACCCTAACATGTGTGTTTCAATGATTTTAGCTAGTTATCTGTGAAGAGCGTTTTTTTCTTCAATTGAGTATATTCTTGATATCTGTAGTTCAATGGCTTTTGATATTTGCTACAACTATATTTTACAAAATTAATTAGCTAAAAATTGTATTTTTCCTGAAATTTAATATCGAATTTCAATCATAAAAACAATGTTTTTTCAAGATTTTAATGTATTTTTTGAAAGCCTAAAAATGTCGAATTTGACATTAGTCAGCACTTTTACACAATATATTTTACAATGTTATCAGCTTAGAATAGTGTTATTTTCATTAAATTTAATGTATCAAATTTAATTCTTCAAACAAAACGTTTTTTCAAGTGTGTTAATGTGTATTTTTGAAAGCCTAAAAAATCTCGACATTTGACATTATTCAGCCCACTTTTACACAACGTATATTTTACAATATTATACTTTGTACATTACATTAAGCTATTACATAGAAGAGAAGAGGTTTATTATTTGATATAACGTTATATTGCTAGTCGTGTTTTCATAGTTTCTTGTAACTGTAGCGTTTTGTATATAACAAGTGAGTTTTACTTATCATATTGCTACTAAACCACTAAAATGTATTGTTGCTCAATGGATTAAACTAGTTATCGGTTGATATATAGCTGTTTTCCTCCAAATTGATGTATAAAAACCCTCTTTATAGAATAATTTGCCACCTATAAGTAGCTTAAATTACATTAAGCTATTAAATAGAAGTAAGAGGTTTTATTATTGTGATAAGTAACGGTATATTGCAACGTTTTTCATAGTTTCTTGTAACTGTAGCGTTATGTATGTATACAAGTAGTTTTTACTTATCATATTGCTATAAACCCCTAAAATGTAGTGTTCCTAATGATATTAGCTATTTATTGTCTGATATATGCTTGTTTTCCTACAAATTGGATGTATAAAAGCCTCTTTATAGAATAATTTTGCACCTATAAGTCAACTTACATTACATTAATCTATTAATAGAGGAGTCAAGGTTATTTATGTGATATAACTGGTATAGTTGCAAAGCGTTTTTCAGAGTTTCTGTAAATTGAGCTTTATTGTATATATACAAGTGGTTTTACATATCATATTGCTATACCCCATAAAATGTAGTTGGTTTTTTCAATGATTTTGCTAGTTACAGGGAATATTTTGTTTTTTTCCACAAATTGAAGTATATTCTTTATATCCTGTAGCTAATAGCTTTTGATATTTGCTAGCAACTATATATCTTACAATAAATTAATAGCTAAAAATATTATTTTTTATGACATGTAGATTATCAATTTCATGTAAAAACAATGTTTTTTCAAGTATTTTAATGTATTCTTGAAAGCTAAAAAAATGTCGAAAGTTGACTTATCCGCACTTTACACAACTATAAAAAATTTTTTTTACAATTTATGAGCTAAAAATATCTATTTTTCATGAAAATTTAGGTAATCAATTTTAATCTTAAACCAACGTTTTTTCAACAGGTAGATTTTAATGTATTTTTGAAGGGCTTAAAAATTCGAAATTGACATTATTCACCCTTGTATTTTGATAGAGAAATTCAAAAGTGTATTATAGTTGTTTCTGTTAGAAATTTGGCTTATTTTAAATACTGTAAGCTTATATACGAGTTTGAGATTCTATATGTGATACATTCTCTAGTTACACTCGTGTTTTTTTTTCACCCGTTTTTGTTAATTGAAGTGTTATATCATTAATAGAAGAATTTACCTAATGATAATGCTTTATACCCTCAAATGTGTTCTCTTCCAATGATTATACATAGTTTATCGGTATATGAACCTGGGTTTCCCTAGTTATTGAAGTATACAATCCTTTTTTTTAGAATAATTTGCCACCTATAAGTAGCTTACATTACATTAAGCTATTAATATCGAGACTCGTACGAGGTTATTTATTGTGGATATAACGTTATATTGCTAGCGTTTTTCATAGTTTTCTTGGGTAACTGTTATCGTTATTGTATATACACAAAGTATTTTACTTATCATATTGCTATATAAACCCATAAATGTATGTGTTCCAATGAGATTAACGTGAGTTATCGTGATATATAGCTGTTTTCCCTACAAATTGGATGTTATAAAGCCTCTTTAAAGAATACTTTGCAACCTATCAGTACTTACATACATAAGCTATTAAGATAGAATAGTGGAGGTTATTTATTGTATATGAAGGTATATTGCAAGCTGTTTTTCATAGTTTATTGTAAACTGTATGCGTTATTGTATATATAGCAAGTAGTTTTATCTTATCATATTGCTATAGAACCATAAAATGTAGTGTTCCTAATGATATTGCTAGTTATTGGTGATGATATAACTGTTTTTCCTACAAAGTTTGGATGTTAAAGCCTCTTTATTAGCCATATTTGCACCTATAAGTATGCTTACATTACATTCGCTATTAAATAGAAGAGTCATATGGTTATTTATTTGTGATTATAACGTTATATTGCAATGCAATTTTTCATAGTTTTTTGTAAACTGTAGCGTTAGTTATTATACAAAATTAGTTTTTAACTTATCATATTGCTATACAACCCATAAAATGTAGTTGTTCTCCACTGATATTAGCTCGTTATTTGGTGATATATACTGTTTTCTACAATTGAAGTATAAATCCTCTTTATAGAATATTTGCACCTATAAGTTACCTTACTTATATTAAGCTTAATTAAATAGAATAGTAGAGGTTATTATTGTGATATAAAGGTATATATGCGAGCGTTTTTCATAGTTTTTCTTGTAAACTGTGCTTTATTGTATATATACAAAAGTATTTTTTACTTATCATATTGCTATAAACCCATCAAATGTAGTGTTTTCAATGATTGAGCTAGTTATCAGTGAAGAGTTTTTTTTTCTACAAATTGAAGTATAGTATGCTTTATGTATCCTGTAGTTAAATAGCTCTGTTGAATATTTGCTACGACTATATTTACAAAATAATAACTAATGAATATTTGTTTTTCATGAAATTTAGATATCAATTTTAATCTTAAATACAATGTTTTTTTCAAGTATTTTTTAATGTCTTTTTGAAAAAAAAGGGCGGGCTAAAAAATGTCGAAATTTGACATTATTCAGCACTTTTATAACACAACTTATATCTTTAAGCAATGTTTATGAGCTAAAAAATTGTATTTTTCATGAAAGTTTAGGTAATCAATTTTAATCCTTATAACAACGTTTTTTCAAGTATTTTAATGTAGTTATTCGAACGCCTAAAAAATGTTGAAATTTGACATTATTCAGCACTTTTACACAACAATATTGTACAATGTATTATGAGCTTAAATATGTATTTTTCATGAATTTATGTATATCAATATTATTCCTAAAATACAACGTTTTTTCAATTGTTTTAATGTATTTTTGAAAGGGCTAAAAATGTCGAAAAGTGTGAGCATTTTATTCAGCCCTTGTTTGATAGTAAGACATTCAAATGTGGTATTAAGTTGTTTTCGTTAGAAGTTGCTATTTTAAACTACTGTAAGCTTATAATAGGAGTTTGAACTCTATATTGTGATACAATTGCATATTACACGTGTTTTTCATAGTTTCTTGTTAATTGTAGTGTTATATCATTAATAAGGAATTTACCGGTGTGAAAATGCTTTTACCCCAAAATGTGTTCTTTTTCATGATATTAGCTTTTATCGGTGATATATAGCTGTTTTGCCTACAAATTGAAGTATAGAAATCTCTTTTTAGAGAATTTTGCACTATCCGTAAGCTTACATTACATTAAGCTATTAAATAGAATAGAGTAAGAGGTATTTATTTGTGTGATTAAACTTTATATTGCGTAGCGTTTTTCATAGTTTTCTTGTAAACCTGTAGCGTTATTGTATATATACAATAGTTTTTTACTTATCATACGCTATAACCCATAAAAATGTAGTGTTCCTAATGATATGTACTAGTTATTGGTGAGGATATACTGGTTTTCCTCCAGAATAGGGATTTATACAAGCCTCTTTAGAGAATAAATTTGCACCTATAGTGCTTACATTACATTCAGCTATTAAATAGAAAGTAATAGGGTATTTTTTGTGATATAACGTTATATTGCAGCATTTTTTCATGAGTTTTTTTGTAAACTGTAGTCGTTATTGTATATATACAAGGTAGGTTTTTATTTATCATATGCTATAAACCCATAATGTTACTGTCTCAATGATATTAAGCTAGTTTATTTGGTGTGATATATAGCGTTTTTCCTACAAATTGAGTATAAATCCTCTTTATAGATAAATTTGCACCTATAAGTAGCTTACATTACATTACTATTCTAAAGAGAATATAGGAGGTTATTTAATTGTGAATATACGGTATATGCATCCGTGTTTTTGTCGGGGTGGTGTTTATTTAAGTTGTACCGTTATTGTATATATACAAAGTAGTTTTTACTTATCATATTTGCGATAAACCCATAAAATGTAGTGTTTTCAATGATTTGAGCTAGTTATCAGTGGAGCTGTTTTTTCTACAAATTGAAGTATATTTCTTATATCTGTAGTTTAAATACTTTTGATATTTGCTACCTATATTTTTAAAAAATTAATAGCTGAAAAATAATGTTATTTTTCATGAATTAGTATATCAATTTCAAATCTAAACCAATGTTTTTTCAAGTATTTTACTGTGATTTTTGAAAGCCTAAAAAAATGTCGAAATTTGACATTATTTCGCACATTTACACCCTAGTATTTTACAATATTATGAGCTTAGAGGGATAATGTTTTTTTCATTAAATTTATGTGATCAATTTATTCTCGTACCAACGTTTTTTTCAAGTGTTTTTAATGTATTTTTAAGGGCTAAAATGGTCGAAAAATTTGACATTATTCAGCTTTTGTTTTTTTATAGGAAATTCATGTGGGTATGATAGTTTTGTATATCTGTATGAAATTGCTATTTTAAACTATTGTAAGCTTTAAAGGGGTTTTTAGACTCTATATTGTGATACAATTGAATTAACCGTTTTTCAAGTTTCTTGTTAATTGTATGTTTATTTAATAGAAGGAATTTTCCTTTTAAAAAAGCTTATACCCCCAAAATGTTTCTTTTCAAAGATTTTTACCCGTTTTCGGGGATATATCTTTTTCCTACAAAAAAAGTTAAATCCTTTTTTTTGAAAATTTCACCTATAAGGGTTACATTACATTAAGCTATAAATAGAAGAGTAAGAGGTTTTTATTTTGAATAACTTTTTATTTCTGCTTTTTTTATAGTTTCTTGTAAAATGTAGCGTTATTGTATTAACAATAGTTTTACCTTTATATTGCTATAAACCCATAAAAGGGGGTTCTAATGAATTATATTAGGTGAATTTTAAACTTTTTCCCCCAAATTGAGTATAAAAGCCTCTTTATGAATAATTTTTCACCCATAAGGCTTACATTTTAATTTACTATTAAATAGAAGAGTAAAAATTATTTTTTTGGAATAACGTTATATTGCAAGCATTTTTCAAAGTTTTTGTAAACTGTGCGTTTGGGATATATAAAGTAGTTTTATTATATATTGCTTAAAACCCTAAAAGTATGTTTCAATGATATTAGCTATTATTTGTAATATGCTGTTTTTTTCCCACAAAATTTGGGTTTAAAAACCTCTTTTTTAAAAAATTTGCCCTATAAGTAGCTTTCTTTAAAATTTAAACTATTAAAAAAAGAGTAGGGGGGATTATTTGATATAAAGGTATATTTTCGCGTTTTTTTTTAAGTTTTTTGTAAAATGTACGTTATTGTATATATACAAGTAGTTTTTTTATATATTGCTAAAAACCCCTAAAAAAGTAGGTTTTTTAATGATTTTAGCTTTATGGTAAAAACTGTTTTTTTTTTACAAAATTTTAGTATAAACCCCCTTTTTTAGAATAATTTTACTATAAGGTTACATTTAATTGCATTTAAAAGAAAAAAGGTTTTTTTTTTGATATAAATATAAAAAAATTTTTTTTATTTTGTTTTTTTGAAAAAGGGAGCTTTTTTGTAAAACAATATTTTTTTTTTTTTTCAATTGTTTTTTAAACCCCCAAAATTGTTTCTAGATTTAGTATTTTTTTAAAAACTTTTTCCCTAAAAAAAAGTATTTTAAACCCCTTTTTTAAAATAAAATTTTACTTAAGACTTACAAATTATATTAAATAAAGGTAAAGGTTTTTTATTTTGTATAATTTATTTTCGGCCTTTTTCATGTTTTTTTAAATGATTTTTAAATAAAAAAGTATTTTACTTACATTTTATAAAATTAAAATGTGTGTTTTTTGTTTTGTTTTTGGAAATTTTTTTTAAAATTAAGATAAAATTTTCTTTTATATTTGAAATATTTTTTTATATTTTGTAATATTTTTTTAAAAAAAGGGAAAACTTTTAAAAATATATTTTTTAAAATGTTTTTTACAATTTTAAAACCCTTAAATAAAATTTTTTTCATTTTTAAGTATTTTGAAAGGTTTTTAAAAATTTTGAAATTTTTTTTTTTTTTTTCACCTAATTTTTTAAAAAAGTAATAAAAATAGTTTTTTAAAAATTTATCCCAAAATTTTTAATCTAATAACAAAATTTTTTAAATTTTTTAAATTTTTGAAAAAAACCCCAAAAAAAATGCCCCAAATTTACATTATTCGCATTTTAAAAAAATTTTAAAAAAATTATACTTAAAATTTTTATTTTTTGAAATTTTTGGGTATCAATTTTTTTTTAAAAACCAAATTTTTTCAAGTTTAATTTATTTTTAAAGGGGTAAAAAAAGTAAAAATTTTGAATTATTGCCCTTTTTTTTAAATTTTAAAAATTTTAAAATTTGGTATAATTTTTTTGAAAAGGTTTTTTTAATTTTTTAAATTTTTTTTAATAAAAAATTTGGAAAGTTTAAACCCTTTTTTGTAAAAGAAAAAAGTGGGGCTTTTTTTTAAAATTGTATTTTTTCTTTTAATTTTTTAAAAAAAGGGTTTACCTTTTTAAAATTTCCTTTATTTTTTCAAAATTTGGTTTTTTTTTTTTCAATTTTTATTTTACCCTTTTAAAATTTTTATATCCCTTTTTTTCAATTGAAGTTTTAAAAATTTTTTTTAGAAAAATTTATATAAAATTTTTTAAAAACCTTTTTAAGTATTTTAAATTTTTGAAATAAAAATTGGAAAATTTATATTCAGCTTTTTTCATATTTTTAAATTTAGCTTAGAATATGTGTTTTTTATAAAAATTTGTATAAAACCCTAAAAGTTTTCCAATGTTTTAGTATTTTGGGTAAACTGTTTTTAAAATTGATTATAAAAACCTCTTATAGAATAATTTGATTAAGTTTCTTAATTCAGTTTAAAAGAAATAATAGTTATTTTTTTGTGATTAAATTTATTCAAGTTTTTTAAGTTTTTGTAATGAGGTTAGTTAATAAAAGAATTTTTTTTATATATTTCTTTTAAACCTAAAAAAGTTTTTTCAATGATATTTCTAGTTTTTGGGGATATTAAACTTTTTCCCAAAATTGAAGTATAAAACTTTTTTAGAATAATTTTGCACTTAGTACTTAATTACATTTAAATATTTAAAAGAAATAAGTTATTTTTTTGTGATATAACGGTATATTGCAAGCGTTTTTCATAGTTTCTTGTAAAGTGTACCGTTATTGTATATATACAAGTAGTTTTACTTATCATATTGCTATAAACCCATAAAATGTAGTGTTTTCAATGATTTTAGCTAGTTATCAGTGAAGAGCTGTTTTTTTCTACAAATTGAAGTATATTTCTTTATATCTGTAGTTAAATAGCTTTTGATATTTGCTACAACTATATTTTACAAAATTAATAGCTAAAAATATGTATTTTTCATGAAATTTAGATATCAATTTCAATCATAAAAACAATGTTTTTTCAAGTATTTTAATGTATTTTTGAAAGCCTAAAAAATGTCGAAATTTGACATTATTTAGCACTTTTACACAACTATATTTTACAATATTATGAGCTTAGAATATGTGTTTTTCATGAAATTTATGTATCAATTTAATTCTTCAAAACAACGGTTTTTCAAGTATTTTAATGTATTTTTGAAAGCCTAAAAAATGTCGAAATTTGACATTATTCAGCACTTTTACACAACTATATTTTACAATATTATGAGCTTAGAATATGTGTTTTTCATGAAATTTATGTATCAATTTAATTCTTCGTAACAACGTTTTTTCAAGTGTTTTAATGTATTTTTAAAGGGCTAAAAAATGTCGAAAATTGACATTATTCAGCTTTTTTTTTGATAGAGAAATTCAAAATGTGGTATTATAGTTGTTTTCGTTAGAAATTGCTATTTTAAACTATTGTAAGCTTATAATAGGAGTTTGAGACTCTATATTGTGATACAATTGTATATTACTCGTGTTTTTCACAGTTTCTTGTTAATTGAAGTGTTATATCATTAATAGAAGGAATTTACCTAATGATAATGCTTTATACCCTCAAAATGTGTTCTCTTCAATGATTATACCTAGTTATCGGTGATATAGAGCTGGTTTCCTAGTAATTGAAGTATACAATCTATTTTTTAGAATAATTTGCACCTATAAGTAGCTTATATTACATTAAGCTGATAAATAGAAGAATAATAGGTTAATTATTGTGATATAACGGTATATTGCATGCGTTTTTCATAGTTTCTTGTAAACTGTAGCGTTATTGTATATATACAAGTAGCTTTACTTATCATATTGCTATAAACCCATAAAATGTATTGTTTTCAATGATATTAGCTTGTTATCGGTGATATATAGAAGTTTTCCTACAAATTGAAGTATAAAATCCTCTTTTTAGAATAATTTGCACCTATAAGTAGCTTACATTACATTAAGTTATTAAATAGAAGAGTAGGAGGATATTTATTGTGATATAACGTTATATTGCTAGCGTTTTTCATAGTTTCTTGTAAACTGTAGCGTTATTGTATATACACAAGTAGTTTTACTTATCATATTGCTATAAACCCATAAAATGTAGTGTTCTCAATGAGATTAACTAGTTATCGGTGATATATAGCTGTTTTCCTACAAATTGATGTATAAAATCCTCTTTTTAGAATAATTTGCACCTATAAGTAGCTTACATTACATTAAGCTATTAAATAGAAGAGTAAGAGGTTATTTATTGTGATATAACGGTATATTGCAAGCGTTTTTCATAGTTTCTTGTAAACTGTAGCGTTATTGTATATATACAAGTAGTTTTACTTATCATATTGCTATAAACCCATAAAATGTAGTGTTCCTAATGATATTAGCTAGTTATTGGTGATATATAGCTGTTTTCCTACAAATTGATGTATAAAAGCCTCTTTATAGAATAATTTGCACCTATAAGTAGCTTACATTACATTCAGCTATTAAATAGAAGAGTAAGAGGTTATTTATTGTGATATAACGTTATATTGCAAGCATTTTTCATAGTTTTTTGTAAACTGTAGCGCTAGTGTATATATACAAGTAGTTTTACTTATCATATTGCTATAAACCGTAGTTTTACTTATCATATTGCTATAAACCCATAAAACGTAGTGTTCTCAATGATATTAGCTAGTTATTTGGTGATATATAGCTGTTTTCCTACAAATTGAAGTATAAAATCCTCTTTATAGAATAATTTGCACCTATTTAATAGCTTACATTATATTAAGCTATTAAATAGAAGAGTAGGAGGTTATTTATTGTGATATAAAGGTATATTGCGAGCGTTTTTCATAGTTTCTTGTAAACTGTAGCGTTATTGTATATATACAAGTAGTTTTACTTATCATATTGCTATAAACCCATAAAATGTAGTGTTTTCAATGATTTGAGCTAGTTATCAGTGAAGAGTTGTTTTTTTCTACAAATTGAAGTATATTTCTTTATATCTGTAGTTAAATAGCTTTTGATATTTGCTACGACTATATTTTACAAAATGAATAGCTAAAAATATGTATTTTTCATGAAATTTAGATATCAATTTTAATCTTAAATACAATGTTTTTTCAAGTATTTTAATGTATTTTTGAAAGGCTAAAAAATGTCGAAATTTGACATTATTCAGCACTTTTACACAACTATATTTTACAATGTTATGAGCTAAAATATGTATTTTCATGAAATTTAGGCATCAATTTTAATCTTATAAACAACGTTTTTTCAAGTATTTTAATGTATTTTTGAAAGCCTAAAAAATGTCGAAATTTGACATTATTCAGCACTTTTACACAACAATATTTTACAATATTATGAGCTTAAAATATGTATTTTTCATGAAATTTATGTATCAATATTATTCCTTAAAAACAAGTTTTTTCAAGTTTTTAATGTATTTTGACAAGGCTAAAAAATTCAAAATTGACATTATTCAGCTTTTTTGATAGAGAAATTCAAATTGGTATATAGTTGTTTTCGTTGAAATTGCTATTTTAAACTATTAAGTCTTATAATAGAGTTTTTAGACTTTAATGTGATCAATTGAAGTTAAATCGTGATTTTTCAAGTTCTTGTTAATTGTTATACTAATCATTAATAAAGGAATTTACCTTATAAATATGCTTTATACCCTCAAAATGTGTTCTTTCAATGATTCTAACAGTTATGTTGATATGTTTATTTTTAAGTAATTAATGTAAATTATTTTGCTTTAATTTTGCACCTATAAGTGGTATAATTAAGTTTTGTAAAATAGATATGTAAATAGGTTATTATTGATATAACGTTATATGCTGCGTTTTTCAAGTTTTGTAAACTGTAGCGTTATTGTATATACAAGTAGTTTTACTTTATTTGCTATAAACCATAAAATAGTGATTTCAATGAATTAACTTAGTTAATGGTTTTATATATCTGTTATCCGTACAAATTGATGTTAAAACCTACTTTAAGTAAAATCTTTAATATTGACCTATAAGTAGCTTACATTACATTAGCTATTAAATAAAGAGTAAGGTTTATTGTTGATATAACGTTATATTGCAGCATTTTTCATAGTTTTTTGTAAACTGTAGCATTGTAATTAAAAGTAGTTTTTACTTATCATATTGCTATAAACCCATAAAATGTAGTGTTCTCAATGATATTAGCTAGTTATTTGGTGATATATAGCTGTTTTCCTACAAATTGAGTAAAAATCCTCTTTATAAATAATTTGCACCTATAAGTAGCTTACATTAATTAAGCTATTAAATAGAAGTAAGGAGGTTATTTATTGTGATATGACGGTTATTGCAAGCGTTTTTCATTATTTCTTGTAAACTGTACGTTATTGTATATATACAAGTAGTTTTACTTATCATATTGCTTAAACCATAAAATGTAGTGTTTCAAATATAATTAGTTTTCGGTATATATAGCTGTTTCCTACAAATTGATGTATAAATCCTTTTTTAAAATTTGCACTATAAGTAGCTTTACATTACATTAGCTATTAAATAGAAGTAATAGTTATTTTTGCTATAAACGGAATTGCAAGGTTTTTCATGTTTGTAAATTAGCAGTTATTTATTTATAACAAGTAGTTTTTACTTATCATATTGCTTAAACCCATAAAATGTAGTGTTCCTATGATATAGCTAAATTATGGTTGTATATATATTACTGTTTTCTACAAATGATGTATAAAAGCTCTTTATAAATAATTTGCACCTATAATACTTCATTAATTCAGCTATTAATAGAAGAGTAATGGTTATTTATTGTGATATAACGTTATATTGCAAGCATTTTTCATAGTTTTTTGTAAACTGTAGCGTTATGTATATTACAAGTATTTACTTATCATATTGCTATAAACCATAAAATAGTGTTTCAATGTATTTGCAGTATTTGGTGATATAAGCTGTTTTCCTACAAATTGAAGTATAAATCCTCTTATAGAATAAATTTTTCACTATAGTGCTTTCATTTCATTAAAACTAATAAAAAAAAAGTAAAGGGTTTTTTATTGTGATATAACGATATTTCACTTTTTTTTATGTTTTTTTAAACTGTAGGTTTTTGTAATAACAAGTAGTTTTTCTTATAAAATTTCTATAAACCCATAAAAAAATAGTGTTTTTAATGAATTTTAGTTTTTTTTGGGGTAAAACTTTTTTTCCCCAAATGAAAAAATTAAAACCCTTTTTTGAATAATTTACCCTTTTTTAGCTTTCATTAATTTTAAAATTAATAGAAAAAGGTATTTTTTGTGATTAATTTATATTAAACTTTTTTTCAATTTTTTTGTAAAAATTAGAAATTTTATATATACAATATTTTTACATATTTGCATAACCCCTAAAAATTTTGTTTTTAATTTTACAGTTATTTGTGAAATTTTTTTTCCTAAAATTGAAGTTATTTCCCCTTTTAAAAATTTCGTATTAAATTTTTTTGTATTTTAGATTTTTAAAAAAAAAATTGCAAAAATTTAATTTTTTATGAAATTTAATAAAAATTTTTAAATTTTACTTTAAATACAATTTTTTTTTTTCAAGTATTTTAATGATTTTTTTGGGGGGGAAGGTAAAAAAATTTTTGGAAATTTTTTGACAAAAAATTAATAATAAAATTATAAAAATTTTTAAAGAGCACTATTTATGGGTTATACACTGATAAGTAAAACTACTTTTATATATACAATTACGCTACAGTTTACAAAAAACTTTGAAAAATGCTTGCAATATAACGTTATATCACAATAAATAACCTCTTACTCTTCTATTTAATAGCTGAATGTAATGTAAGCTACTTATAGGTGCAAATTATTCTATAAAGAGGCTTTTATACATCAATTTGTAGGAAAACAGTTATATATCACCGATAACTAGTTAATCTCATTGAGAACACTACATTTTATGGGTTTATAGCAATATGATAAGTAAAACTACTTGTGTATATACAATAACGCTACAGTTTACAAGAAACTATGAAAAACGCTAGCAATATAACGTTATATCACAATAAATAACCTCTTACTCTTCTATTTATCAGCTTAATGTAATGTAAGCCACTTATAGGTGCAAATTATTCAAAAAAAAGGATTGTATACTTCAATTTGTAGGAAAACAGCTATATATCACCGATAACTAGGTAAAATCATTGAAAAGAACACATTTTGAGGGTATAAAGCATTTTCATAAGGTAAATTCCTTCTATTAATGATATAACACTACAATTAACAAGAAACTATGAAAAACACGTGTAATATACAATTGTATCACAATATAGAGTCTCAAACTCCTATTATAAGCTTACAGTAGTTTAAAATAGCAATTTCTAACGAAAACAACTATAATACCACATTTTGAATTTCTCTATGAAAAAAATGGCTGAATAATGTCAATTTTCGACATTTTTTAGCCTTTCCAAAATACATTAAAACACTTGAAAAAACGTTGTTTTTAAGAATAAAATTGATACATAAATTTCATGAAAAATACATATTTTAAGCTCATAATATTGTAAAATATTGTTGTGTAAAAGTGCTGAATAATGTCAAATTTCGACATTTTTTAGGCTTTCAAAAATACATTAAAATACTTGAAAAAACGTTGTTTATAAGATTAAAATTGATGCCTAAATTTCATGAAAAATACATATTTTTAGCTCATAACATTGTAAAATATAGTTGTGTAAAAGTGCTGAATAATGTCAAATTTCGACATTTTTTAGCCTTTCAAAAATACATTAAAATACTTGAAAAAACATTGTATTTAAGATTAAAATTGATATCTAAATTTCATGAAAAATACATATTTTTAGCTATTCATTTTGTAAAATATAGTCGTAGCAAATATCAAAAGCTATTTAACTACAGATATAAAGAAATATACTTCAATTTGTAGAAAAAAACAACTCTTCACTGATAACTAGCTCAAATCATTGAAAACACTAACATTTATGGGTTTATAGCAATATGATAAGTAAAACTACTTGTATATATACAATAACGCTACAGTTTACAAGAAACTATGAAAAACGCTCGCAATATACCTTTATATCACAATAAATAACCTCCTACTCTTCTATTTAATAGCTTAATATAATGTAAGCTATTAAATAGGTGCAAATTATTCTATAAAGAGGATTTTATACTTCAATTTGTAGGAAAACAGCTATATATCACCAAATAACTAGCTAATATCATTGAGAACACTACGTTTTATGGGTTTATAGCAATATGATAAGTAAAACTACGTTTAAGCATATGATAAGTAAAACTACTTGTATATATACACTAGCGCTACAGTTTACAAAAAACTATGAAAAATGCTTGCAATATAACGTTATATCACAATAAATAACCTCTTACTCTTCTATTTAATAGCTGAATGTAATGTAAGCTACTTATAGGTGCAAATTATTCTATAAAGAGGCTTTTATACATCAATTTGTAGGAAAACAGCTATATATCACCGATAAATAGCTAATCTCATTAGGAACACTACATTTTATGGGTTTATAGCAATATGATAAGTAAAACTACTTGTATATATACAATAAACGCTACAGTTTACAAGAAACTATAAAAAAACGCTAGCAATATAACGTTATATCACAATAAATAACCTCTTACTCTTCTATTTAATAGCTTAATGTAATGTAAGCTACTTATAGGTGCAAATTATTCTAAAAAGAGGATTTTATACTTCAATTTGTAGGAAAACAGCTATATATCACCGATAACAAGCTAATATCATTGAAAAGAACACATTTTGAGGGTATAAAGCATTTTCACAAGGTAAATTCCTTCTATTAATGATATAACACTACAATTAACAAAAAACTATGAAAAAAAACGTGTAATATGCAATTTTATCACAATATAGAGTCTCAAACTCCTATTATAAGCTTACAGTAGTTTTAAAATAGCAATTTCTAACGAAAACAACTATAATACCACATTTTGAATTTCTCTATCAAAAAAAGGGCTGAATAATGTCAATTTCGACATTTTTAGCCCTTCAAAAATACATTAAAACACTTGAAAAAACGTTGTTTTTAGGAATAAAAATTGATACATAAATTTCATGAAAAATACATTTTTAAACTCATAATATTGTACAATATTGTTGTGTAAAAGTGCTGAATAATGTCAAATTTCGACATTTTTTAGGCTTTCGAAAATACATTAAAATACTTGAAAAAACGTTGTTTATAAGATTAAAATTGATACCTAAATTTCATGAAAAATACATATTTTTAGCTCATAACATTGTAAAATATAGTTGTGTAAAAAGTGCTGAATAATGTCAAATTTCGACATTTTTTAGCTTTCAAAAATACATTAAAATACTTGAAAAAACATTGTATTTAAGTTTAAAATTGATATCTAAATTTCATGAAAATACATATTTTTAGTTATTCATTTTGTAAAATATAGTCGTAGCAAATATCAAAGCTATTTAACTACAGATATAAAGAAAAATACTTATTGTAGAAAAAAACAACTCTTCACTGATAACTACTCAATCATTGAAACACTACATTTTATGGTTTATACAATATGATAAGTAAAACTACTTGTATATATACAATAACGCTACAGTTTACAAAAACTATGAAAAACGCTCGCAATTATTTATAACAAATAACCTCCTACTTTTATTTAATAGCTACTATAATGAACACTTTGGCCTAAAAATTTTACTCATTTAGGAAAACTATATATTAAAAAAAAATACTTAAATTTAAAGTTTAAATAAGTAATACTTAATTAAAAAACGAATTTTATCTTCAAATTTAAAAAACTTATATAATAAAACTTTTAATTAAAAAAACATAGGGGAAATTTTTATTTTTATTTTTCAAATATAAAAAAAGTAAACTTAAAAATACGGTTTATAGCAATATGATAATAAAATACTTTATTACAATAACGCTACGTTTCAAAAAACTTGAAAAAGCTTGCAATATACGTTATATCACAATAAAAAACCTTTTCTCTTCTATTTAAAAGCTAATGTAAAAGTAACTACTTATAGGTCAAAATTTTCTAAAAAAGGTTTTAACATCAATTTTTAAAAACCTTTAAAAACCATAATGCTATATCTTAAACACTACTTTTTGGGGTTTTTAAACAATATGTAATAAAACACTTGATATATAAAATAACGCTACAGTTTAAAGAAAAAAGAAAAAAGCTTGCAATAACCGTTATATCACAAAAAATAAACCCCCTTTCTCTTCTATTTAAAAGCTTAATTAAGTTAACTACTTTTAGGTCAAAATTTTTCTAAAAAGAGGTTTTAAAACTCAATTTTAGGAAACGCTATATATACCAAATTTGTAATTCATTGAAACACTACATTTTAAAGGGGTTTTTTTTAAAGATAAGTAAAAATACTTTTTTTAAATTTCGCTACAGTTTACAAAAATTGAAAAAGCTGCATTAACGATATCACAATAAAAAACCCCTTTCTCTTCTATTTTAAAACTTTAATGTAATTAAGCTACTAAAGTGCAAATTATTTTAAAAAAGGTTTTTAACTCAAATTTTAGGGAAAAAAATTAAAATCACCGATAACAGTTAATTCATTGGAAACACTTTTTGGTTTTTAAAACAATATATAAGTAAAAAACTTTTTTTAACTAAACCCCATTTTAAAGAAAATTGAAAAAATTTCTTAATCACAATAAAATAAACCACTCCTATTTATACTTAAAAGTAGTTTTAATGCAATTTTCAAAAAAAATTATACCAATTTTGGAAAAATTTCCCTCTATAAAAAAAAAAATTTTAGGTTTAAAATTTTTGGAAATTTTTTTAAAAAACCCTTCAAATTTTTAAAAACCCTTTAAAAACGTTGGTTTTAGGAAAAAATTGATACATAAATTTTATGAAAAATCATATTTTTAAACTCATAATATTGTCAATTTTGTTTTGTAAAAATCTGAATAATGTCAAAAAATTTTACATTTTTTTTGGCTTTTTTGAAATACATTAAATACTAAAAAAAAGTTTTTTAAAGATTAAAATTTATACCCAAATTTCATGAAAAATACATATTTTTTGCTCATAACATTGTAAAATATAGTTGTGTAAAAGTGCTGAATAATGTCAAATTTTTGACATTTTTTAACCCTTCAAAAAAACATTAAAAAACTTGAAAAACATTGTATTTAAAATTAAAATGATATCAAATTTTATAAAAAAAAATATTTTTTTGTTATCATTTTTAAAATAAGCGTAGCAAATATCAAAAACTATTTAAACAGATAAAAAAATTACTTCAATTTGTAAAAAAAAAACAACTCTCACTGATAACTAGCTCAAATCATGAAAAAACTACATTTTTGGGGTTTTTAGCAAAATGTAATAAAAACTACTTGTTTTTAAAATTTCAAAAACGCTACAGTTACAAAAACTATGAAAAAAATCGCAAATTTCCTTTATTCACAATAAATAAACCCCCTACTCTTTTTAATAGCTTTAAAATAATGTAAACTACTTAAGGTGCAAAAATTTTTTATAAAGAGGGTTTTATACTTCAATTTGTAGGAAAACAGCTATATATCACCAAATAATAGTAATATCTTTAAACACTAATTTTATGGGTTTATAGCAATATTAAGTAAAACTACTTGTAATATCATAAAGCTACATTTACAAAAAACTATGAAAAAGCTGCAAATAAAAGTTATATCACAATAAATAAAACCCATTACCTTTTTTATTTAAAAGCTGAATGTAATGTAACCTTTTTTAGGTGGGAAATTATTCTATAAAGAGGCTTTTTTACATCAATTTGTAGGAAAACAGTTATATTCACCAAAAACTATAATATCATTAGGAAAACTAATTTTTTGGGTTTTAGCAATATGATAAGTAAAATACTTGTATATATACAATAAAGCTACAGTTTTTCAAGAAAAATGAAAACGCTTGCAATATACCCTTATATCACAATAATTTAAATCTTACTCTTCTATTTTTTAGCTTAAATTTTTTGTAACTACATTGGGAAAATTTTTCTTAAAGGGGAAACCACTTATATCAGAAACAGTTAATTTATTGAGAAACCATTTTAGGGTTTATAGCAAAATTATAAATAAATCTTTTATTAAATAAAACCCCATTTTTTAAGAAAATTGAAAAACGTACCAAATTTTAAATTTTATCCAAAAATCCTTACTTTCTATTTTGCTTTTTAAGAACTTTAAGGTGAAAATTTTCAAAAAAAGGTTTTATATTCAATTTGGAAAAATTATACCCAAAAACATAAACATTGAAAAAACTTTTGAGGGTATAAAATTTCATTGGAAAAAATTTTTTTCATAATATTAACCCTTATTAAAAAAATGTGAAAAAATGTAAATCAAATTTTACCAAATAATTAAATCCCTTATAAAATGTTTAAAAATAAATTTTTAGAAAACAAAAACCAATTTTTTTAATTTTTAAAAAAAAACAATTGTAATTTTCGACCCTTTTTTTGCCCCTTTAAAAATACATTAAAAAATTAAAAAAAATTGTTAGAAGAAAAATTAAAATCTAAATTTCATAAAAAAAATATTTAGCTAAATTTGTAAAATATAGTTGTTAAAAGTGTAAATAAAAAGTATTTTTAGGTTTAAAAAATAATTAAAAAAATTTGAAAAAAAAAGTTTTTTGATTGAAAATTTTATTTTAAATTTTATGAAAAATACATATTTTTAGCTATAATTTTGTAAATATAGTTTAGAAATTAAAAAGCTATTTAAACCTAAAAAAAAAAAAAAAAAAAAAAAAATAAATTTAAATTTTAAAAAAAAAACAGCTTTACATAACTAGCTAAAATCATTGAAAACCTACATTTTATGGGTTTTGCAATTGATAAAAAAAAAAACTTGTATATATACTACGTCATTTTCAAGAAATATGAAAAACGCTTGCAAATACCGTATATCACAATAAATAAACCCCTACCTTCTTTTAATAGCTTAATTAATTTAAGCTATTAAGGTGCAAATTTTTCTAAAAGAGGATTTATACTCAATTTTTAGGAAACAGCTATATTACCATAATAGAAATTTTATTGAAACACTACATTTTATGGTTTTTAAACAATTGATAAAAAAAACTATTTTTATATACAATAAAGCACATTTTTCAAGAAAAAATGAAAAAAAGCTTGCAAAATTCCGTTTTTATCACAAAAAATAACCTCTTTCTCTTCTTTAAAAAGCTTAGTAATTTAAGCTACTTATAGGGGCAAATTTTCTAAAAAGAGGATTTATACATCAATTTGAGGGAAAAAAAGCTATAAATTTTACCGATAATTTAAAATCATTGAAAAAACTAATTTTTGGTTTAAGCAATTTGATAAGTAAAAATCCTTTTATATATACAATAAAAGCTACACTTTAAAGAACTATGAAAAACGCTTTCAATATACCTTAATCACAATAAATAACCTATCTCTTTTTAAAAGCAAAAATTTAAAGTAAGCACTTAAGGTGCAAAAATTTTTCTAAAAAAGGGTTTTATACTCAATTGTGGAAAACAGCTATATATCACCGATAAAAAAAATCATTTAGAACACCATTTTAGGGTTTAAAGCAAATTATTAAAAAAATCTTTATTATAAATAAACGACATTTTTAAAAAAACTAGAAAAAGCTGAAAATACCTTTAAACACAATAAATAACCTATTACTCTTTATTTATTGCTTTTAAGAAACTTTTATTCAATTATTCTAAAAAAAGGTTGATAATTAATTTTGGGAAAAAGCTATATAAAAACGAAAACTAATAAAATCATTGAAAAAAAACAATTTTTAGGGTATAAAAATATATGGGAAAACTTATTAATGAATAAAATACAAATTAAAAAAAAAAACTTAAAAAAGGGGACCCCCCAAATTTATAAATAAAGCTAAATTGTTAAGTTAAGTAGATTTAAAAAGCAAATTTCTAGAAAAAAAAAATACCAATTTGAATTTCCTATAAAAAAAACTGAAAAAATGTCAATTTTGAAAAATTTTTTTTTCAAAAAATACATTAAAAAACTTGAAAAAAAGTTGGGTTTTAAATTAAAATTATCCTAAATTTAAAGAAAAAATATTTTTACTAAAAATTTAAATAATTGTGGAAAAGGGTAATAATTTTTCAAATTTGACATTTTTAGTTAAGAATAATTAAAAAATACTTTAAAAAAACAGTTTTTAACCTTGAAATTATACTAAAAATTTTAAAATAAATATTTTTTCTTTTTTTAAATATGTTGTAGCAAATTCAAAATATTTCAAAAAAAGAAATATTCTTCAATTTTTAGAAAAAAAAAAATTTCAGAAAACTAGTAAAATCATTTAAAAAACACATTTTAGGTTTAAGCAAAATTTTTAAAATCTTTTAATAAAAAACTACAATTTTCAAGAAAATATAAAACGTTTAATTACCTTTATCCCCAAAAAATAACTCCTTACCCCCCTTTTTAAAAAAGCTTTTAAGAAAAATTTTTATCCAAATTATTCTAAAAAAAGGATTTAAAAATTTTAATTTGTGGAAAACACTATATTCCCGAAATTAAATTAACTAAATCATTTAAAAAATACATTTTTTGGGGGTATAGAAATATGTTTTAAAATCTTTAATTAAATTTGCTAATTTCAAAAACAAAAAAACCTTTAAATAGTTTTTACAATAAATAATCTACTTTCTAATCAGTTAATTAATGTAAAATATAGGTGCAATTTTCAAAAAAACGGATTGTATACTTAATTTTTAGAAAAAAAGCTATTATCACCGATAATTAGGTAATATCATTGAAAACACTACATTTTATTGGTTTAACAATTTTATAAATAAAATCCCTTTTATATAACAATAACGCTACACTTTTCAAGAGACTATGAAAAACGCTTTCAATATACCGTTTTTATCACAAAAAATAACCCCTATCCCTATTTTAATAGCATAATAAATGTAAGCTACTTTTAGGTGCAAAATTTTTCTATAAAGAGGATTTTATACATCAATTTTTAGAAAACAGTTATATAGATAATAGTTAAAATCATTGAAACACTACATTTTATGGTTTATAGCAATATGATAAATAAAAATACTTGTATATTCAATAAAAGCTACGTTTTGAAGAAACTATGAAAAAGCAGCAATATACCCTTATATCACAAAAACCTATTATCTTTTTTTTTAGCTTAATGTAAGTAAGCTACTTATAGTTGAAATTTTTCTAAAAAAAAAATTGTATACTTAATTTGTAGGAAAAAAAGCTAATATCACCGATAACTAACTAAAAAACATTGAAAAGAACCATTTTGAGGGGATAAAAGATTATCATAAGGGAAATTTCCTTCTATTTAAAGATAAACACTACAATTAACAAGAAACTTGAAAAACCGTGTAATCTACAATTGTATCCAATATAGATCTCAAAAATCCTAGATAAGCTTTCAGTAATTAAATAGCAATTTCTATTTAAAACAACTATAATACCCCATTTGAATTTCTTATCAAAAAAAGGGCTGAATAAAGTAATTTCGAAATTTTTTTGCCCTTCAAAAAACATTAAATACTTGAAAAACGTTGGTTTTTTAAAATTAAAATTTATACCTAAATTTTATGAAAAATACATATTTTTAGCTCATAACATTGTAAAATATGTTTGTAAAAGTGCTGAATAATTTCAAAATTTTGCATTTTTTAGCCTTTCAAAATACTTAAAAAACTTGAAAAAAAAATTTTTTTTTAACATTGAAAATTTATATCTAAATTTCATAAAAATCATATTTTTAGCTATTAATTTTTTAAGATATAGTTGTAGCAAATACAAAAAGCTATTTAGCTACAGAATAAGAAATTTCTTTAAATTTGAAAAAAAAAAACTTTACTGATAAAATAGCTAAATCATTTAAAACATACATTTTATGGGTTTTTAGCAATATGATATGAAAACTACTTGTATAAAAACAATAAAGTACAATTTTTCAAGAAAAAATTTAAAAACGCTTGCAAATACCGTTATATGACAAAAAAAAAAAAACCCCCTTTTCTCTATTTAAAAGCTTAGTAATGTAAACTATTTTAGGGCAAATTTTTCAAAAAAGGGGTTTTTTACTTCAAATTTTAGGGAAAAAACTATATATCAACCGATAAATTATAATTAGCTAATTCTTGAGAACACTACATTTAGGGTCTATAGCAAAGATAATAAAACCTTTATTATCAATAAAGCTACGTTTTCAAAAACTATGAAAAACGCTTGCAATATACCGTTATATCACAATAAATAACCTCTTACTCTCTATTTATCAGCTTAATGTAAAAGTAAGCCACTTATAGGTGCAAATTATTCAAAAAAACGGGTTTTATACTTCAAAAATTTTAGGAAAACAGCTTATATCACCCAAATAGGTAAAATCATTGAAAAAAAAACACATTTTGAGGGTATAAAGCATTTTCATAAAGGGAAATTCCTTTATTAATGATATAACACACAATTAAAAGAAACTATGAAAAGCACGGGTAATATACAATTGTAACAATATAGAGTCTCAAACTCCTATTATAAGCTTACAGTTTTAAAAAAGCAATTTCTAATGAAAACAAAATATAATACCACATTTTTAAATTTTTTCTATCAAAAAAAGGGGGAATAATGTCAATTTTCGACATTTTTTTGCCCCTTCAAAAAAAACATTAAAAAAATTGAAAAAAAAAGTGTTTTTAAGAATAAAAATTTATACAAAATTTCATGAAAAATACATATTTTAAGCTCATAAATTTTAAAAATTGTTGTGAAAAGGGGTGAATAATGTCAAATTTTGACATTTTTTTGGCTTAAAAATACTTAAAAAACTTAAAAAACGTTGTTTTTTTAAGATTAAAATTGATATTAAATTCATGAAAAATACATAATTTTTTGCTATTAATTTTGTAAAATATTTAGCAAAAATCAAAAATATTTAAACAGATATAAAAAATATACTTAATTTGTAGAAAAAAAAACTTTATGAAACACTCAAAATTAAAAAAATACATTTATGGGTTTATAGCAAATGATAAAAAACTACTTGTAATATACAATAACGCTACAGTTTACAAGAAACTATAAAAAAAGCTCGCAATATACCCTTTTTTATACAAAAAAAACCTCCCACTCTTTTTAATGCTTTAAAAAATTAAAAATACTTAAGGTGCAAATTATTCTTAAAGAGGATTTAATTCAATTTTAAAAAAAGTATTACACCAAAATAACTACTAATACATTGAGAAACTACTTTTAGGGTTTATAGCAATATATAAGTAAAAAATACTTGTATATTACAAAAACGCACGTTTACAAAAAACTATGAAAAATGCTTGCAATATAACGTTATTCACAAAAAAAAACCTCTTTCTCTCTATTTAAAGTAATGTAATGTAAGTAATTAAGGGGCAAATTTTTTCTATAAAGAGGGGTTTTATCCAATTTGTAGGAAAACAGTATATATCACCAATAACTAGCTAATACATTAAGACCATAATTTAGGGTTTATAGCAATTGTAATAAAACACTTTTATATATACAATAACGCTACAGTTTACAAGAAACTATGAAAAACGCTTGCAATATACCGTTATATCACAATAAATAACCTCTTACTCTTCTATTTAATAGCTGAATGTAATGTAAGCTACTTATAGGTGCAAATTATTCTATAAAGAGGCTTTTATACATCAATTTGTAGGAAAACAGTTATATATCACCGATAACTAGTTAATCTCATTGAGAACACTACATTTTATGGGTTTATAGCAATATGATAAGTAAAACTACTTGTGTATATACAATAACGCTACAGTTTACAAGAAACTATGAAAAACGCTAGCAATATAACGTTATATCACAATAAATAACCTCTTACTCTTCTATTTATCAGCTTAATGTAATGTAAGCCACTTATAGGTGCAAATTATTCAAAAAAAAGGATTGTATACTTCAATTTGTAGGAAAACAGCTATATATCACCGATAACTAGGTAAAATCATTGAAAAGAACACATTTTGAGGGTATAAAGCATTTTCATAAGGTAAATTCCTTCTATTAATGATATAACACTACAATTAACAAAAAACTATGAATACCACGTGTAATATACAATTGTATCACAATATAGAGTCTCAAACTCCTATTATAAGCTTACAGTAGTTTAAAATAGCAATTTCTAACGAAAACAACTATAATACCACATTTTGAATTTCTCTATCAAAAAAATGGCTGAATAATGTCAATTTTCGACATTTTTTAGCCCTTCAAAAATACATTAAAACACTTGAAAAAACGTTGTTTTTTAGAATAAAATTGATACATAAATTTCATGAAAAATAGATATTTTAAGCTCATAATATTGTAAAATATTGTTGTGTAAAAGTGCTGAATAATGTCAAATTTCGACATTTTTTAGGCTTTCAAAAATACATTAAAATACTTGAAAAAACGTTGTTTATAAGATTAAAATTGATGCCTAAATTTCATGAAAAATACATATTTTTAGCTCATAACATTGTAAAATATAGTTGTGTAAAAGTGCTGAATAATGTCAAATTTCGACATTTTTTAGCCTTTCTAAAATACTTTAAAATACTTGAAAAAATATTGTATTTAAGATTAAAATTGATATCTAAATTTCATGAAAAATACATATTTTTAGCTATTAATTTTGTAAAATATAGTTGTAGCAAATATCAAAAGCTATTTAACTACAGATATAAAGAAATATACTTCAATTTGTAGAAAAAAAAAACTCTTCACTGATAACTAGCTCAAATCATTGAAAACACTACATTTTATGGGTTTATAGCAATATGATAAGTAAAACTACTTGTATATATACAATAACGCTACAGTTTACAAGAAACTATGAAAAACGCTCGCAATATACCTTTATATCACAATAAATAACCTCCTACTCTTCTATTTAATAGCTTAATATAATGTAAGCTACTTATAGGTGCAAATTATTCTATAAAAGGATTATATTCATTTGTAGGAAACAGCTAATATCACATAACTAGCTAATATCATTGAGAACACTACATTTTATNTAAAACATTCTGCTTCTAAAAAGGATGATACTCAATTTAGAACCAGCTTATATCACCGATAACTAGATATCATTGAAAGAAACACATTTGAGGGTATAAAGATTATCATTAGTAAATTCCGTTATTAAGATATAACACTTCATTAACAAGAAACTGTGAAAAACACGTGTAATATACAATTGATCACAATATAGAGTCTCAAACTATTTAAAGTTTACAGTAGTTTAAAATAGCAATTTCTAACGAAAACAACTATATTACCACATTTTGAATTTGTCTATCAAAAAAAGGGCTGAATAATGTCAATTTTCGACATTTTGTAGCCCTTCAAAAATATATTAAAACACTTGAAAAAACATTGTTTTTAAGAATAAATTTGATACATAAATTTCATGAAAAATACATATTTTAAGCTCGTAATATTGTAAAATATTGTTGTGTAAAAGTGCTGAATAATGTCAAGTTTCGACATTTTTTAGGCTTTCAAAAATACATTAAAATACTTGAAAAAACGTTGTTTTTAAAATTATAATTGATACCTAATTTTAATGAAAAATACATATTTTTAGCTCATAACATTGTAAAATATAGTTGTGTAAAAGTGCTGAATAATGTCAAATTTCGACATTTTTTAGCCTTTCAAAAATACATTAAAATACTTGAAAAAACATTGTTTTTATGATTGAAATTGATATCTAAATTTCATGAAAAATACATATTTTTAGCTATTAATTTTGTAAAATATAGTTGTAGCAAATATCAAAAGCTATTTAACTACAGATATAAAGAAATATACTTCAATTTGTAGAAAAAAACAACTCTTCACTGATAACTAGCTAAAATCATTGAAAACACTACATTTTATGGGTTTATAGCAATATGATAAGTAAAACTACTTGTATATATACAATAACGCTACACTTTACAAGAAACTATGAAAAACGCTTGCAATATACCGTTATATCACAATAAATAACCTCCTACTCTTCTTTTTAATAGCTTAATGTAATGTAAGCTACTTATAGGTGCAAATTATTCTATAAAGAGGATTTTATACTTCAATTTGTAGGAAAAAAGCTATATATCACCAATAATTAGCTAATATCATTGAGAACACTACATTTTATGGGTTTATAGCAATATGATAAGTAAAACTACTTGTATATATACAATAACGCTACAGTTTACAAGAAACTATGAAAAACGCTTGCAATATACCGTTATATCACAATAAAGAACCTCTTACTCTTCTATTTAATAGCTTAATGTAATGTAAGCTACTAATAGGTGCAAATTATTCTAAAAAGAGGATTTTATACATCAATTTGTAGGAAAACAGCTATATATAACCGATAATTAGCTAATATCATTGAAAACACTACATTTTATGGGTTTAGAGCAATATGATAAGTAAAAATACTTGTATATATACAATAACGCGACAGTTTACAAGAAACTATGAAAAACGCTTGCAATATACCGTCATATCACAATAAATAACCTCCTACTCTTCTATTTAATAGCTTAATGTAATGTAAGCTACTTATAGGAGCAAATTATTCTATAAAGAGGCTTTTATACATCAATTTGTAGGAAAACAGCTATATATCACCGATAACTAGTTAATCTCATTGAGAACACTACATTTTATGGGTTTATAGCAATATGATAAGTAAAACTACTTGTGTATATACAATAACGCTACAGTTTACAAGAAACTATGAAAAACGCTAGCAATATAACGTTATATCACAATAAATAACCTCTTACTCTTCTATTTAATAGCTTAATGTAAAGTAAGCTACTTATAGGTGCAAATTATTCTAAAAAATGGATTGTATACTTCAATTACTAGGAAACCAGCTCTATATCACCGATAACTAGGTATAATCATTGAAGAGAACACATTTTGAGGGTATAAAGCATTATCATTAGGTAAATTCCTTCTATTAATGATATAACACTTCAATTAACAAGAAACTGTGAAAAACAAGTGTAATATACAATTGTATCACAATATAGAGTCTCAAACTCCTATTATAAGCTTACAGTAGTTTAAAATAGCAATTTCTAACGAAAACAACTATAATACCACATTTTGAATTTCTCTATCAAAAAAAGGGCTGAATAATGTCAAATTTCGACATTTTTTAGCCCTTTAAAAATACATTAAAACACTTGAAAAAACGTTGTTACGAAGAATTAAATTGATACATAAATTTCATGAAAAACACATATTCTAAGCTCATAATATTGTAGAATATAGTTGTGTAAAAGTGCTGAATAATGTCAAATTTCGACATTTTTTAGGCTTTCAAAAATACATTAAAACACTTGAAAAAACGTTGTTTTGAAGAATTAAATTGATACATAAATTTCATGAAAAACACATATTCTAAGCTGATAATTTTGTAAAATATAGTTGTGTAAAAGTGCTAAATAATGTCATATTTCGACATTTTTTAGGCTTTCAAAAATACATTAAAATACTTGAAAAAACATTGTTTTTATGATTGAAATTGATATCTAAATTTCATGAAAAATACATATTTCTAGCTATTAATTTTGTAAAATATAGTTGTAGCAAATATCAAAAGCTATTTAACTACAGATATAAAGAAATATACTTCAATTTGAAGAAAAAAACAGCTCTTCACTGATAACTAGCTAAAATCATTGAAAACACTACATTTTATGGGTTTATAGCAATATGATAAGTAAAACTACTTGTATATATACAATAACGCTACACTTTACAAGAAACTATGAAAAACGCTTGCAATATACCGTTATATCACAATAAATAACCTCCTACTCTTCTCTTTAATAGCTTAATGTAATGTAAGCTACTTATAGGTGCAAATTATTCTATAAAGAGGATTTTATACATCAATTTGTAGGAAAACAGCTATATATCACCAATAACTAGCTAAAATCATTGAGAACACTACATTTTATGGGTTTATAGCAATATGATAAATAAAAACAAATTGTTTATATACAATAACGTACAGTTTACAAGAAAACTATGAAAAAACGCTTGAATATACCGTTATATCACAATAAATAACCTCTTACTCTTCTATTTAATAGCTTAATGTAATTTAAGCTACTTATAGGTGCAAATTATTCTAAAAAGAGGATTTTATACATCAAGTTGTAGGAAAACAGCTATATATCACCGATAATTAGGTAATATCATTGAAAACACTACATTTTATTGGTTTAGAGCAATTTGATAAGTAAAACTCCCTGTATATATACAATAACGCTACACTTTACAAGAGACTATGAAAAACGTTTGCAATATACCGTTATATCACAATAAATAACCTCCTACTCTTCTATTTAATAGCATAATGTAATGTAAGCTACTTATAGGTGCAAATTATTCTATAAAGAGGATTTTATACATCAATCTGTAGGAAAACAGCTATATATCACCGATAACTAGTTAATATCATTGAGAACACTACATTTTATGGGTTTATAGCAATATGATAAGTAAAACTACTTGTATATATACAATAACGCTATAGTTTAGAAGAAACTATGAAAAACGCTTGCAATATACCGTTATATCACAATAAATAACCTATTACTCTTTTATTTATTAGCTTAATGTAATGTAAGCTACTTATAGTTGCAAATTATTCTAAAAAAAGGATTGTATACTTCAATTTGTAGGAAAACAGCTATATATCACCGATAACTAACTAAAATCATTGAAAAGAACACATTTTGAGGGTATAAAGCATTATCATAAGGTAAATTCCTTCTATTAATGATATAACACTACAATTAACAAGAAACAATGAAAAACACGTGTAATATACAATTGTATCACAATATAGAATATCACATTGTTGAATTGTATCACAATATCAATATGATAAGTAAAACTACTTGTATATATACAATAACGCTACAGTTTACAAGAAACTATGAAAAACGCATGCAATATACCGTTATATCACAATAATTAACCTATTATTCTTCTATTTATCAGCTTAATGTAATATAAGCTACTTATAGGTGCAAATTATTCTAAAAAAAGGATTGTATACTTCAATTACTAGGAAACCAGCTCTATATCACCGATAACTAGGTATAATCATTGAAGAGAACACATTTTGAGGGTATAAAGCATTATCATTAGGTAAATTCCTTCTATTAATGATATAACACTTCAATTAACAAGAAACTGTGAAAAACACGTGTAATATACAATTGTATCACAATATAGAGTCTCAAACTCCTATTATAAGCTTACAGTAGTTTAAAATAGCAATTTCTAACGAAAACAACTATATTACCACATTTTGAATTTGTCTATCAAAAAAAGGGCTGAATAATGTCAATTTTCGACATTTTGTAGCCCTTCAAAAATATATTAAAACACTTGAAAAAACATTGTTTTTAAGAATAAATTTGATACATAAATTTCATGAAAAATACATATTTTAAGCTCGTAATATTGTAAAATATTGTTGTGTAAAAGTGCTGAATAATGTCAAGTTTCGACATTTTTTAGGCTTTCAAAAATACATTAAAATACTTGAAAAAACGTTGTTTTTAAGATTATAATTGATACCTAATTTTAATGAAAAATACATATTTTTAGCTCATAACATTGTAAAATATAGTTGTGTAAAAGTGCTGAATAATGTCAAATTTCGACATTTTTTAGCCCTTCAAAAATACATTAAAATACTTGAAAAAACATTGTTTTTATGATTGAAATTGATATCTAAATTTCATGAAAAATACATATTTTTAGCTATTAATTTTGTAAAATATAGTTGTAGCAAATATCAAAAGCTATTTAACTACAGATATAAAGAAATATACTTCAATTTGTAGAAAAAAACAACTCTTCACTGATAACTAGCTAAAATCATTGAAAACACTACATTTTATGGGTTTATAGCAATATGATAAGTAAAACTACTTGTATATATACAATAACGCTACACTTTACAAGAAACTATGAAAAACGCTTGCAATATACCGTTATATCACAATAAATAACCTCCTACTCTTCTTTTTAATAGCTTAATGTAATGTAAGCTACTTATAGGTGCAAATTATTCTATAAAGAGGATTTTATACTTCAATTTGTAGGAAAAAAGCTATATATCACCAATAACTAGCTAATATCATTGAGAACACTACATTTTATGGGTTTATAGCAATATGATAAGTAAAACTACTTGTATATATACAATAACGCTACAGTTTACAAGAAACTATGAAAAACGCTTGCAATATACCGTTATATCACAATAAAGAACCTCTTACTCTTCTATTTAATAGCTTAATGTAATTTAAGCTACTTAAAGTAGCTTAAAGTAATGTAATGATAAATGTAGTAATGATAAATACCACATTATGTGCAAATTATTCTAAAAAGAGGATTTTATACTTCAATTTGTAGGAAAACAGCTATATATCACCGATAATTAGGTAATATCATTGAAAACACTACATTTTATTGGTTTAGAGCAATTTGATAAGTAAAACTCCTTGTATATATACAATAACGCTACACTTTACAAGAGACTATGAAAAACGCTTGCAATATACCGTTATATCACAATAAATAACCTCCTACTCTTCTATTTAATAGCATAATGTAATGTAAGCTACTTATAGGTGCAAATTATTCTATAAAGAGGATTTTATACATCAATTTGTAGGAAAACAGCTATATATCACCGATAACTAGTTAATATCATTGAGAACACTACATTTTATGGGTTTATAGCAATATGATAAGTAAAACTACTTGTTTATATACAATAACGCTACAGTTTACAAGAAACTATGAAAAACGCTTGCAATATACCGTTATATCACAATAATTAACCTATTACTCTTCTATTTATCAGCTTAATGTAATGTAAGCCACTTATAGGTGCAAATTATTCAAAAAAAAGGATTGTATACTTCAATTTGTAGGAAAACAGCTATATATCACCGATAACTAGGTAAAATCATTGAAAAGAACACATTTTGAGGGTATAAAGCATTTTCATAAGGTAAATTCCTTCTATTAATGATATAACACTACAATTAACAAGAAACTATGAATAGCACGTGTAATATACAATTGTATCACAATATAGAGTCTCAAACTCATATTATAAGCTTACAGTAGTTTAAAATAGCAATTTCTAACGAAAACAACTATAATACCACATTTTGAATTTCTCTATCAAAAAAATGGCTGAATAATGTCAATTTTCGACATTTTTTAGCCCTTCAAAAATACATTAAAACACTTGAAAAAACGTTGTTTTTAAGAATAAAATTGATACATAAATTTCATGAAAAATACATATTTTAAGCTCATAATATTGTAAAATATTGTTGTGTAAAAGTGCTGAATAATGTCAAATTTCGACATTTTTTAGGCTTTCAAAAATACATTAAAATACTTGAAAAAACGTTGTTTATAAGATTAAAATTGATGCCTAAATTTCATGAAAAATACATATTTTTAGCTCATAACATTGTAAAATATAGTTGTGTAAAAGTGCTGAATAATGTCAAATTTCGACATTTTTTAGCCTTTCAAAAATACATTAAAATACTTGAAAAAACATTGTATTTAAGATTAAAATTGATATCTAAATTTCATGAAAAATACATATTTTTAGCTATTAATTTTGTAAAATATAGTTGTAGCAAATATCAAAAGCTATTTAACTACAGATATAAAGAAATATACTTCAATTTGTAGAAAAAAACAACTCTTCACTGATAACTAGCTCAAATCATTGAAAACACTACATTTTATGGGTTTATAGCAATATGATAAGTAAAACTACTTGTATATATACAATAACGCTACAGTTTACAAAAAACTATGATAAATGCTTGCAATATAACGTTATATCACAATAAATAACCTCTTACTCTTCTATTTAATAGCTGAATGTAATGTAAGCTACTTATAGGTGCAAATTATTCTATAAAGAGGCTTTTATACATCAATTTGTAGGAAAACAGCTATATATCACCAATAACTAGCTAATATCATTAGGAACACTACATTTTATGGGTTTATAGCAATATGATAAGTAAAACTACTTGTATATATACAATAACGCTACAGTTTACAAGAAACTATGAAAAACGCTTGCAATATACCGTCATATCACAATAAATAACCTCCTACTCTTCTATTTAATAGCTTAATGTAATGTAAGCTACTTATAGGTGCAAATTATTCTATAAAGAGGATTTTATACATCAATTTGTAGGAAAACAGCTATATATCACCGATAATTAGCTAATATCATTGAAAACACTACATTTTATGGGTTTAGAGCAATATGATAAGTAAAACTACTTGTATATATACAATAACGCTACAGTTTACAAGAAACTATGAAAAACGCTGCATATACCGTCATATCACAATAAATAACTCCTACTCTTCTATTTAATAGCTTAATGTAATGTAAGCTACTTATAGGTGCAAATTATTC
>JACEEZ010015381.1:117035-131843 GCA_016584305.1 Chionoecetes opilio
TGGAAAACTAGGCTATATTTGCGTAATATCTTGAGACACATTTATGGGTTTATAGCAATATGATAAATAAAACTACTTGTATATATACACTAACGCTACAGTTTACAAAAAACTATGAAAAATGCTTGCAATATAACGTTATATCACAATAAATAACCTATTACTCTTCTATTTAATAGCTGAATGTAATGTAAGCTACTTATAGGTGCAAATTATTCTATAAAGAGGCTTTTATACATCAATTTGTAGGAAAACAGCTATATATCACCAATAACTAGCTAATATCATTAGGAACACTACATTTTATGGGTTTATAGCAATATGATAAGTAAAACTACTTGTATATATACAATAACGCTACAGTTTACAAGAAACTATGAAAAACGCTAGCAATATAACGTTATATCACAATAAATAACCTCTTACTCTTCTATTTAATAGCTTAATGTAATGTAAGCTACTTATAGGTGCAAATTATTCTAAAAAGAGGATTTTATACTTCAATTTGTAGGAAAACAGCTATATATCACCGATAACAAGCTAATATCATTGAAAAGAACACATTTTGAGGGTATAAAGCATTTTCACAAGGTAAATTCCTTCTATTAATGATATAACACTACAATTAACAAGAAACTATGAAAAACACGTGTAATATGCAATTGTATCACAATATAGAGTCTCAAACTCCTATTATAAGCTTACAGTAGTTTAAAATAGCAATTTCTAACGAAAACAACTATAATACCACATTTTGAATTTCTCTATCAAAAAAAGGGCTGAATAATGTCAATTTTCGACATTTTTTAGCCCTTCAAAAATACATTAAAACACTTGAAAAAACGTTGTTTTTAGGAATAAAATTGATACATAAATTTCATGAAAAATACATATTTTAAGCTCATAATATTGTACAATATTGTTGTGTAAAAGTGCTGAATAATGTCAAATTTCGACATTTTTTAGGCTTTCGAAAATACATTAAAATACTTGAAAAAACGTTGTTTATAAGATTAAAATTGATACCTAAATTTCATGAAAAATACATATTTTTAGCTCATAACATTGTAAAATATAGTTGTGTAAAAGTGCTGAATAATGTCAAATTTCGACATTTTTTAGCCTTTCAAAAATACATTAAAATACTTGAAAAAACATTGTATTTAAGATTAAAATTGATATCTAAATTTCATGAAAAATACATATTTTTAGTTATTCATTTTGTAAAATATAGTCGTAGCAAATATCAAAAGCTATTTAACTACAGATATAAAGAAGTATCCTTCACATTTGTAGAAAAAAAACACTCTCACTGATAACTAGCTCAATCATTGAAACACTACATTTTATGGTTTATAGCAATATGATAAGTAAAACTACTTGTATATATATCAATAACGCTACAGTTTACAAGAACTAATGAAAAACGCTCGCATATACCTTTATATCCAATAAATAACCTTCTAATAACCTACTCTTCTTATTTAATAGCTTAATATAATGTAAGCTACGTATTAGGTGCAAATTATTCTATACAGAGGATTTTATAACTTCAAGTTGTTGAAAACAGCTATATATCCACCAATTACTAGCTAATATCATGGAAACACTACATTTTAATGTGTTTATTAGCAAATATGATAAGTAAAACTACTTGTATATATACACTAACGCTACAGTTTACCAAAACTATGAAACTGCTTGCAATATAACGTTTATATTCACAATAAATAACCTATTACTCTTTATTTATAGCTGTATGTAATGTAATGCTACTATAGTTCAATTATTCTAAAAAAGAGGATTTTTATACATCAATTTGTAGGAAAACACTATATATAACCGATAATTACTAATATCATTGAAAACACTACATTTTATGGTTTAGAGCAATATGATAAGTAAAACTACTTGTATTATATACCAATAACGCTACAGTTTACAAGAAACTTTGAAAAACCCTTGCAATATACCGTCATACACAATAAAAACCTCCTACTCTTCTATTTAATCGCTTCATGTAATGTACGCTACTTATAGGTGCAAATTATTCTCTAAAAGATGTTTTTATACATCAATTGTTAGGAAAACAGCTATATATCACCGATAAACTATTAAATCTATTGAGCACACTACTTTTATGGGTTTTATATAGCATATGAATAAGTAAAACTACGTTTGGATATTCAATACCGCTACAGTTTACAAGAAACCTTGAAAAATGCTGCAATATAAAACGTTTATATCACAATAAATTGACTCTTATGCTCTATTTAAATAGCTTAGATGTAATGTAGCTACTATAGGTGCAAATTATTCTAAAGAGTATTTATACTTCAATTTGTAGTAAAACTTTTTAATATATCACCGATAAACAAGCTGGAATATCATTGAAAACCATAATTTTTATGGGTTTTATGCAAATGATAAGTAAACTACTTGTATATATACAATAACGCTACAAGTTTACCCAAGACACTATGAAAAACGCATGCAATATCCGTTATATCACAATAATTACGCTATTATTCTTCTATTTATAGCTTAATGTAATATAGCTACTTATAGGTGCAAATTATTCTAAAAAAAGATTGTATACTTCATATTACTATGAAACCAGCTCTATATCACGATATCTAGGTATAATCATTGAAGAGAACACATTTTGAGGGTATAAAGACATTCTCATTGAGTTTTTAAATTCTTCTATTAATGATATAACCCTTCATTAACAATAAACTTGAAAAACGCGAGTATATACAATTGTATCACAATATGAGTCCAAACTCCTATTATAAGCTTACAGTAGTTTTTAAAATAGCAATTTCTAACGAAAACAACTATACATACCACATTTTTAATTTCTCTATAAAAAAAAAAGCTGAATATTTCAATTTTCGACATTTTTTAGCCCTTTAAAATACTATTAAAAAACTTGAAAAAACGTTGTTACGAAGACTAAATTGATACATAAATTTCTGGGGGCAAAAACACTATTCTAAGCTCATACTATTGTAAAAATTATTTTAAAAGGTTAAAAAAAAACCCATTTTTTTGGGTTTCAAATACTTAAAATTTTTTAAAAATTTTTTAAGAATTAAATTGAAATAAAATTTTTTGAAAAAACATATTTAAAACTAAATTTTGAAATTATTTGAAAAAAAGGGTTAATAATTAAATTCCATTTTTTTGGAAAAAAAACCTTAAAAAAAACTTGAAAAAAAGTTTTTTTTTTAAATTTAAATTTTAAAAAAACTTTTTTTTAAAAAAAATTTTAAAAAATTTTGGAAATTGCATTTCTACAATAAAAAAATTTTTCTTCATTTTTAAAAAAAATTTAATTAAAGCAGATCATAAAAATACATTTTTTTTTAAAATTGAAAAAAAGTATAATAACAAAACCCACACTTAAAAAACTTAAAAATTATACCTATATCCCAAAAAATAACCTTTATCTTTATTTTAAAAGTTAAAATTTAAACCCTTTTTTAAACTTATTCATAAAAATTTTTTTTTTTTTTTTTTTGGGGGGGGAAAACCTAATTCACCAAAATAAATTTGAAACACTAAATTTTAAAGGGTTTAAGAAAAAATAAAAAATTTTTTTTACAATAATAAATTTAAAAACTATTTAAAAAACAATAAACCCCTTTATACAAAAAAAAAACCTCTTTTCCCTTTATTTTTTAAATAAAAATTTTTTCTCTTTATTTAAAATTTTTTAAAAAGGGTTTTTAAATCAATTTTGGAAAAAAAATGATAATTATTAACTTGAAAAAAACCCCTTTTTTTGGGGGGAAAACAAATATTAAAAAAAACTTGGTTTTTAAAAATAAGTAATTTTTTATAAAAATGATAAAACTTAACCAAAAATAACCCCTTTTTTCATTTAAAACAATTAAAATTTTTATAGGCAATTTTTAAAAAAGGATTTTAAAAAAAATATAAAACCACCTATTAGTTCTACAAAATCATTAAAAGCACTTTTTGGGGTAAAACATTATAAAAATAAAAACTTTTTTAAGTAAAATACAATTCAAGAAACTTAAAAAAATTTTTCAATTGTAAAAATTTTTAAAATCTAAACCCTTTTTTAAATTACAAATAAATAGCTTTTTAAAATACAAAATAATAAAACATTTTTTTTTTATAAAAAAAATGTTAAATTTTTAAATTTTTAGCCCTTTAAAAATTTAAAAAAAATTTTAAAAAAAGTTTTTAAGATTAAAAAAAAACAAAATTTTGAAAAAACAATTTTTTTCTATAAATGAAAAAAATTTTAAAATGTGTAAAACAATTTGTATTTTACCTTTAAAAATACATTTAAAAAACTTAAAAAAAATTGTTTTTGTTAAATATACTAAAATTTAAAAAAATCTATTTTTTTATAATTTGTATTTGTTTTTAAAAAAACAAAATATTCCAAAAAAGAAATATACTTTAATTTTAAAAAAAAAAACTTTAAAAAAAAAAAAGAAAAAAAAAAAAAAAAAGGAAGGAAAGAAAAGTAAAAAAAAAAAAAAAAAAAAA
The DNA here is from genome assembly GCA_016584305.1 of Chionoecetes opilio. Taxonomy (NCBI): domain Eukaryota; kingdom Metazoa; phylum Arthropoda; class Malacostraca; order Decapoda; family Majidae; genus Chionoecetes; species Chionoecetes opilio. Next base: position 121,566 of record JACEEZ010015381.1, read on the forward strand.
AAAAAAAAAACCGAATTGTTATATCAAAAAATAATTTATTTTTTAAAAGCAATGTAAGTAAAACTATTTTATAGGTAAATTATTAAAAGAATTTTAAATTTTTTAAAAAAAACATAAACCTTTATTTATAATATATTAGAAACCCACTTTTTGGGTTGCAAATTTAAAAAAATTTTTTATTTAAAAAAACCTACGTTTTTAAGAAACATGAAAACCTTTAATTGGGTTTTACAAATAATAACCCCACTTTTATTTTTACAATTAAGTACATTTTAAGGGGAAATTTTTTAAAAAGAGGATTTTTTATTCAATTTTAAAAATTTTTTATCCCCTAAAATAATACTTAAAAAAAATTTTTTTGGTTTATCAATTAAAAAGAAACATTTTTATACCAAAAAACCTCTTTTAAAAACATGAAAAACCCCAATTGTTTTAACCAATTTAAATTAAATAAATTTCTTCTATTTTGTTAATAAAACTTTTTTGGTCCCAAAATTTTTCAAAAAGGTTTTTACTTAATTACAAAAAGCCTAAAAACCCATAAAGGTTTTAAATTAAAAAAAAATTTTAGGGGAAAAGCATTATAATAAATTCCTTTTATTAAAAAAAATTTTAAAAAAAACTTGAAAAAAAGTTTAAAAATTTTTAAAATGAAAAACTTTTAAAGAATATTTTTAAAAAAATTTTTGAAAACAATATAACCAATTTTAATTTTTTAAAAAAGGGGTGAATAAAGTCAAATTTTTTGAATTTTTTCCCCTTTTAAAAAACAAAAACAAATTGAAAAAATTTTTACAAATTTTTGAAAATTTCTAAAAACCCTATTTAAATTTTTGGGGGGAAAAAAATTTGGGAAAATCGATATTAAAAATTTAATTTTTTTAACTTAAAAAACATTTTGAAAAAGTTTTTTGAAAATTTAAATTTACATAAATTTTTTAAAAAAAATTTAATTTTAAATTTTAAAAAAAGTTTTAAAAAATTAAATTGTAAAAACGTTTTTTTAGGCTTCAAAAATAATTAAAATCTTGAAAAAACAAATTTTTTTTGTTAAAAGATATAAAATTTTAAAAAAAAAAAATTTTTTACTATTTAATTTTTAAAAAAATTTTTAAAATTCAAACCTTTAATACAAAAAAAAAATATCTAAATTTTTTAGAAAAAAAAGTTTCATATAACTATTAAAGTTTTTAACAATTTGAAAACTAATTTTTATTTTTAGCAATATAAGAAAAATACTTTATTTAACCCCCTTACAAAAAACTATGAAAAATTCAATACCCAATTACAAAAAACCCCCACCCTTTTCCTTAAAAACAAATTTAATTTAACTCTTATTCAAATATTTTAAAAAATTTTATACTTCATTTGTGGAAAAACCCAAAAAAATAAAATCAAATTTTAAAAATAATTTTAGGATACTATGTTAAAAAAAATTGAAAAACAATAAAAAGTTTAAAAAAATAAAAAACCTTAAAAAAAACCTTAACCCCCTAAAAACCTCTTTTCCCTTTTTTAATAAACCCAATTAAAATTTTAATAATTAATTTTTAAAAGAAGGGTTTTAATCAATTTTTAAAAAAAAGTTTTATAACCATTTGGAAAACATTTAAAAAAATACATTTTTTTTTTAGACAATTTATGTAAAAACCTTGTAAAAAACCTAAAATTTAAAAAAATTAAAACGCTTCTTTTTGAACACAAAAAAAAACCCCATCTTATTTAATAATAAGTATTAACTTTATATTTTTTAAAAGAGGAAATTTTTCTAATTTTTGAAAAATTAAAGATAATTTAATTTTGAAACACTATTTTAGGGTTTTTTTTCTAATAATAAAAAAACTTTAAAATAAGCAAATTTAAAGAAACCTTAAAAAAATAAATACCTTAACAAAAAAAAAACCAACTTTTTATTTATTTTTTTAAAACAATTAAGTTCAAATTATTTAAAAAAAAGGGTTTAATTCAATTTTAGGGAAAATATAAAAAATCTAAAATAAAAAAACCAATTTTTTAAAAAATTTTTTTTAAATTTTTTATTAAATATAACACTTTTTTAAAAAAAAAATAAAACCCCGAAAAAAATTTTTTAAAAACAAATAAAAAAACTTTTTAAAAGCTTAATAATTTTAAAAAAAATTTTTAACAAAAAAAATTTTAAAAAAAATTTTTTTTTCCACAAAAAAAAGGGGGGGGAAAATTCAAAAAAAATTTTTTGTTTTAAAAAAAAATTAAAAAATTTAAAAAATTTTTTAAATAAAAATACCTAAAAATTTTTAAAAAAAACTTTTTTCTTTAAATTATAAAAATTTTTTAAAATTGTTTTCAATTTGAATTTTTACCCTTTTAAAATACATTTAAAAAATTAAAAAAATGTTTTAAAACTTGAAATAATTAAAATTTTAAAAAAAACTTTTTTCTATTTTTTGAAGAATATTTTAGAATTATCAAAAAATTTACTCAATTAAAAAAAAACTTTAAGAAAAAAAAAAATTTTTCTATAAAAAAATTTAAAAAAACATTTTATGGGTTTTTTAGCAATATATATTAAAACTACTTTATATTTAAAAATAAACTCAATTTAAAAAACTATGAAAAACGCTTGAAAAATACCGTTATACCAATAAAAAACCTCTTATCCCTATTTAAAAGTTAAAGTAATGAAAACATTTATGGTTTAATTATTCAAAAAAGGGGGTTTTATACTTCAATTTTTTGGGAAAAAGCTATTTTACACCCCAAATTTAAAAATTTTTAAAAAAAAATTTTTAGGGAAAAAAAAAATTTTGGGTTTTCAATATGAATAAAAAAAATTTTTTAAAAAGCACGTTTTAAAAAATTGAAAAAAGTTCAAATTATTACTAAATTTTTTTCCCCTTTTACAAATTAACCACTTTGGGAATTTTAAAAAAAAATTTTATTTCAATTTTAGGGAAAAACATTAATCCCTAACAAAAAAATCTTAAAAAAAAAATTTGAAATAAAATTTTCATAATAATTTCCCCATTTAAAATTAAAATAAATTAACAAATTGAATAGCATTAAATTAAAGTTCAAAAATTTAATCTAAAACCCCTTTTTAAGTTAATGTTTTAAAAAAATTTTTTAAAAAAAAAATTTTAACATTTTAATTTTTTAAAAAAAAGGGGTGAATAATTCAATTTTTGACATTTTTTTTCCCTTTTAAAAACATTTTAAAAACTTTAAAAAACTTGTTTAAAAAAAAATTGATACTAAAAATTTTAAAAAATACCTTTTAAACTTTTAAATTTTTAAAATGTTGTTAAAATCAATAATTCAAATTTAAAATTTTTTTTAAAAAAAAAAAAATCTTAAAAAAACTTGTTTTTAAAATTAAAAAAAAATTTTTTTTAAAAAAAAATAAAATTTTTTTTTCCTTAAAATTGTAAAATAGGTTGTTAAAACTGAAAAATTCCAAAAAAACTTTTTTTTCCCAAAAAAACTTAAAAAAAATTAAAAAACTTTATTTAAAGGGAAAATGAATTTTAAATTTTTTAAAAAATAATTTTTACTTTAAATTTTTTAAAAAAAAAATTACAAATAATCAAAAATTTAAAAACAATTTTAAAAAAATTTTCAAATTTTTAGAAAAAAAAACCCTTATGATAACTAGCTCAAATTTAAAAAAAATTTTAATTTTTTAGGTTTATACAAAAATAAAAACTCTTTTTTTAAAAGCTAAGTTTCAAGAAATTAAAAATTTCCCAAATACCTTTTTACTAAAACTTATCTTTTATTTAAACTTATAAATTAAACAAGGGGGAAATTTTCTAAAAGGGTTTTTTACCCAATTTTTTAGGGAAAAAATATATAAAAAACAGTAAACTTTAAAAACCTCAATTTTTTGGGTTTTTAAAATTAATAAAACCTTTTTTAATAACCCCCAATTTAAAAAACTAAAAAACTGCAAAATTATTCAAAAAAAAATTATCTTTATTTAAAGCTAATTAAGAAATACTTATAGGGGAAAAAAAAAATTTATGGTTTTAAATAATTTGAAAAACATTTTATATACCCAAAACCTAATTCATAGGAAAAACCCCTTTTTGGGGTTTTTACAATAATATTTTAAAACTTTTATTTTCAATAAGTAATTTTAAAGAAACTTAAAAAAAATTGAAAAACCGTTTAATCCAAAAAATAACCTTTTTCCCATTTTTTAAGAAGTTTTAAAAAAACTCTTATTCAAAAAGAATTTTTACAAATTTTTTGAAAACAGCTTTTAAAAACGTAATTACAATAATGAAAACCTACTTTTTTTGGGGTTTTAAGAAAATAAGTAAAATTTTTTAAATTAACCTCTTTAAAAAAAAATTTTAAAAAACCGAAAAAACCGTATATAAATAAAAACCCCATTTTTTTAAAAGCTTAGTAAAAACTACTTATAGGTGATATTAATTTAAAGATTTTAAAAAGAGGGGGAAAAAATTAATTAAAAACTATTAAATTTTTATTTAAAAAAATAAATTTTTTGGGGTTTTTTGCCAATTTTTAAAAAAATTGTTAAAAAAATAACCTACAGTTTAAAAAAATTTAAAAATCTGAAAAATTTAAAAAAATAATCTTATTTATTTTTATTATGTAACTATTAAGTGCAAAAAAAAAAAAATTTTTTTTTCTTAATTTTTAAAAATTTAATTAACCGATAAAAGCAATTCAGAAACAAAAAAAATTTTTTTTTAAAAATTTTTAAAAAAACTTTTTGTATTATAAAAAGTACCGTTTTAAAAAAACAAAAACCTGAAAAACCCTTTTAAAAAAATTAATTATTCTTTTTTTAACAATTAATATAATCTTTGGAAATTATTTAAAAAAAAGGTTTTATATTTAATTCGGAAAAATTATTCCCAAATATAAATATTAAAAACTTTTTTATTAAAAATTTTTTTTAAAACTTCTATTAATATTAAAATTAATTAAAAAAGTGAAAAACAAATTTAAATTTTTACCAAAAATTTTTAAATCCCTTTTTTTAACTTTAGTTTAAAAAAAAAATTTTAAAGGGAAAAAAATAAAAAAATTTTGAAAATTTTTAAAAAAAAAAAGTAAATTAATTTTTAATAAAGTATAAAAAATACTTAAAACCTTAAAAAACGTTTTGGGAATTTTAAAAATTTAAAAAACCATTTTTGTAAATATTTAAAAATATTGTTAAAAAAAATAATTCATTTTACAAGGCTTTAAAAAAACATTTAAAAATATTAAAAAATTTTTTTTAAATTAAAAAAATTTCATAAAACAATTTCTAAGCCAAAAATTTTAAATATTTGTGAAAAGGGTAAAATTCAAAAATTCAATTTTGAGGCTTTAAAAAATTTTTAAAAAATTGAAAAAACTTGTTTTTAATTAAAGACTAATTTTTAGAAAATAAATTTTTTCATTAATTTTTAAAATTTAAAAAAATTAAAACTATTTAACTAAATATAAAAAATATATTTAAAATTTAAAAAAAAAGTTTACTTAATGTAAAAAAATTAAACACAATTTTGGGGTTTTTTTAAAAAAAAAATACTTTTTTTAACAATAAGTAACTTTTCGAAAATATAAAAACGCTCAATTACCCTTAAAAAAAAAAACCCCTTTTCCTTTTTTAATACCCTTTTTTTATTGTCTTTATGAAAAATTAACTAAAGGGAAATTTTTAAAAATTAATTTTTTAGAAAACACTTATACCCAAAAATTTGCTAATCATTAAAAAAATTTTGGGTTTTGTGTAATAAAACATTATAAATTTAAAAAACCTAAGTTTACAAAACATAAAAACCTTTAAAAATTTTTTTCACAAAATTTTTCACTTTTATTTTTAAAATTAATTTTTTTAAGCTAATAGGTAAAAAAAATTTTAAAAAAAAATTTTTCCAATTTTGGAAAAAAAACCCATAAAAAATTTTTTTTAAAAAAATTTTAAAAAATTTTTGGGTTTTAACAATATATAAGAAAACCTTTTTGGGTTTTTAAAAAAGTACATTTTTCAAAAAATATAAAAAATGAAAATTAAATTTTAAACAAAAAATATCATTTCATTTTAGCTTTTAAATAATAAATTTGGGCAATTTTTAAAAAAAATTGATACTAATTCAGAAAATTCTATTACCTAATTAAAATTTAAAAAAATTTTTAGGGTATAAAGCTTTTTTTATAAAAAAAATTCCCTTTTATTTTAAAAAAAAATCAATTAACAAAAAAATTAAAAAAAAACTGAATTTAAAAGTTTAAAAATATAAGTTAAATTTATAACTTTTAATAAAATTAAAATAGCAATTTTAAAAAAAAAACCCATAAACCCATTTTTTTTTTTAAAAAAAACTTTAATTCCTTTTTTTAATTTTTTTGCCTTTAAAAATAAATTTTAAAAAATTAAAAAAAGGGGTTTTAAATTAATTGAACCTAATTTTAAAAAAATAAAATTTTTTGCTTAACTTGAAAATAATTGGTTAAAATTAAAATAAAAAAATTTAAATTTTTTAGCCTTTCAAAAAAACATTAAATTTAAAAAACGTTTTTAAAATTAAATGAATTAAATTTTATAAAATCATATTTTTAGCTATTTAATTTTTAAATTTTGGAAAAAAATTTTTTTCCCAAAAAAAAAAATATACTTCAATTTGAAAAAAAACAAACTTTCACGTAAAGTAAAATCCTTGAAAAAAATTTTTTTGGGTTTTAAAATTAAGTAAAAATCTTTTAAAAATAAACTACAATTTTTAAAAAACTATGAAAAAAAACCTTTAATTACCTTTACACAATAAAAAATCTTAAAAACCTTAAATTTTAAAGCTTAAGTAATTAATATTTAAGGGAAATTATTTCAAAAAAGGGTTTTTACAAAGGGAAAAAATATTTTCCCCAAATTTTTTAGCTTAAAAACATTAAACCTACAAGGGTTTTTGAATAATGTAAAAATCTTTTAATTTTAAAAAAGTACAGTTTTCAAAAATTGAAAAAGTGCTTAAAATATTCCAAAAAAAACCTCTTTTTCCCTTTAATTAATTAAAAGTAAAAATTGGGGAAAATTTAAAAAAAAAAATTTTTAACTTTATTTTAAAAAACTTAAAAAAGGAAAAATTAAAAATTTAAAAAACACATTTTAGGGTTAAAACATTTTAAAGAAAAACTTTTTATTAAAAAAATTAAAAAAATATGAAAAAAAATTTTTAAAATAAAAATTAAAATAAATCCAAAACCCATTTTTAACTCAGTTTGTTTAAAAACAATTTTTACGAAAAAAACTAAACCAAATTTTGAACCTACAAAAAGGGGTAAAAATTAATTTTACATTTTTTCCCAAAATAAATTAAAAAAAAAAAAAACGTTGTTTTTAAAAATTATCTAAAATTCATAAAAAAAAATTTTTTAATTAAAATTTTTGTACATATTTTGGGGAAATCAAAAAGTTTTTAATTTTTTAGGCCAAAATTAATTAAAAACTTAAAAAACTTGGAAAATTTTTATCCCAAATTTAAAAAAATAATATTTTTGCTAAAATTTAAAAAATATTTTAAAAATGCTGAATAAATTAAATTTAAAAATTTTTTAACCCTTTAAATTCCCTTTTTAAAACTTTAAAAAAAATATTTAAGTTAAAAAGAAAATCAAAATTTTATAAAAACTTTTTTTTTATTTATTTTTTAAAAAATCTACAAATAACTTCAATTTTAGAAAAAAAATTTTAAAAAAAAACTTAAATTTAAAAAAACACATTTTAGGGAAAAAAAAAGTTTGAAAATACGTTATATACAATAAAAATTTTAAAAATATAAAAAACCCCAATTTTTTTAAACTAAAAATCCATTTCATTAAAGTTAAAATTTTTAAATATTTTTTTAAAAAAAAATTCATAAAAGGATTTTTAAACCCAAATTTTAGGGGAAAAAAAATATAAAAAAACTGTAATATCAAAACCTACTTTTAGGGTTTTTAAAAAAAGTAAAAACCTTTTTTATAAAAACCTACCTCATTTAAAAAAAAATTTTTTAAAATTTCTTAAAAAAAAAAAATTACCTTTTTTTAAAAAAAATGTAATTAAACTACTTATAGGTGCAAATTATTCTTAAAAATTTTTAACAATTTTGGGGAAAAAGTAATATCCCAAAAACACTAATTTTTTTGGAAACAATTTATGGGTTTTTTTTTTAATAAAAAACCTTTTAAAAAAAAGCTGTTTACAAAAAAAAAAAACCTTCCTAAAACCTTTTAAAAAAATAAATTTTTCCTCTTTTAAAAGCTTTTTAATAAGTTTTATATCAATTTTTAAAAAGGTTTTTTTCCAAAATTTTTGGAAAAAAAATAACACCAATTTGTAAAACATTGAAGAAATACTTTTATTTTATACAATAGAAATTTTAAAAAAATTTAAAAAATTAAGTTTAAAAAAAATAAAAAACCTTAATATTTCCTTATTAAATTAAATCTTCCTTTTTTTTAAAAAGGAATGTAATTTAAATTTTAGGGGCAAAACTAAAAAAGGGTTTTTAAAATAATTTGGGGGAAAACAATTAGTAAAATAATATTGAAAAACCTTTTTTTTTTAAAACAATTTGAAATAAAAACCCCCGATTTAAAAAATGACACTTTTAAAAAGACTATAAAAGCTTCATTTGTAAACAAATTTAACCCCCCTTTTTAAACTTTTTAAATTTTAAAAAACCCATAGGGCAAATTTTCATGGGTTTTTTTAAAAAAATTGAGGAAAAAATTTTTTAAAAAAATTTTGTTAAAACATTGAGAAATAATTTATTTTAAAAACAAAATTTAAATAAAAATTTTTAAACAAAAATAAGTTTTTAAAAAATATTTAAAAACGCATTTACCTTAATACAATAAAAAAAAAATTTTTTTTTTTTTATACAATTAATTTACTTTTTTGCAAAAATTTAAAAAAAAATTGTAATTCAAATTTTTGGGAAAAAAATATAAAATACTCTAAAAAAATTTTTAAAAAAAAAAAAAGCAATCATGGAAACCTTCATTTAAAGTTTAAAACCCCAAAAAAAGAAAAATATGAAAACCTTAAATTTCAATTTAAAACAAATGACCAAAACCCTTTTTAAAACCTTACTGATTAAAAAATTTTTAAAAAAAAAATTAAAACCAAATTTTTAATTTTTTTAAAAAAAAAAACGAATAAAAATTTGAAAATTTTTTTCCCCCAAAAATAATTTAAATCTTAAAAAATTTTTTTTTAAATTATACCAAATTTAGAAAAAAATTTTTTTATCATAAAAATTTAAAAAATTTTAAAAACAATAATTTCAATTACTTTTTTACCTTTTAAAAACTTAAAAAAAATTAAAAACAGTTTTTAAATTGAAATTTTTTCAAAAAATTTAAAAAAAAAATTTTTTTCTTTAATTTTTAAAAAAATTTACAAAATAAAAATATTTAGACCAAAAATTTTTGTATTTAATTTTAAAAAAAAAATCTTATGATAACTAAAAAACATAAAACATTTTATTTTTTCAAAATTTAGTAAAAAATAAATTTTAATTAAAAAAGCTACAATTTAAAGAAATTAAAAACCCAAAATACCTTTTAAAAATCCCCCTTTCCCCAAAAAGTAATAATGAAATTTTAAGGTAATTTTTCAAAAAAAATTTTAACTTAAAATTGTAAAAAAAATTTAAAAAAAATTTAATTGAATCATTGGGAAAAATCATTATGGGGATAAATTAAAATAAATAATTGTAAAATTCTAACCTAAGTTTCAAGAAATAAAAAAAACCTTTAAAACGTTTATAAATAAATAATTTTATCTTTATTTATTTTCTATTAATGTAAAATTGGGTTTTAAAAATTTAAAAAAAAACGATTTTTTAAATTTTTAAAAAAATAATATTAAAAACTGGGAAAAAATTAAAAGCACATTTTAGGGAAAAAAATTTTCATAAGGGAAATTTTTAAAATATAAACTTAATTAAAAAAAATATAAACATTAATTAATTGTAAACCCAAAAATTTTTAAACTCCCAAAAGAAAAATATTTTAAAAACAAATTTTTATTTAAAACAAATTTAAAAAACACTTTTGGGGTTTTCCATAAAAAAAGGGTTTAAAAAAAAATTTCGCATTTTTCCCTTTAAAAAATTTTTAAAACCCAAAAAAAATTCTTTTAAAATAAAATTATTAAATTATGAAAAAAATTTTTAACTTATATTTTAAAAATTTTGTTTAAAAAGGGTTAAAAAAATTTTTTTAAATTTTTTTCTTTTTTAAAAAAAATTTTAAAAAATGAAAAAAAAACTTTTTTATAAATTTTAA
>JACEEZ010015382.1:0-12681 GCA_016584305.1 Chionoecetes opilio
CCCTCACTTCTCACTCACCATATGGTTTTTTCCCCTCATTTTCTTTATTTCCTTTCCCAAATGAAAGGAGTTTTATTCTGCCCCCAAATTGTGCTTACATAAATCTTTTCTTTTCCTTTTTTATCACTGTTTTACTTCTCCCCCCATTTCCCTCCCCCTTGTTTTTTCCTTTTTCTTCCCCTTTCCCCATTTTCCATCTCTCTCTGTTCCCCCCCTTTTCTTCTTTTCCTTTTTTTTCCTTATGTATTCCTCCTTAAGGCCCCACCCCGGGTGCGATCTGGTCGTACACCATCGGACGATGGGGGTTGGATAAAACCATTGGATCGTGAGTGGGGTGTTTTTTGGTCTGTCCGACCGACTGACAGTGGTGGGATGCGCCCAAGCAGTTTTTTGGGTTTTTAGACCCGACGATCATCCGGTTCAGACCGGATCGCCCCGTGATGTGCTGATCGTGAGGCCAGCCGCCCGTTTCGCCACTGACAGCGTCGCGAGAGGATAAAGATAAATTTGTTTTTTTAATGAGAAGCACTTTTGGACAAAAATTCACCCAATTATAAAAAATAAAATTTTTTGGGGGAAATAAAAAGAAAAGAGTAAAGGGATAAATTTAAGAAAAATGAAATTATGAGTTATGGGTCTTGCACGTGACATCACAGCCCTTGTTGTGGCTGCGACAGGCGGGGGAAATGCGAGCTGGAGGATCAAAAAAACCCACTTCCGCCCGGTTTCCCAGCTTTGGAAATTTTTTCCCCCTACCAAATATATTTTTATCATAAAAAAAAGATTACTGCATTTCGAAATGTTGTTCTATAATATTATCAAAAAAAACCGTAAAACACACAAAAGAAAGGCCTTATGAGCCCTTCAAGAAATATGCATAAACAAATATTCCCCCAAACTCCAGCTCCTTTAATTTTTGCTCAAAACACTTTTTACAGGGAAAATGCAATAGAAGGGGATTTTCTTATTTTCCATTAAATTTTTTCTTATTGAAAAAAATTAGAACCATGCATAAATTAGCTTAAAAAATAAAAAAACATCATGATGGGGGAAATTTTTTCCCCGTTTGATGATGTTATTTATTTAGTTAACGCTAATTTATACAGGGTTCTAATTCTTTTACAGAAAACGAAATATATCAATGGAAAGCTAATAAAATTCCGCTTCTATTGACATTGTCCATGTAAAAGTGTGCGAGCAAAAATATTAAATGGGACGGGGATTTGGTAAAATTTTAAAATTTCATCATATTTCTGAGTCTCATAATGGCCTTTTCTTTAGTGTGTTTTTGGGGTTTTTTATTGATAATATTATGTAAAAACATTTCCGAAACAACAGAAATTTTTTTTATACTGTAACAATCTTGGTAGGGGAAAAATTCCCCAAAAGCGGCAAACACGGGGGGAAAGTAATTTTTTTTGGGTCATCCGCTCGCTCCGACGGGGGGTTTTTGGTTTAAAGACGGGGGCATTTGGCTTAAGACCTAGTTGGGGACGCCCGTGAAAAGACACCTTTGGTAGAGAAAACTCAGGGCGACGGAGCGAGTGAGGCTAATGTTGAAACGTAAAAAAAAAAAAAAAAACAATATAAAGTGTGTCCCGGAAAAATTTTTAAGAAATAATGCCTCTGTAAAATTTAGTGTGAACGCGGATTTACGCTCCTCATTTGGGTATCAGATTCCATCAAAAGAAATTCATCCTCGTTGCATAGACCCACATGAGAACCGCTCCCCCGTTTCTATCACCAATAAATGGTTTTTGAGGTGCTTTTTTGGATGTTAGTGGGGGGTAGAAAATCCCCGATAGGTCTGTGGGTTTTCAGATCTACGCCCAATCGTCCCGTGGAGGGGGGCCTTTATCTTTCCATTCTTCCCCCTCCTCCTTCCCTTTTATCCATCTCCCCTTTCCCCCCCATACACTTGGGGAGGGTGGGCGGGGAGGAGCCTTTTTCGTGCTATCCTGTTTATGACGTGTAGTTTTTTATTTAGGGCATTTTATTCAGCGATCCCTCGTGATAACCAAAGGGTACCCCGGATTTTTTTTACCTTATGTTTTTCCTTTATTCCCCCCCTCCTACCTAATTTCCCTTTCACTCTTTGTTTTTTTTCCCCCAGCGATGGGTGAGCCTAAAAAAAAGGGTTACAAATAGCTAAAAGAGGAGGGAGGAAGGGAGGAGGAGGAAGAGAAGTTTTTTTTGGGTTTACAAAATTGCAAAGGGGGGGGGAGGGGAAAGGAAGAAGGGGAGGAAGGAAGATTTTTTTGGTCAAGAATGGAAAAAAAGAGGAGGAAGGAAGAGAGGAAGGGGAGAAGATTTTTCCCCCTTAGTGTTAAGCTCGTTTGAGGAAAGAGGGGGAGTGTGTCCCCGGGGTTTGTTAAGCCGTTTAGGAAAGAGGGAAGAGATGTGTCCCCCGTATGGGGTTTGCTCTTTTTGGGGAAAAGGAGAAAGATGTGTCCCGTAGGGTGTGTTAAACTCTTTTGGGAAAAGGGAGGAGAGATTGTTCCTCGATGTGTTAAGCTCGTTTGAGGAAAGGGGGAGGAAGAGTTTGGTCCCCGTTGTTTTTTAAACTCGTTTGGGGGAAAGGGGGAAAAGGATGTGTCCTGTAGTGGGGTTAAGCTCGTTGGGGAAAGGGAAAAGGGGGAAGATTGTTTTTTAGGGCTTTTGGGGGCGATAGGAAACAGGTTACTTCCCGCCCCCTTTTTAGTTTGTGTTCCGACCGTGAGTGGCGTTGAGGGGAGGGGGGGGGAGGGGATGGTAGAGGCGTCCATTGGGGCCGAGGGAAAAGGAAGAGGAGAAAGGGGGGAAGGGGGAGAAGGGGAAAAGGGGAAGGGAGGGAGGGGAAAGAGGAAAGGGGGGGAAAAGGGGAAGGGGGGGGAAGGGGAAAGGGGAAGGGGAGGGGAAGAGGGGGCGTGTAAGGTTTATTTAAAATGGGGTTCTGGAAGTTTGGGGAACGTGTGTGTTGTGTGTGGGGGTTTGGTGTGTGTGTGTGTGTGGTGGGGGTGTGTGTGTGTGTTGTGTTTTGTGTGTGTGTGTGTGTGTGTGTGTGTGTGTTTTGTGTGTTGTGGTTGTGTTGTGTGGTGTGGTTTTGTGGGGTTGTTGGGTGTGTTTGGGGTGTGTGTGTGTGTTTTGGGGTGTGTGTGTGTGTGGTTTTGTGTGGTGTGTTGTGGGTGTGTGTTTTGGTGTGTGTGTGTTGTGTGTGTGTGTGTGTGTGGGGTGTGTGTGTGTGTGTTGTGTGTGGTGTGGTTGTGTGTTGTGTGGTGGTGTGTGGTGTGTTTGTGGTGTGTGTGTGTGTGTGTGTGTGTGTGTGTGTGTGGTGTGTGTGTGGGGGTGTGTGTGTGGGTGTGTGGGGTTTTGTGTGTGGTGTTGTTTTTTTTTTTTGTGGTGTGTGTGTGTGTGTGTTTGGTGTGTGTGTGTGTGTGTGTGTGGTTTTGTGTGGTGTGTGGGTGGTGTGTGTGGGTGTGTGTTGTGTGTGGTGTGTTTTTGTGTGTGGGGGGGTTGTGTGTGTGTGTGTGTTTTTGGGTGTGTTGTGGGTGTGTGGTTGTGGTGTGTGGTGTGTGTGTGGGTGTGGAGATCGCCCCTCAACTTTTTTTTTCCCTCGAACTTTCGGTTTTATATATTCGGAAAAGAATAGCGCCCCACAGGGCCCCCATTGGCTCGAATTTTAATTGCAGACATTTCCCATGTGTAATTGTATTTTTCTTCCCCATCTATAATTGGGAGAAGGAGAGAAGGAGAGAGAGAGAGAGAGGAGAGGAGAGAGAGAGAGAGGAGAAGAGAGAGAGGAGAAAAAAGAGAGAGAAGAGAGGGAGGGAAGGAAGGAAAAGGAAAGAAAAACGAAAAAAGAAAAAAAAAGGAAAAGCAGGGGGTGGGAGGGGGAAAAAAAAAAAAAATAATTAGAACATAGAAAATCTGGAAGCTAAAAAGGGGGGGCCGTGAGACCCACACGTTTAGTTCCTGTAAAAGAAGAAGAAAAAAGCAGAAAAATTTCTCCACCGCGTCGTTCGCCTTATTATCGCTCTTTTTGTGCCCCCAAATCATAAACATTCTGTGTCTGCCGCGTTTTAGCTTTTTTGCTGCAACGCGCCCCCTGCTTAGGGGTGCTTACGGGGATTAGTGGACGCCCCCCCAAAAGCAGCTGTTTGACTATAAAAGGGGGGGGGTTTTTTGCCCCCCCCCCCCCCCATTCATATTCTTCTTGCTCTTTTTTTTTTTTCTTTTTTTTCTTCATTCTATTTTTTTTTTTTTTTCTTCATTTTTTCTTCTTTTTTCTTCTTCATTTTCTTATTTTTTTTCTTTTTCTTCATTTTTCTTTTTTCTTCTTTTTTCTTATTTTCTTTTTTTCTTTTTCATTTTTTTTCTTTTTTTCTCTTCATTTTCTTTATTTTCTTCATTTTCTTCTTAAAATTTTCTTTTTTTTTTTTTTTTCTCCCATTTTTTTTTTTTTTTTTTTCCCTTTTTCCCCGTTTGCCCCCTTTGTTTCACTTTTTTTTTTTAATTTCCTATCCCAAAAACTTTTCCTTTTTTCTTTTTTTTCCTTTGGTTTCATTTCTTCCCTTTTTTTTTTTCCCCTTTTTTTCATCTTAGGGTTTTTTTTCTTTTTTTTTTTTTTTTTTTTTTTTTTTTTTTTTTTTTTTTTTTTTTTTTTTTTTTTTTTTTTTCCGTTTTTTTTTTTTCCTCCTTTGTTTTTCACATTATCATCATCATCATCATCATCATCATTTTTGTGTCGTCGCATCGATTTCTGGTAACTTTTTTTTTTTTTTTTTTTTTTTTTTTTTTAGTGTGTGTCTGTCGTTCGAGGGTCGTTGTTGGGTTCATTTTATTTTTTTGCTGTCTTTTATTTTTCTTCCACGTCTCCCCCTCCTTTTTCCAAATTTACTCGAAGGCCGTCGAAATCCCTCGCATTAAGTATTTTGTAAAGTCCATTCTTTTCAAGGGTCTTCTTATTACAAAAATCCGGGCTCCCCTCCACTTTCCAAATAATGATGACAACAAACCCCAGGCCTTTTTTGTTGCTTTTTTTTTACATAATCTAAACCATTAAATTTTTTGGAGACTAACGCTGTTTATAACTGTTTGTTTTTCCTAGTTCCTCTCGCCCCTCCTCCTCCCTCCTCCTCCCCTCCCCCCCCTCCTCCTCCTCCCCCCCTCCTCCTCTCCCCCTCTTAAAGCGCCAGGAAAGGCTGCCCACCCCCCTTGAATTCCCACACTGAGCCTACACCAAACACTAATTAGCCCTCAAAAACACAACAGATGCCCGATTAACGGTTACCACTACTACTCTGACATGGAGGGGCTGTGTTCGTTAGGGTCCACAGTTTGACCACCATCGGGTTTTAAGGTACCGGGTCACTGCTGCAGGGGCATTGAAGTGTAGGGCGTCTTACATGGAAAGTACAAAACCCGCAGTGGAAATTAACGAGTGGGGCCTGTTTGACTGCGTCCAAGAAAGCGCCGGAAAGGCTGCCGCACCCCCCTTAAAACCTCCCCTGTTCCACCATTACAAAACACCATACATACCTTTATCAAGCAAAAACCTACCCCCAAAAATAGTATATTACCATAAATTACAGTTTTTAAAATTTCCTCACAAATTCCATGCATTTTTTTATATTGCATGGTATCACTTTTTTTCCGGCCCGCTTCGGGGGAGGGTGGGGGGGGGGGCCCCCTTCCCTTTCCTCTATACTAGTTGTGTATGTAGTTAAAGAAAAAAAGCCTTTTAAGGACCTACGGGTTTTTCTGTTGTGTTTCCTTTCTATTCCTTTGTATTGTATTCCTCGTAAAAAACCCATTTTTTGTAAATTTTTTTTTCCTTTTTTCCATTTTTTGAAAGAAAATTTAATTTTCTTTGTTTTTAAAAATTGAGGGTATTTCTTTGTTTTGAAAAAAAATTAAAGGGGATTTTTTTGGTGTTTGTGGTGCCCCCGTGTGTGTGTTGGTTTGGGTGGTGTGTGGTGGTGTGTGTGTGTGTGTTGTGTGTTTGGGGGTTTTTTTGGGGGGTGTGGGGTTTTGTGTGTGTTGTTTTGGTGTGTGTTTTTGTGTTGTTTGGGGGTGTGTGTGTGTTGTGTGGGTTTTGTTGTGTGTTGTTTTGGGGTTTTGGGGTTTTTGTTGGTTTTTGGGGGGTGTGTGGGTTTTTTTGGGGGTGTGTGTGTGTGTTTGTGTGTTTGTTGTGTGGGTTTTTTTTGTGTGTTTTGTGTGTGGTGTGTGTTGTTGTTTTGTGTGTGTGTGTGTGATGGGGGGGGTTTTTTGTTGGGGTGTTGTGTGTGTGGTGTGTGTGTGGGTTTTGGGGTGTGGGTTTGGTTTTTTGGGTTTTTTTTTTCCCTTTTTTTTTCGTTTTTTTTTGGCCCCCCGACACCACAAACCCCAAAACAAACAACACCCCCACACACACACACACACACACCACCACACACCCAAAACCCCCCACACCACAAAAAAAAAGAAAAAATGTTTTCTCTGCGTTTTTCGTTAGGTCCAATCACATGCTTAAAAAAGGGGTTTTGGGGGCCCCGTTTTTTTGTGTGTGGTGTGTGTGTGTGTGTTGTGTGTGTGGTTTTTTTGTGTGTGTGTGTGTGTTTGGGGGTGTGTGTGTGTGTGTGTGGTTTGGGGGGTGTAGGTGTTTTTTTTTTGGGGAAGGGGAGAAAAGGGGAAAAAAACAAAAAAAAGAAAAAAAGGGGAAAAACCAGAAAAACACAACACACACAAACCCCCCCCAACCCCCCAAAAACCCCCCAAAAACACAACAACAACCCAAAAACCCAAAAACCAACACACAAAACACACACACAACAACACCCACAACCCCCCCACAGACCCAAAACCCCCCCCAACACACAACACACAACACCACCACAACAACACCCACACACAAACACACAACACACAACACAACACACACCACACAACCAACCCCACACACACACACACCCACACACCCACCACACACACACACCAAAACCACACACACACACACACACACACACACCACACCACACAAAAAACACAACCCACCAACCCCAAACACACCAACACCACCCAAAAAACACACCACAAACCCCCCACAACACACAACACCCCACAACCACCCACCAAACAACACAACCACACAAACCACACACACAACACACAACACCACCACACACCAAAACACACCACACACCCCCCCAAAACACACCCCAAAAAAACCCCCAAAACCCACCCTTTTTGGGAAAAAATGTCCCCTGGGGGCCCCCCTGACTTTCCCTTTACCTGTCCCCCTCTCCCCCTTTTTTCTCTTTTCCCCCCCCCTTTCCCCCTTCCTTCTCCCTCTCCTCTCTCTTCCCCCCCCCTTTTTCCCCCCCACCCCCCTTTTTTCCTTTTTTTTTTTTCCCCCCCCCCTTTCCTTTTAAATTTTCCCGCCCCTTTCCCCCTTTGCCCCCCCCTTCCCCGCCCCCTCCCTCCTTCCCCCCTTTTTCCCCCCCCTCCCCCCCCCCCCTCCCCCCTTCCCCCCCCCCCTTCCCCCCCCCCCCTTTCCCCTCCCTTTCCCCCTTTTTTCCCTTTGTTTTTCCCTCCCCCCTCCCCCCAGGGAAAACCAAAACACTCCCACAAAAAATTTTTCCCCCCCCCTTTTTTTTTTCCCCCCCCCCCCCACCAACCCCCCCCCCACCCCGGCCCCCCCCCCCCCCCCGCCGCCCCCCCCCCCCCCCCCCCAACCCCCCACCCCCCCACCCCACCCCCCCCCCCCCCCACCCCCCCCACCCCCCCCCCCCCCCCCCCCCCGCCCCCCCCCCCCCCCCAACCCCCCCCCAACCCCCCAAACCCCCCACCCCACAACCAAACCCCCCCCCCCCCCCCCTTAAAACTTTCCCTTTTCCTTTCTGCTTTTTTCTTTTTTTTTTTTTTTTTTTTTTTTAAAAAAAAAAAAATTTTTTTGGGGTTTTTTTTCCTTTTTAAAAAAAATTTTTTGTATGAATAAAAAGTAAAAAAAGGAAAACAAAAAAAAAAAAGGGGAAATTTAAAAAAAATTTGACAAAAAAAAAAAAGGGGCCCGGGAGAAGAAAAGCGGAGCAAGAAAAAAAAAACGGGGGAAAAAAAAAAAAAAGGGGAAAAAAAACAACAAAAAGCCCCCAAAAAAAGTCCCACAAGCGGGTTTAAAACAAAAAAAAAAAAAAAAAAAAAAAAACCCCCCCACCCACCCCCCCCAACCCCCGGAAAAAAACCACAAAAAAACCTTTCTGGAAGTGAAAAATTAAAAGAATTATTTTAACTAAAATTTTTTTTTTTATTTTTTTTGGGGTGATTTGGGAATTGGGGGGAAAAATGTAGGGCAAGGGGGGGAGTTGTGGGCTTTTGGGAGGAGTAAAGGTGGTTAAATCCCCGCAGGATTTCCAGAAAAGGTACCCCCAAAGGGAGAGGATTTTTTATTTACTGGTTATAAAGGGCCCTTTTTTGGGGAAAGGGGGGATGTTGGGTGTTAAGGGGAAAGGGGTTAAGGTCAAAGAGGGGGGGTGGGGGGGGTTCCCCCCCTTTCCGTTTTGGGGGGAGTAGAAAAGGCCCCCCCCAATTTCCCCTAGGCCCTTTCCGGGAAACCCCCATTAACCCCCGCAAGGGTGGAATTTAAACCAAATTTGGACTAAATTCAGGGTTTGAAAATTTTTGGGCCGAAAAGTGAAAAAAAATTTTTTTTTTTGACACTTTGAAGTCCCTTGGTTTTTAAAAAGGGCCCCCCCTCGGAACAGCATCAACCCCCCCAATCCAAAAATCACTTTCGGTGTCTTCCCTTAAAAAATTTTTCTTTTCTAAAAAAAAAAAAAAATTTTTTTTTTTTTACTCCCCCGACTTTTTTTTAACCTAAAACAATATTGGGAAAAAAAAGGGAACCGTTTTTTTTATTTCAAGGGGGGGTTTTTATTCATTTTTCCGTTCGGAAATTGGGGGGTTCGGGGCGGGGAATTTTAAAACCCTTTTTTTCCCTGCGGGAGGGCACCAGTTCGCCTACACAAGCCCTAACGTTGGGAACCCCGGTTTTCCCTTTTTGTCCCTACGGGAGGGTTTTCTGGGGGAAAAAAACCCCCCCTCCGTGGGAAAATGTATTTTTTTCAAAAAAAAAAAAAATTGGGTTTGGAAATAAATTTGTTAAAATCCAGGGGGAGTCCCAAAAAAAACAAAAAAACGTGCCCCCCCGCCCCCCTCCCCCCGTTTTACGCCCTAACACCTGCAATACCCCCGGGTTCCCGAAATTTAAAACCCTTTTTTTTCCCGGGTATTTGTCTAAAAAAAAAAAAAAAAAGCCTGGGAAAGTTTCCCACCCAAGTTTTTAAAAAAAAGAGGGGGGTCCCCAATTAAACCTTTTCGATTTGGGTTTTTTCCTTGCGGGGCCAATTGGGGAAAACATTTTTCCCCCCTTACGGGCGAAGAATTCTTCCCGAAGAAAACGAAATTCCCCCTTTTTTTTCCTTTTAATGCGTTGTAAAAGGGGGAAAAAGTATTTAAATGTGTTGGAATTTTTTAAAAATGGGGAAAAAAAGGGGGGAAATTTGAGGAAAAAGAAAAGGGGGAAGGGGGGGAAAAAACATCCTGCCCCCGGGCCCGGGTTTTAGGGCCCTGGTAGAACCCCACCACAACCCACCCCCAAAAACCCCCCCCCGGGAGGGTTTAAAACCCCTTTTATTTGAAAAAATTTTTTTGGGCAAAAAACAAAAAACCAATTTTGGGAAAATTTTTTTTATAAAAGGGTAAATCCCGTACGGCCCCGTTTTTTAGCTTTAATTTTGTTTTTTCTCTCACCCCGGTGCCAAAACATATTGGGGCGCGGGAAAAGTGGGGTTTTCCCTTTTGAAGGGCCCATTTTAAAGGGGAAAAAAAAGGGAAAAAATTTTCCTGGGGTAAAAAATAAAGGTTTAATAATTTTAAATAAAATTTTAAAAATATAAATTTTTATATAATTTTTTATTAAAAAAGGGAAAAAGGGGTTAAAAGGGGGAATAGGGAAAAAAAAGGAAAAACCCTTGTTTGTTTTAAAATTTTTGGTGTAAACGTGTTTAAGCCGTACCACCTTTTTTTCCCAAAATCCTTGGTTTTTTGCTATAGTTACTCCCTGTTTTGGGTCTGATCAAAAACCTTTATATGGAAATTAAAAAAATTTTTTTAAAAAAAAAAATGGGTTTTTTTTGTTTTCGTTAAAAAAGGGTTTTTTTTTTGGGTGTGGGGGTTTTTTGGTGTTTTGGTGTTGGTGGGGTTGGGTTTTGGTTTTGGGGGGAGGAAAGAGAAGAAAAAAGGGAAAAGAAGGGGGAGAAAAAAAGGGGGGAGAAAAAAAAAAAAAAAAAAAAAAAAAAAAAAAAAGGAAAAAAAAAAAGGAAAAGCCCCCAAAAAAACTACAATTTTTTAATCACTTTTTTTTCCCCCCTTTTGGGGAAACCTTTCCCGCACCTTTTGCCTTTTTTTCCTCTTTCCCCCCCCCCCTTTTTTTTTTCCTCCTTTTTGCCCCCTTTTTGATACAAAATTTTAAAATTCTGGTCTCTTAAAAATTGAACAACTTTAAATAAATTTTTAAAAATTAAGGATATCTTTAAACCCCCAATCTTTTTGGTTTTTTTTTTTTTTTTTTTTTTGTTTTGGATGAAAGGGGGGAAAAAAAAAGGGGGGAAAAAAAAAAAAAAAGAAGAAAAGAAGGTTAACGTGGGATGAAATAATCTTGGAATGAGACGTATTATATTATATTAATAAAAATATATTATAAATAATTATATATAAATATCTAAGAGGAAAGAAAGAAGGGTTAAATATAGTATATCACTGAGGGACAAAAACAATCTACGGAATACAGACATCACTTGTTTGTATATTTACTTGATTTGATCTGTGAAATGCGTGTTAAAGGCGGCGTCACACTAGCACTTTTTCCGTCTAGTTAGACGATCTCCGTTGGTTTTTTCTCGTTCTGACTAGTTACTCCGTCTGAATTAGGCAGTCTGAGTCAGACGATCATGATCGTCTTCATATGGAAAGTTGAAGACAACTTTCATAGTCAAATCAAAATCTGTAGTGATTACTTTAAAGATATTCGATATAAATCAGGATGCGTGTGTGTGTGTGTGTGTGTGTGTGGTGTGTGTGGTGTGTGTGTGTGTGTTGTGTGTGTGTGTGTGTGTGTGTGTGTGTGTGTGTGTGAGAGAGAGGAGAGAGAGAGAGAGAGAGAGAGAGAGAGAGAGAGAGAGAGAGAGAGAGAGAAGAGAGAGAGAGAGAGAGAGAGAGAGGAGAGAGAGAGAGAGAGAGAGAGAGAGAGAGAGAGAGAGAGAAGGAGAGGTAGAGAGAGAGAGAGAGACTCGGACAAAAAAATATAATGATCAAAGCGACGCATCATGTCACACAAAAACGATACAATTTCTTAATACACGTCATGTTTTCTCCCCTCGTTAAGACTCATCCCATTTTTCCTCGCTACATTTATTCGCTTTCCTCTTTCCTCTCCCTCTCTCTCCCTTCCTCCTTCTTCCTTCCTTTGATGTCTTCTTCGCACTATCAACTGCATTTACCCACACTTCTGGTACTCTTATATATTCGATCCACTAACTCCTATACTTGGCCACTATACTCTTATAACCACCATACTCCTATACCTGGCCACTATACTCTTATAACCACCATACTCCTATACTTGGCCACTATACTCTTATAACCACCATACTCCTATACTTAACCTCTATACTTTGCCACTCCCTACACGAGCCACCTGCACATCACGCGTTTGTGTCAAGTAATCCACTCCTGTGCTATTTAGTATACAGAAAAAAAAACGTTCACCTCTAGAAAGAATTAAAAACGTTCACCTCCCAAGAAAGAATTAAAAACGTTCACCTCCCAAGAAAGAATTAAAAACGTTCACCTCCCAAGAAAGAATTAAAAACGTTCACCTCCCAAGAAAGAATAAAAAACGTTCACCTCCCAAGAAAGAATAAAAAACGTTCACCTCCCAAGAAAGAATTAAAAACGTTCACCTCCCAAGAAAGAATAAAAAACGTTCACCTCCCAAGAAAGAATTTAAAACGTTCACCTCCCAAGAAAGAATTAAAAACGTTCACCTCCCAAGAAAGAATTAAAAACGTTCACCTCCCAAGAAAGAATAAAAAATGTTCACCTCCCAAGAAGGAATAAAAAACGTTCACCTCCCAAGAAAGAATAAAAAACGTTCACCTCCCAAGAAAGAATAAAAAACGTTCACCTCCCAAGAAAGAATAAAAAACGTTCACCTCCCAAGAAAGAATAAAAAACGTTCACCTCCCAAGAAAGAATTAAAAACGTTCACCTCCCAAGAAAGAATAAAAAAACGTTCACCTCCCAAGAAAGAATAAAAAACGTTCACCCCAAGAAGATATAAAAAACGTTCACCTCCCAAGAAAGAATAAAAAACGTTCACCTCCCAAGAAGAATAAAAAACGTTCACCTCCCAAGAAAGAATAAAAAACGTTCACCTCCCAAGAAAGAATAAAAAACGTTTCACCTAACAAAGAATATAAAACGTTCACTCCCAAGAAAATAAAAGTATACACGGGTGACAGACACAGTATACACGGGTGACAGACGTATACACGGGGGCAGACACAGATACACGGGGGGAAAACGCAGTATACAGGGGACAGACACATAAACGGGGGACAGACACAGATACACGGGTGACGACGCAGTATACACGGGTGGAAAAGA
>JACEEZ010015385.1:12500-14414 GCA_016584305.1 Chionoecetes opilio
CCTGGACAATGGCACCATTTAAAAACCCTTAATACCTAACTTAACCTTAACCTGGACAATGGCACCTAACTTAACCTAACCTAACCTGGACAAGGGCACCTAATTTAAACCCTAACCTAACCGGACAATGGCACCCAAACCTTAACCTAACCTAACCTGGACAATGGCACCTAACTTACCCTAACCTAACCTGGACAATGGCACCTAACTTAACCTAACTAACCTGGACAAGGGCACCTAACTTACCTAACCTAACTGGAAATGCACCTACTTAACCTAACTAACCTGGACAATGGCACCTAACCTAACCAAAACCCTAACCGGGACAATGGCACCTAACTTAACCTAACCTAACCTGGACAATGGCACCAAACCTAACCTAACCTGGACAATGGCACCTAACCTAACCTAACCTGGACAATGGCACCTAACCTAACCTAACCTGGACAATGGCACCTAACTTAACCTAACTGATCAAGCTATTGCTAGTATTACATCCCTGAATGCACAAACGCGGGTAACACTTGATGAAATGTATATATCGGCTCCTGTGATATCAAGAATTGGAACACTCGACGACGGCGGCGAGAATTCCTATCGGCGACAGTTCCAGGTACCATCAAAGCTACAGTCAGTGCTCGACCAAAAGTGGTGGCTTACATAAACGAGAGGGCAGGTCGGAAATGCTACAGGAAAGCCCCACCAACTCAAGCCCCGGCAAGAACCAAGACTCTTCTATCAGCCAGCCTACCCTACCTTCAAGACCTACCTACCTACCAAGAGCCTACCCTACAGTGGCCCGAGAGCCTTCAACAGCCTCCCAAGAAACACCCGAGACATCACTGGCTGCTCCGTAGAGAAGTTAAAGTCCCAACTGGACGACTACCTGACGACCCACCAGTGCCTGTGTTGAGATGAAATCGGCCCACTTCGGAAATCTTGCCGCGGACGCTTATCTAACCTAAATAACTCTACAAAACCTTACACAAACCTATCCTAAACCTAACCTAACCTAACCTAACCTAACCTAACCTAACCTAACCTAACCTAACCTAACCTAACCTAACCTAACCTGACACAAACCTATCCTAAACCTAACCTAACCTAAACCAGACCTAAACATAACTTAAATATAACTGAAATTAAACCTAAAAACTATATGTGGCGATCTGAGGGGCGATCTGATAGAAGTTTTTTTAAAGAGGTTCAAGGGATATTTATAAAGGCGATGTAGGAAAAGTTCTTACGGCTAGTTACCAGGGTAGAACACGAAGTCACGTACTCAAGCTGGAAAAGCGTAGAGATTTAGAAAGGAAATAGGGAAAAACTGGTTCATAAGTAGGGTGGTGAATGACTGGAATGGACTCAGTCGTCAGGTGGTTAGTGCGGAGTCATTAGGGAGTTTTAAAAGGAGGCTAGACAATTTAATGGATGGGGATAAAAGGTGGATGTAGGCTATAGTGTTAAGTATAGGCTTATAGTGTTAAGGAACTACCACGTGTATAGGTCTCACGGCCTCTTGTAGCTTCCTTATGTTTTCTTCCCTCAGATCGCCACATATAGTTTTCTAGGTTTAATTTAAGTTATATTTAAGTTATGTTTAGGTCTGGTTTAGGTTAGGTTAGGTTCAGGATAGGTTTGTGTTAGGTGTTGTAGAGTTATTTAGGTTAAATAAGCGTCCGCGGCAAGATTTACGAAGTGGGCCGATTTCCTGCACGACACTTGGTTACACTTGGCTATGTAGGGCACCCACAAACAAGACTCTTCTATCAGCCAGCCTACCCTACCTTCAAGACCTACCTACCCACCAAGAGCCTACCCTATCAGTGGGCCCCAGAGCCTTCACAACCACCATGAAACCCGAGACATCACCCCCTGCTCCGTAGAGAACACCAGAGACATCCCCCAACCGGG
>JACEEZ010015386.1:0-18589 GCA_016584305.1 Chionoecetes opilio
AATTTAAAAATGGACGGAGGGAAAAAAACCCTAGGCCGGCAAACCCGGGGGCACCCCCGGGCCTTTTGGCCCCCCAAAAAGGGGGGGTTGGGGAAATCCCCCCAAAAAATCCCCTTTTTTTTGGTGGAGGGGGTGATAATGGAAGGTGGGAGAGGGGGAAGGGGAATATGAAGAAGGAAAAAGGAGGAATAAGGAGTAAGGAAAAATTGGAGGGAAAAAGAGTCGAAGGGGAAAATAAACGGGGAAATTCGAAAGAAAAAAGGGAAATCAAAAAAGGGAGGAATTCCCCCACTCACGCGTTCCCCCTCTTCCCCCCCCTTCCTCATCCATTACCCCACACGCGTTACCCATTTTTCCCCCCCCCACTCCTCACCATTCCCCTCCCCCCCTCTAGACCGTTCAAAAAACAATTTTTTCCTATTTTTTACCCCCCTAAAGGGTTTCCCATGTTTTTTTGACCGGGAAAAACCCGAAAATAAAACCCCCTTTTGAGCTAAATGTCAGGAAACCCTTGCCCCATTGGACCTAAAGATTTTGCCCGCGACATAAAAAAGCGCCAAATTTTTGCCTTCCGCCAGACTTTTTTTCACCTGAGACTTTTGTTACAATTGGGATAAAAACAAAAAATTGGGTATAAATTTAAAGCATTTTTATATTTTTCTGAAAAAAAATCCAATAAACATTCAAAAAAAAAAGACCATCATATCCAAAAAAAAAAAGCACATTTTCTGAAAATTTCATATAAATTTCAAAATTTTTACAATCTTGAAAAAAAAATTGGGTGAAAAAGCTCAAAAAAAACTATTTTCAGGTGCGAAACCTATTGTCTATGTCAAAAGGACACTTCCATCATTTTTTCAGATTTTTTGTTTCTTGACTATCAAATCGCTCAGGTTGTTTTCCACAGTTTGAAAAGGTACTGTTTTTG
This sequence comes from Chionoecetes opilio, assembly GCA_016584305.1. Classification (NCBI taxonomy): domain Eukaryota; kingdom Metazoa; phylum Arthropoda; class Malacostraca; order Decapoda; family Majidae; genus Chionoecetes; species Chionoecetes opilio. Next base: position 929 of record JACEEZ010015386.1, read on the forward strand.
CTGAGAATCGGGGAATATGTTTGCGAAATCAGTCATCTCTTGACCCCCCCGCTCAAAATTCTTCACTATTTTTACTTGCTGCATATTCCAGGGCCTTTGTAGCCTCACCCCTTGGCCTGTCGCCACGGGTTGCAGAAGCCCATACTAAAATCCCAAGGGTGTCAAGCAAAAAATGACTCTCTGGCCCAAACTAGATCGCCAGAGTCGTCTTGGCTGAACCTAGGGAACATGGGTTCCCTCGTCTGAAGCTATCTGGCTTTCAGTGGCGGCAGTTTGGGCAGCAATTCCTGCTTCTTTTTTGTCACTGAGTCTGCTACCGAAGAAGCGAACGGCAAACCTCCTGTGTCAGGTCCCAAATTTTGGGTTTTCATTTTTTGTAGCACGGCCTGAGCAATCCGGATCTGTTTCTTGAACTTCATCATTCCTTCATGAACTGAGATCATTTGCAGGAGCTCGCAGCAAGTGTAATACATCCACAGGGGTGTATGAACTTTCCTGGGAAAGTTAGGCGTTCCAGCTTCAAAACAGTTTTTTCATCGTACTCCGCTGCTCAGCAAACATAACATTTCATAGAATCGGGTTTCGGCCATCCACCGGGCCTGATAAATGGCCCCAGGACGACCCAGTGGATTCCGCGGCGAGGCGGGGTCCCCAAAGGACGATCAGTGAAAGCTCAGCCATCTCAGGGTAGTCCTCTGGAGGCTTCTCCACCTCAGGATTTCCTGTATTTTTCCTTGCCTTTTTTCTTCTTTTTATTCAAACCTTTTTTGTCATGGACGGGTTGTGGGGTTTTGTCTGTGGAAGTCTGTCCAAACGCCCCTTGAAGTGTTAAACCAAGGTTCTCGGGGCTTTTGACCTTGCAACAGATTCTCCCATACAGCACCAACCACACTTCTAGAATGTGGGTCCGGCCAGGTAGAACCCCCTTCCGTCAAGCTGTTGCTCCAAAGCTTGGCAGCTCCCCGATGTACTCCACTGTTGCGGGCCGTTGTGTCAAACAAAAGGGCAGTGATCACTCCAAAAAGCCCCCATGCCCCCCGCAACTATGGATGCCTCTGCCTAGCCTTCCTGTTACGTCTATCACGGGTACTCCAGTAGCTTGCCTTCAGGATAGCGGGGGCCCTGAAAAAACACACCAGAGTCTCTGACTGGTCCGGGATCACTTCCCAGGCATCTCTCAGCATCTTGCCATCCCGGGGAGCCCAGCATACTTGGGAGGGTCCCGCTAAATGCTCCATGTACTCCTGGCTGATGTTGGTACCTTGTCACTCCTTTCCGTCTCTTTGTTAGGTTGAGATGCAAACTTGTCCCGGGCAGCTCCACCCGCCTTCAATGTAGCAAAAGACTAAGGCTGTCACTTGTTGCAGCATCCCCCAAAATCAGCGGTACTTTTCAGATGTCAACAACCTCCGACCCTCCGGGAAATGTGAGAGTCAAGTGTCTTGGGGGATGTGAACATCCGGGCGAGGTTGTTGAATCCTGTCCCTGCATTCCTTCACTGTCGTTTGGGGCGCCAGGTAACACTCGCAGCAGTCCTTTGCTGTGTGGCAGCTGAAAAAATTTTAGAAATTTTTTGACAAATTCAATCTTGTTCCTCTCTTTTGCTGGGGTCTTGAGCCCTCTCTCTTTCCCGCTGGGGCCGTGACTCAAATTTTTTGTCATGACCAGACTGTGGGCCTTTCTCTCTGTCTTCCCGATCATGGTAGAACCCGATGTCCTTGTCCTTCTTCTCCCTTGATGCGTCGGTTTCTCTCTATTTCCTGGATGGCATCTGAAGCTCCTATGTCGAACAGGGTATTAAATTTCCGGGCAAAGGGACTCCTTTTCCCTCCAGGTCACCTGTTCTACCTTTATTCCTTGCTAATCTCTGTTTCTTTTTGTGAAGTGTCATGAAAGCTGCGCGGGTTGTACTTGTCATGGGCTTGTCCTACCCCTCTGCCAAAGGGGTGATGCCTCCACTGTTTCATTGGCGAGGGCTTGATGCTTAGGATTCCCTGTATTTTTCTGGCAAAATCTGGAGATGGAGGAAGTCTGGAAGGCCCGTCGTTGGGGGGTAACTGGGAGCCCTGATGCTGGATGATGGGTACCGATCAGGAAGGTTTCTGTACAGATCTAGTGCAGGTCGGCGTCGTTGTCTCTGGACTGCAGGGGAGGTTTTTGAATGTCAACTTTTCGTCCCCCGGGAGCTCCTTGCTTTCTCCATAGTGGTTACTTGTGAAATATCTCTGGATTTTTGAGGTTTCAACAGCTCTGCAAAAAACATAACAGACCATTAGATTCATGCTAAAACATTGTGAATTTTTGACTGAGTGAAATAAATTATATTTTTGTTTAATTTTTTTGAAAATTGTCTTAAATCACATTAATATTTCCCTAAATGTTTCTATGCATTTTGATGTTTCAGTCAGCATCTAATTACTTTTCTTTAAAACCTGCTTATGCCCATTTATTGGTAAAAATAGGCGAAAACAAAAAAATCAAAATCTCCGAAACTGGCGTTTCGAAAAAGTTATAAATGAAATTCATGCTTCATGAGGCAAAGGTTCCTCATTTTGGCTTAAATGGTTGTAAATTTTTGACTTTCCAGGGCAAAAAAACATTGGAAACCGTGCGGAGGGGAAAAAATGGAAAAATTGTTTTTTGAACAGGGCTAGGTCCCCCCACCCTTCACCACCCCCTTCCCATCACCCCCACCCATTCACCCACCCTCACCCCCACCCTTCACTCAGGCCTTACCCCTCAACCCCCCCGGGCCCATTCACTCAACCATTACCCATCACACCACACCCATTCACTCACCATTACCCATCACCCCGACCCATTCACTCAACATTACCCATCACCCCACACCCATTCCACTCACAACCATCACCCCCACCCATTCACTCAACCATTACCCATCACACCACACCCATTCATCACCCATTACCCATCACCCCACACCCATCCAGAATTAGGTTAGGATAAGAACAAGAGAACATACGTAATATAAAAGGCAAAACCAACAACAATGGAATGGCTACATGTGTGGCAATCAGCATTAAAGAACAGTCACCGATTTCCTCTCACTCACTATACTGTTGGTTTTTACGACGTGAAAAATCCTGACCTCTTGCTACTTACTGACTGATATTTGATGCCAGGAGAAGGGAATACTACGCTTCTTCTAAATTTCAGTTGTATTCTATCATAGTTAACCATAATATCAGGCAAACATGGGCATCATTCTAAGCATGAGACCTTAAGATAGAATGGAATTTTCAATCAAAGCAATTTTTTCCCGCTGTAAGCTTATTTACGCCCTATAAATGCATACAAACATTACTCCATCTACACTAATATTCATCACTGGGAAAATTACATTGAATAATAAGTATCTAAATCATCATTATACACAATTATTACTAAGATAATTTTTACGTATATATGTAAACAAAATATTTCACTTTTTCTGGCTGCAAAATTCCTCAAATTTTTTGCCTCATTTGGTTTTTGGCATTTTCCGACTAAACTATTGATCTAAAAAGAAAATAGCCTTAAATACTTTTTGTCTGGTTCGACGAGATCTACGCAATGGCATAGTCCGTTTAGTCCTAACATGTCACGTTCTCGAGATATTTAGTTTTTTGTAGTTTTTAGAAAACATTGATGTGTGGCTTTATTTATGCACGAATTTTACTTTCGCGTATACCACTAGATCGGCCTTCAAGAGCTGCATATTTTATGTTCTATACCATTTTGTCCTTACGTTTATGGTTACTGTGATATTAATGAAAATGTGATTTTAAAAAAAAATCCTGGGCTATCTATCCTGAGCCTGCAGATTTTGGGCGAAAATAAATATATCCCAATTTGGATGAAACTCGGTTTATACGGGCTTCTACTGATGGCAATCACGAATCTGGTCTTTGTTTGCCAATATTTGATTCTAAAATCAATTTTTTCCCTCTATAAGATTATTTACACCCTATAAATGCATACAAACATTAGTCCATCTCCACTAATATTCATCACTGGGAATATTACATTGAATAACAAGTATTTACATCGTCATTATACACATATATTACTGAGATCATTTCTACTTATATATGTAAATATAAAATTCTGGTGGTGTTGAGCTAAAATTTGCCCTATTTCGGAACACGAAATTCTGCCTCACTTCTGCCTGCCTCACTTCTGAACATGTTCAGAAGTGTTGTTGTTGTTGTTGTTTTAGGGCTGTGAGGATCCCTTGGGGAACACTATGAGCCCTGGTGAGGTCCTATGATGCTATCACAGGCGCTGTAGTTGACCTGTCTTCGTCAGGAAGGCACAGGTGAGGCGGATGACGGCGTTTTGCCGAGAGGGGGGAACACCAGCCGCCGCCAGCAGGGTGGGCAGGTCAAAGGTGTTGACGTTCAGGGCGATGAGTTGGGTGTGTAGCACCACACGGTGGGAGTAGAAGTGAGGCAGAGGTGTGTGTTTACGTCAAAGACGAAGCCTGTGTGAACCTGTTGGCGCGCGTAACTAGAATTTTTCAATATCGTCCCTCACTCTGCTGCGCGGGACCTCATATTTAACATCATAACACCAGTCAATCTGTACCTACCTATCTTTATCTTTGGGAAACCGAAAGAAATGGAGCTGTTTGTGTACGCTTTTGCAGTTACTGCAGCCAAATGCCGCACAGAACGAGCCGCTGCGGTGGCCCGTCATTTGTAAATAATCACGGGCGACTGTCAGAGGTCCCCTCTGCCGCTAGGATCACTGCCGTCCATGAATTCAAAATGGCGCGCCATGTTAAATCAGCCAAGTGACACCTCTCGGAGAGGCTCTCTGCCTAGATACGCGATTGCAGGGGCGACTGGTGAAATATTGCACCAGGTATATATTGCATAGAATAACCCCCTAACACCACTTCAAGGCATATAGGGTAATGTATAGATGGCTAATTCACCTTTAATAACCCTTAGATGTTGTTTAGAGATAAATAAATATAACAAAACAGGGGCGAGATGTTCAGATCATAGAGTAAAGATTCAGTTTATTGTATCATCTTGAATGTATAGGTTAGAATTGGAATTGTCTGGACTGTGTGATGAAGCGGCGGTTTATCTTACTTTGCACATGTTAGGGACAAACTTAAGTGCCTAGATATTGGCAGGTAAAAATATGAAATATGGTATATGTAAAAATTGGACTAAAAGGAACAGGGAAAGAAGTTTGCTCAGAATAGCGTAATAGCGGTTTGAAAGGATTGTACCCGAGATTTATTACCATCACCTGAGTCACCTTACCATTACCTGAGCATTTTTAACATCACTTGAGTGTCAAATTAAGAAAAACGTAATAGTTTGAAGAAAGGTGATTCACTGGAATTGTAGAGGCAATGCAGACTTTTTTCTTAACCCCTTCACGCCCAGATCTTTCCTTTGATACATAAAACTGTCTGTTGTTAGCCATAAAATTACGAAAAGTAACTGAATATACCAAATTAGCCAGTGGACAAGGATACTAAACAGGTCATATCTTATAAACATTGCTTATATTCACTAAAAATCGTTTTACTGGTAGTCAAATTACAATGAAAATTACGTTCTGGACTCAAGGGGTTAGGCAGCTATGTAGAATGAAGGGTATGTGTCTCTCGAGTTAAAGAGGAACGTGTGAGGGATATTTGAGTTAATAATGGCGTGTAATTGCATGGTGTATGCGTTAAATGCTTTGTTAAGAGAAATTATAGACTGTAAATGAAATGTTCAAACAATCAGAAGCATGAGAGGGTTTGACGAGAAGGGGTTTTATAAATGACAAACCTTTAATTGTCATCCTATTTATTTATTTTTTTATTTATTTTATTTATTTATTATTTATTTATTTATTATTTATTTATTTTTTTTTTTTTTTTTTTTTATTTTTTTTTTTTTTTTTTTGCTTTTGAAGGAATACATCAGGTATTGTTTTTTTGTTTTTTGGTCATGTTTTTTGGTCATGTTTTTTGTCATGTTTTTTGGTCATGTTTTTTGGTCATGTTTTTTTCTGTCATGTTTTTTTTGGTCATGTTTTTTGGTCATGTTTTTGGTCATGTTTTTTGGTCATGTTTTTTGGTCATGTTTTTTGGTCATGTTTTTTGGTCATGTTTTTTGGTCATGTTTTTGGGTCATGTTTTTTTGGTCATGTTTTTTGGTCATGTTTTTTGGTCATGTTTTTGGGTCATGTTTTTTGGGTCATGTTTTGGGTCATGTTTTTTGGTCATGTTTTTTGGGTCATGTTTTTGGGTCATGTTTTTGGGTCATGTTTTTGGTCATGTTTTTGGGTCATGTTTTTTGGTCATGTTTTTTTGGTCATGTTTTTTTGGTCCATGTTTTTTGGTCATGTTTTTTTGGTCATGTTTTTGGGTCATGTTTTTTGGGTCATGTTTTTTTGGTCACAACTAAATAAGGCGCCAGAATAAATAAATGTGACAGGTATATACGAGTGGAATTGGCAAGGTGCAAAGGATGGTATAGAGGAAGATGGTGAAGGGAATTGATTAAATACTTATATAGCTATAAAGACCGGGAAGGTGAAAGATGTGTGCGAGACAGTGTAATTTAGGCCTATGTGGCTTCTTAGAGACAGTGTGATTTAGCTATGTGGCTTCTTAGAAGAACAACGAAGGTATTTTTTAATTAGATCGTTGAGCGTCGGCCTCCGGTTTGTGCTGCAGCCTGTTCACCTTCTATTAGTCTTGTCCTATATGAAGGTTCCTGCCGCCCCGCTTTACTCCACTTGATGGAATACAAAGGAACACAAAGGAAGAACAGACAGCAACAGCCCTACTGGGCCAAACGAGGCTGTCTGTGTGACTACTTCTACCACTATAGTTGCTACGTGTTAGAGGTAAAAGAATAGCAAAGTCGAAGGTTGATGGAAGTTACAGTCGATGGTCAGTATTATACATGTGCTTCAATTCTTCACTCGACCAAGGTTGAGTTTTGCATATACACTGATTGATTGATTTGATTAATGATATGTTATTTGCACTGGTTTGTTAATGATATGTTATTTGCACTGGTTTGTTAATGATATGTTATTTGCACTGGTTTGTTAATGATATGTTATTTGCACTGTTTGTTAATGAGAGCCCAAATATATATAGTTTTGATGCCATAGGTGTACTTTTGATAGGTGACCTGAATATTTAATAGGCCTAAGAAATATATAAAAAAACAGTAAAGAGTAAAGAGAGATATCTTTATTTTGTTTAGAGAGACGCGTGTGACGACGGAATATCTTTACAAACTATTATTTCTTTAACAAACAATTTTTATTTTGTTCATCATTTATCGTTGCTTTCGTATTTTTTTTCTTGTGTAGGCTCATGTTTTTTGACGTAGTTTAATATTTGTTTTCGTCTATTATCATGTGAAAGTTATCAATTTATTTACGCGAACCAATTTAGCCATCGTTATATTGCAACAGAAATGCACAGAAATAATAAGTTCATCCCTTTTGAACAAGCTAGCCATTAGTGTACAGAAAAATAATATCCGGCAACATATATAATGGCTGAGCAAAAAAAAACGGTTGATTTTTTTTGTGTGTGTGTGTGTTTGTGTGTATGTGTGTGTGCGTATTTGCGTATGGTGTATGTGTGTGTGGTGTGTGTGTGTGTTGTGTGTGTTGTGTGTGTGTGTGTGTGTGTGTGTGTGTGTGTGTGTGTGTGTGTGGTGTGTGTTCTTTTTTGTGTGTGTGTGTGTTTGTTTGTATTTGTTTGTGCACTAATTGCAAAAAAAACTGCATTGATTGTCATTAAGTACTTATGTAAACGATATGAGTGACAATTACAGGGAGGAACTGATGAATCAATGTTTTTGGTAGAAGGAACCAATGAACAATCAACAACATTCAACAAAGAGAACCGCTGGAAACATCACGATTACCATGTTGCATTATTTTTAGCAGTATCCAGAACCGATGTCTTAGTACCTGAAGTCATTATATTGCTAGTCATATTTTCACACCGTTTTAAGTTTATAATTAAGTATACATGTTCATATAGGAGGTCATCGTTCTCAGTAAGTCACATACGTACTATTATATACGAAAACCCTAACCTATATAGCATTTTTTGTCCTTTTTTGTTAAGTTGTGATAATGGCAAAGGAGAGTGGTGTAGTCACTATTAGTAGTTAGTAGTAGTGGGGGTGGTGGTGGTGGTGTGGTGGTGGCGGGGGGTGGTGGTGTGGTGTTGATGTTGTTGTTGGTGGTGGTGGTGGTGGTGGTGGTGGTAGGGGGAGGTGGTGTGGTGGTGGTGGGTGGTGGTGGTGGTAGGGGGGGGGTGTTGATGGTGGTGGTGGTGGTGGTGGTGTTGATGGTGGTGGTGGTGATGGGGGTGGTGGCGGGTCAGTGAGCGTGCATAACCCTCCATCACATGACAACGCCCCTCCCCCACCCACCCTCAGGCATTGTTTTGACCTCTCACTCCCTCACCCTCCACAACCCTCAGGCCCTCACAGTACCCACGCCCCCACCACCACCACCCCTCCTCCTCCACCATCACACCACCACCACCACCACCTCCTCCACCACCACCACCACCACCATCCCCACCCACCACCTTCCTCCTCTCACCATCACCACCACCACCACACCACACCACCACCACCACCTCCTCCACCCCCACCCCATCACCATCCCACACCACCACCTCCTCCTCCACCATCACACACCACCCACCACCACCACCACCACCACACACCACCACCACCACCTCCACCACCCCACCCACCACCACCACCACCACCACCACCACACTCCGGCAGCTAGCGGGGGTGGATAGGGGGGGCACTTAGGTAGTGGGGGGGGGACATGCCGGATAAAAGCACCCAAAATTTTATCAGCAATCTTCAGGGTCCCAGCTATGATTCATAAGGGCGCCAAGGGGTTTGGGACCACTCTTTTTTTGAAATTTTTCATTATATGTAAATTTTTTTTTTTTTTAATTTTTGGGGAAAATTTTTTTTTTTTTTAAATTTTTGGGAAAAAAAAAATTTTTTTTATTTGCAGAAATAAAAAAATTATAGTTTTTTTCCGATCATTTTGGTGTTTTTGGGTTTTTAAAAATCGAACACCCTAGAAGTTTTTTTAAAACAATATTTGAAAATTGGGTTTGTCTCGGGTGCATTTCCTCACATCAAAGTTTTCAATTCATTCATCAGCCCTGTAAAACCCCCCCCCCCCGCTGTACAGGGCCTCAATGTCCCACACCCAGAAAAGGGCCCAAACAAGGGGCCCAAAAAGATGTATGAACGGGGCCTAAGGCAGTTAGACAGGGTCCTCCCGTGGGAATGAAATCCCCAAACCCTGCCGTCTGTGAAAAAAATGAAGATGAAAGGTGTATATGTTTGTCCACTCCCCCAAAGGGGCCCTTTTCCCCGGGGGAGCCTTAGAAAACCCTTTGATTACAACCCCTCAAGCACAACCCAAAGGTTCCCTTCCATGGAACGGGGATCGGGCTCTTCCAATCGCCAACTGCATCAAATGGGGGACGACCAAAAAAGGGAAATTTAAGAAATTTGATGTCAAGGGGAAAGGGGCCCCCCAGCTGCCCCCACGCTTTAAAATTTTCCAGTGTGGCATTTCCCAAAGGCGTCGGGGCTGTCCCCAAGAAAACCCCGTGACATCCAGCTGTACATGGCTACCTGAAAAAAGGCATGCGAAAAAGAAAAGAAATGGGGGAAACGCCATCCTCTTGGAAAAAAGAAATGTGTTTAAAGGGGAGTTTTGTATAGCCTGGCCCGCCTCCCAAATGCCTCTTTTGAAAAACAGTCCTGTCAGAATTTAAGAAGCTCCCATCACTCAACTTCTGCCTCTCTTCAATGAAAAGGGCGGGCAAACCTGCAAGGTTTAAAAACCCAAGGGAAAAGGGAAATGTCATCCGCAAAATCTACACAGTTTTTTGAACCCGGGAAACAGTTTCCCAATTTAATAGCAATGGTTTGTTTCCCGCTGTATGCGTTTTGGCCAATTCATTCAGTGGCATTTGCCCTACCACAAAACGGTGAAGACATATGTTGTCTTTTTCGGGGGGGACTCCCCCTGGAGATGGCGGTGGGGAAAGACACTTGGAGACTCCCTAAAACGGATCTGGAGGGGCCCCACGGGAAAATAAACCAGGCAGGCATAGCCTCGATGGCACAGCTAAACTCCTTCCTAAAGGGCATCCCCCACCTGACGAGAACAGGAAATGCCCCCCAAAGGGTCAGGGGCCTGCACTCCCCAAGCTCCCAAAACATGTCCCTACTGAAGAGCGCTGCTGGGTGAAAAAAACTGAAGATGGGACAAAGAGGCTGGGAAACCCAAAAGCTGGTCAGGAAGGGGCCCAAATTTTTCCCAGTACTGGGACACTACCCTGGGGATTAAACTCCTGGGAAAAACTCACCTTCGTTCGCGCTCACAGAAAAAAGAGTTTTCCCCGAAATGTGAGTCAAAATAAAAGGCCCTTGCCCCATGGTTCTTCCACTTGCCCACCAAAAATTATGCCAGATGGTCCGATCCACATCCGCGCCATGGAGACCCTATCATATTTATTAAAGGGCCCAAACGGGGTTTTCAAAAGGACGGGGCCAAAAGGGGGTTCCCCAAAGCTTTCCCGATCGACCAAGCCTAAACAGAAAAATGAGTTTTGTAAAGGGGCCCTGGAGGGCAGCCCGGCCTGACAAAAACCCAAAAACCCTTTAAAGAAGGGGATGATGGGCCGGGGACCTGAGCGGGCACGCATTCTCACTGATTTGGCGGGGTACACTCCCATCTCAAAAGAAAAAACGCCAGCACCACGAAAAAAGGTCTGTCCTGCGCAAAAAGCCCATTTCACGAGCAAAAACTGGGCCTTATTCAAGTTATCAACGAGATGAGCAACCCCTTTCCTTTGAGGAAAAGGGAAACGAACTGATTGCACTCGACACCGGGGTGGAATTTGGGGAATCTGTGGCCAAAACTTTGCAAACCATTTGAAGAATTTGGGACGGTCAGTAAAGACAGCTACAACGAGGCCCATCACACTGAAAAGAAGGGAGTCCATCCCTGAAACCTGTGAAGAGGAAAATCATTGCCCCTTTTTAAAATCCCTCATCCAAGGGGAAGAGGAAACAGTCCCGATGGTGTTTCCCTGTTGAAAGATGTGTGTCCCCCTTTTTCTCGTCTGTACATATTGCCAGAAAAGGATACAAAAATATGGGGAAACCCCTTTCCAAAAATGAAAAATTTATCCCCCCACCCCCCCCTTTTCTATCTGAAAGGGAACACGGGGCCAAGGAAAGAAGTCAGACCTCATTGGGATCCTTGTGGGGAAAAAACACCCAAAAATCTCAAAGGGAACCCCCCCCCGTTTTTGGATGCAAGAATACTCGACCGGGTGCGTGGTGTATCTGCTTCCCCTTACTAATGTTTACCACATTCAATGACTACGCTAATGGGGTCTTTATCCCCCCCATCCTGAAGCTTCTTGGGAAACCTGCAGAAAGGGCGATGTGGGGCTGGGCAGCTAAAATTTCCCGCAGTATCCCAAAGGGGTCAACAGAGAGAAAAGGGGGAAAATTTTTTACGAAAAAAGGGCCCGGGGGTCCCAAAGAAGGTTTCCCGCAAAATGGCCCGACTTTTCCTTTCCCGGGTCCCCAAACAAGGAGGAGCTTTTCCCGTTCCTTTCAGACCCAAAGGGCGGCCCAGTGAATGGCCCGACGGAAAGGGGGTTTCAAACATCAGGCACCAAAAAGTAATCAGCCCCGGGTTCAACCCCCTCCATGCCCCGATGGACCCGAAGAGGCCGATACAAGGATTGTTGTTCACGGAAAAAATTTCGCCCGGACAAGGGATGCACCAACTGTTTGGTTTCGCACTGTCCCACACAGACGTCGTTGCCTACTGATAGGAAAATACCAAATTCCCCCGACCAGCCAGCCCTCAGGGTGGGGAGCCCCTCTGGGTAGATTTGGGGGGTGGGAAAAAAAACTTCCCGTACCTGGAAAATCAAAGCCATAGCCATCTCTGGGAAAAGATAGGTCAAGGCATTGCCTATGTTCCACAGTTTTACCGGGGTGCGAAACAACTTCCCCCTTTCTTCGGAAAAAGGGGAAAAAATCAGCCCCTTTGGGGGGCTTGGAATGCCACGTGGGGTGCGGGGGCCTTTAACAACTTCATTTAATCACCCTTCCCCTTACTTGTTTAAAAGTGAACTGCAAGCAATTTTCCCGTTGGGTCGAGCGCTTCACCGTATCTCTACAATAAGACGAGCAACTTGGACCCCTTGAACGGGCCACTAGGGACCTTTAAAAAGAAGGGGAAAAATAAGGGGGAAAAAATTCCCCCAAAAAAAAAAACCAAAAAAAAAAAGCCCTTTTGCAGACCAAAACGCGCGCAGTTACCAAGCTGGAACTGGGCACCCCGTGATCAATGTGAGCAGAAGCCCCAACCCCGGGGGGCTTTTTGGTTGGGCTCTAGAGAGTTTCAACGAAGACCCGGCGTCCTGTGGGTCCAACCTCCTTTTTAGCTTTTTCAGGCCTGCGCGAAATGGTCCCAATGTGCTTCAAAAGCGCCACGGCGGAGGAAAGAAAGCTCATGCAAGAAGGCGCAGTGGGAAGTGGCACCGAACTATGCACTGCCAATGTGAAAGCTTAGCCGAGAAGTTTAATTTTTCACCCTGTTTGGGGGAATTAGCTGAAAGAGTATTCCCTTTTTCTTTATTTTCGTATGTGTTAAAAGGGGAGGCTCCGAAATTTAAATTAGACTACGCGATTCACTATGTTACCGCTACCGCCCCCGCGATTTTCCCAAATAAAAATGATAACCCAAAATTGTGTTTTTTAATACCCGGGTTTACCTTTCGTTAATTAGAACGTTTTTAAAAAAAATTTAGGGAAAACACCCCAGACACCTAATTTTCAAATATTGTTTTAAAAAACTTCAGATGTTCGATTTTAAAAACAATTACACCAAAATGATCGAAAAGACTATATTTCCTTTTCTGAAATAAAAAAACATTTTTTTTTCCAAAAACTAAAAAAAAAAAAATTTCCCAAAATTTTCAATTTTTTTTTTCACCAAAAATAATGAAAAATTTAAAATAAGAGTGGTCCAAACCGCTTGGCCCCGGTTATAGAATCATGCGGGACCCTGAAGATTGCCTGATAAAATTTTGGTGCTTTTATCCGGCAATGTCCCCATCCATTTGAATTCGGTGCTAAGCTGCCCTACTATGACGGCATGTGTCAGGTGATGAACATTGATTGAAACTCTGAGATAAGGGGTTGTTATTGTTATCATTATTATTATTGTTATTATTATTGTTATTATTTTTATTATTATTATTTGTATTATTAGACAAGAATAGGAATACGGGACGGATGGCTATAATCGTTTCCCCTGGTGTATTAAGTTTTTTACTTTCCTCCCTTATAGTGTTTGGCGGAAAATGAAAAAAATTGTCACCCCTCCCTCATTTTATTTTTCTTTTCAGTATTTTTTTTTTTCCCTTATCTCTCTCTCCTCTCTCTCTCTCTCTCTCTCTTCTCTCTCCTCTCTCTCTCTCTCTCTCTCTCTCTCTCTCTCTTTCTCTTTTCTCTCTCTCTATTATATATATATATAATATAATATATATATATATATATTTTTTAATCTATTTTCTATCATCTCTCTCTCTCTCCCCTCTCTTTTCTCTCTCTCTCTCTCTCTCTTCTCTCTCCTTCTCGCTCTCTCTCTCTACTCTCTCTCTCTCTCTCTCCCCTTCCTGTCTCTCTCCTCTCTCTCTCTCTCTCTCTCTCTCTCTCTCTCTTCTCTCCTCTCTCTCTCTCCTCTCTCTCTCTCTCTCTCTCCCCTAAAAGACATAAATCAACTATGAATATGATGAGTCTACGAGTCTTTTCGAACACGGTTTGTAAAAATCGCATGGAGTAAAACCGCGAAGTAGGACCAAAGGACCCCAACCTCTAGACACCCCCTTCCTCGCCTTCCCAGGGGCATTAAAACCTCACATTTCTTCCACCAAACGGCTCTCACTGAAGACTGAATAGAGGAGGACATACCACTAAACAGAGTAGGGACATGAGAAGGGTGGTAAATGGGTGGATGTAGGTGTGTGTGTGTGGGGTAGGTAAGGTGGGTAGAATGTTTTATAGGTTTGGGGGTTGGGTAGTTGGTTGAGTAGCAGGGGGAGGAAAAGGGAATGGCCCAAAAAAGAACGACAGCAACACCCTATTAGGTCAATGGGGCTACCTTGTGTGACTAACTTTCTATCCCTTTAGTTACTACTGTTTAAAAAGGAGGAGGAGGAGGTGAGTAGGAGGAGGAGGTTTTACCGTTCTTTTGTGTGTGTTTGTGAGTGATTGATTTGATCTGGGATGTGTTGAATATGAATAGGTGCGACACACACACACACACACACAACACACACAACACACACAACATACACACACACACACACGCACACACACAACACACACACACACACACAATCACTCCAGTTGGCAAGGAGACGGCTGCCGATCGGGAGGTGTGACAAGGGGGCGTTGGTGTGTGTGTGTGTCTTTGTGTGTGTGTGTCTTTGTGTGTGTGTGTCTTTGTGTGTGTGTGTATGTGTGGGGTGTGTTTGTGTGTTTGTGTTTTGTTTGTGGGTGTGTGTGTGTGTGTGTTTTGTGTGAGTGTGTGTGTGTGTGTGAGTGTGTGTGTGTGTGCGGGGTGTGTGGGGTTGGGTGTGTGTGGTGTGTGTGGGGTGTTGTGTGTGTGTGTGTGTGCGTGTGTGTGTGTGTGTGTGTGCGTGTGTGTGTGTGTGCTTAAGTAGGGGAGGTAGAATGCCTGGGAACATAAAGGTACAGTAAGGGAACGAGGAAAATCACGTAACCTGGGGACCGCGAAGCCCCGAGGAATAAACCTTTGGTATTAAGAGGAGAAAAATGCACTCCCAAGGGTTGACAAAAAAGTGATGCAGTCTCACATAATTCTTGTCTTTGAATACTGACCTTTAATGCCTTCTTTTTCAGATTGGCTAAGGGAAAAAAATAAAGTTAATGATTGAAGCTTTTTATTTTTTTAAAGTCGCCTCGAGGGTTAGAATTTTTCTTTTTTTACTTTTTTTACTTTTTTTTCTTTTCTCTCTCTGTCTCTCCCCTCTCTCTCTCCATCTCTCCCCTCTCTCTCTCTCTCTCTCTCTCTTCCCCGCTCTCTCCCCTTTTTCCTCTCTCTCTCTCCTCTCATCTCTCTCTCTCTCTCTCTCTCTCTCTCTCTCTCTCTCTCTCTCCCCTCTCCTCCCCCTCTCTCTCTCCTCTCTCTTCTCTCTCTCTCCTCTCTCTCCTCTTTTCTCTCTCATTACACAGCAATTGATATATTTCGATTTAAATGTTTTTTATATATAGATCGATTATATTTATAGATATATGTAGATAGATAAGTATATATATATTATATATATATAATATATATATATATATATAATATATATATATATAATATAATATATATATAATATATATTAATATATATATATAAATACACGAATATTTTTTTTAATGTTATCTCAAAATAGTCTCATTTAAAATCCGGGAAGTTGTCTCCCTTAAATACTTGATCTGTTGGGTAACAAAATATGACAAACTTTGAGAAGAATTTTTCCCCTTTTATGTGTGTCTTTTACTCGAAAAGTGTTTTGTGTATCCATAAGTCTCCTGTTCCTTCCTTCCTCTGCTTCACCTTTTAGTTTTTTCTGGGAAATTTTTTTTCTGTTTTTTGAACTTGTTTTTAAAAGGAGTATCATCTTAAATTTAATCCTCGGCTTACCAAAAATTCCTTTTATTAACCCCTTAACCCCCAGGTTTTTTTGGGATATAAAAATCGGTGTTTGTTATCCATAAAATTTACGAAAATGCTTAATATATCAAATTATTTGGGGCAAGGAACAAACTAAAGGGGTCAACCCGATAAATATTATTAATGAACTTAGAAACCTAATGGTAGCAAAATTACAAAAAAAATTAAGTTTGTGTCTCAAGGGGTTGGTTATTTTTTGGGGGTCGACAAAAATTTTTTTTTCATTGTTCCATTTGCCTATTTGCCTCATTACCTTGATTATACATATATTCCCCTTTCCCACTTTTTTTTATTCTTTTATCTTTTGCCCCGCCTTTCCTTACGTATTTTTTCTCCTTCTAACAAGTTTAATCCCCCTTTGAAGGGTGTTATATATACGACCAGGGAAGGGAACATGGTAATGGGGTGAACGGGGGGTATGGGACACTTTAAAAAGGGGGAAATAAGGAACGTTCGTAATAGTAATCTCATTATATTTTGAATCGTTAATTTTCATTTGTAAAATCCTCGTTAAAAATCGTTTGTTGTATTATCAATGTCATTAATTTTTGTGGCTCTGTTTGTGTTCTACTTCTACCGAGATCATTAAAGTGCCACCGCAATCATGTCCCCCAGGCCCATATTTTACGAATTATAGCATTACAGATTTTATTGCCACAAATGAACACAGTAGTTTATATCATGACTTTAATCCCCCTTTTTTTCAGCGTTTTTTTTATGCTTTGATTCGAGATATACGGTTTAAAAATTTCACACTCGTTTTTTTTTCGGGCGACGCGGCGCGGGAGGACACCCGTAAATATAACTAGATGGCGATTTTTTTTTTGTTGGTGCCACTTTGTAGATATTTTTGAAATTGTCTTTATAACCATAAAAGACACAGAGATACACAAAAGAAACGAGTTTCCAATGCCCCTTTTAAATTTTTCCCCCGAAATCATGGATGTAGAAATGTAATTTAACGCCACCAACGTCTGTAAACAGAAAAAAAATTTTCCCGGCACTTTACGTTATCTACGGTACAGTTGCAAAACCAAAGATGATGGCATATACTAGAAGTTTTTAAGATTTAAGATTTTATTTTAACTTTTGCGTGGCTCGCCCGTATCATTTTTTAATAATTATAAAAACATTTAAGTTGTACTGACAACTAAAAAAGCAAAGAGGTGTAATGTATGAGTTTTTCTCCGTTCGATGTTTTGATAAGAAAGGTTTGGACTAAAGACTTTTTCAATTTTAGGATTTTTTTTTTTTTTTTTTTTTTTTTTTTTTTTTGGCCTCAATTTTTTTTTCAGTTTTTGGGCCATTATATCTTTTAATATCTAGAATAATGTACCCCAAAGCAGATACCAGTATTTCCCTGACATGAAGAAGAGAAATATGGAGTGTGTTCCCCCCCCAAGTAGGCTTTTACTATAACCCACACAAAGGAAAACAAAAGGTAACATGGAGTAATAAACACCAAAAACCCAAGTCAGTAAAAACCCTGGCCACGAGAGGTAAAAAAACATGATATTTATCAAAAAGTTTGACCTTGTTTATGCGTGACCTATCTCGTTAAAAAGCATGACCCCGTAGGGGAAAAAGAGCATTAAACCCGGGACTTCCTATCCTTTTAAAACCCCCCTGAAGCTTCGGTGGCCACGGTAAAACTCTCAGAAAACCCTGAATGGGGTAAGTAAAGTAACCACTAAATTTCCCCTATTTTTAAAAAAATTTTTTAATCTGAATTTTATAATTTAAAAGATATTAATGTAAAACAAAAAAAAAACCCAAAACACAATTCTAAAACCATAAAAGTTATTTAAGTAATTTTTGGGGTTTTAAAAAATTTTAAAAAAA
>JACEEZ010015387.1:2500-12500 GCA_016584305.1 Chionoecetes opilio
CAGCCGAAGCTGGCCGGAAAAGAAGTGATACCATGCAAGCAATATAGAAAAACTGCATGGAATTTGTGAGGAAAGTTGAAAGCTGTAATCTATGGCTAACTACTACTAGTTTGTGGGGGTAGTTTTAGTGCTTGATAGATAGGTCATGTTATGTGTGTTTTGTAATGGTGTGAACACAGTGTGGAGGTTCAAGGGTGGTGCGGCAGCCTTGCCTGGCGCTTTCTTGGGAGGCAGCAGTCAATCAGGCCCCAGCTCCGTTCAATCCACTGCGGATTGTGTACTTTCCATGTAGGACGCCGTACACTTCAATGCCTCCTGCAGCAGTGACCCCTGGTACCTTAAATCCCGATGGTGGTCACTAACTGTCAGGACCCTAACTGAACCACAGCCCGTCACAGGTCGAGAGTAGTAGTGGTAACCGTTAACTCGGGGCTATCTGTGTGTGTTATGAGGTCTAATGTAGTGTTGGTGTAGGCTCAGTGTGGAAGTTCAAGGGTGGTGCGGCAGCCTTGCCTGGCGCTTTCTTGGGAGGCAGCAGTCAATCAGGCCCCAGCTCCGTTTCAATCCACTGCGGTAGTGCACTTTCCAAGTAGGACGCCGTGCACTTCAATGCCCCCTGCAGCAGTGACCCCTGGTATATAAATCCCGAGGGTGGTCACTAACTGTCGGGGCCCTTACTGAACCACAGCCCGTAAAGGGTAAAAATTTTTGTGTATGACCTTTTTAAATCGGGGCTTTGAAAAGGGTGGGAGGGGTTGTGTAACGCACTCGCAATCTTTTTTCGAAATGAGAGTAAGTTTCAGAGGCCCGGGGAAAGAAATTTATTATTCCAGTAAACGTGAAAACCCGGGGATTTATTGAAATATTTACGAGGCGTTTTTTAAATATTCTTTTTGTATTTGAGTTTAATACGTCTGGGGGAAAGCCCTTCTCGTTTACAACACGGGTTTTGAAGAAGTACTTTGTTTTCTTTCGTTAAAAACCTTTTTCCCCTGCTTTTTTTAAATCCTTGTTTCTAGTTGATTTGACCTCTAGCGTAATGCCCTTATTCGGGAAATGTAGGAAAAATTATTTTTATAAAATTTCCGCGCTATGTCTTGTCAGTATTTTAATTTTTTTTTTTCTCTTTGTTCAGGATGACTCATCGTTTTTTCCCCTTTTCCCCCATCTTCTTCAACATTTGGCATCCTAACGCCTTTTGTTCTATTTTCTTTCGGGGTTTAAACCCGTCCTTTTTTTTTCCCTTTCCTTCCTTCCCCCCCTCACCCGTATGCGAGTCAATTCGGGGGAAAATTTTCTGCGATCATGATAACAAATGATTTCGTTCTTTTTATTTTCCCATTATCGGTCAGACCAAGAAACTCCCCCAAAATCTTACCGCTTTAAAAATAACCCCTATCGTTATCGTTAGGTCATATAGGGGCTTGTATAAGGATCCACGAAAAATGAAAGTCACCAAAATTCTCGAATTTTTCAATACCCTTCACTCAAAATAGGTGCCCGGAATTCGATATTACATATAAAACCAAACCTTCGGGGGTTTTAAAGACAAAAGCTTTAAAATTTCTCTTACTCAAAGTACCAGTTTTTTTAAGGCGGCCTCTTTGGGGGTACCATTTCTTACTTAAATGTTGGCGGGGTTATAATTTGTTTTTTAAGGGCACGGGGACTTTCCAAACAAGTTCTTTTTTTCTTGGTGCGGAGAACCCCGGGGATGACCAGTCTTCTCTCCCCGTCTTCAAAGGGAAACATCCCCCCGGGGCCCCCTGGTTTTTTTTTCCCCCTTTGTGATTAATCTATTATTTCTTATAAATATAAGGTACATTTAGTGTCACTAGGCATAGATGTTCCGCCCATCCCTTTTAAGAAAATTAACGGGTCTTCTCTCCCCCCTCTTCAAGGTCTTGGGGGAAAACCCCCCAACGGCCACAGGGCTTTAATTAACCAGACCACACTGTCTCAACTTTTTTTTCTCTACTAGATTTTATCTTCCCTTGTGTTTTTAAATATTAAATAATTGTTCCTGTGTGGGCAATGCACTGGTAAATTCAATGGGGGGGAATTTTTTGCTCAAAGGCTTCACTCATAACTTAGGAAAATGCCCACGTCAGGGTGTGTCAAGCTTCTATTTCCGAGTAGAGTTTTCTTGGTATAGTGTTAACCCTTATAGCGGAGATTCAAGTGAGAGACTTACCTGTTTCCCAAAAAATGGATATATTTTCAAAAAAGTTTTTTGTTTATTAGAAAACCCCGGTGTTAAATTTAGTTAGGAAAAAAATTCCCCCACTTCCAAGAGAGTCCAAGCCCTTTTTCGGATAACCCCTCGTACCACCCCGACTACCCAAAATCAAACTAGATTAATATTAATTAACGTGCCCCCCGGGGTAATCATGCGAAATACTCGCCCCGGGGTGGTGCAGTAAACCCCCAACCAAACCTTATTATCCTTTCCCCCTTAATATCCCCCCTTGTTCGTACTCTCCGTAGTGAGAATGGTCACATCAATCAGATAGTAAATCAAAGACAAATTTTAAACCCTTTCATTAAAGTTGTAATCTTTTATCAAATCACCCCCAAATAATATAATTCAAGTAACGTTGACCATTATAAAAACCCCCCTACCAAAACCCCCCAAATTTCGTCAACACATAGCTGAAAGATTTTCTGGGACTCGTTCGTAAATCCATGAAGATTTTAATACCGAGAGGGCACCTCTTATCCTTTGTTTTGTTAGTGGGAAAAATTAAGTTCTTTGAGCCGATTTTCGTACGATTTTTTCGCAATCTAGGTATCATTTTGGTTACTCTGCGCAGATTTTTTCTATTTTTTATCTATGTCCTTTTTATAATAAGGTGACCAAATGCACACATATTCTAGAGGGGGCAAACAGCGAGTTAAAAAGAGGAGTAAACTTTTCATATTAAACGAAGTTCTCCAAAAAAAACCAACCAATTGATTTGCAGTTTTTACTCCCTCTATAATTTGGTTATTCGGTTTGAATCTTTCGAGATTATAGCGCCAAAATCTTTTTCTTTATAACCACCTTGTTAGTTGGAAATCGTTCATCAGTAACTTTATAGGTTGTATTACGATTTAGTACATGACATTTGTCAAGTTGAATTCCTTGCCATGTTTTTTACCATTCTTTTAGCGTGTTTAAGTCGTTTTGTATGATTTGGGCGCTGAGATTCTGTAGAGGCTATGTTTGTGATTTTCGTTATCATCAGCAAATTTTCGATATCCTGCATGTGATTCCTCGTCAATGTCATTTATGTATATTAAGAACAGGATAGGTCCGAGAACTGATCCTTGAGGAACACCACTATTTACACTGGCCCAGTCAGAAGAATTTCCATTTATTACCACCCTTTGTTTACGATTTGACAGCCAGTTTTCTATCCATTTTGAAAGATGGCCTGTTATACCATGAGCTTTTACTTTGCTAATGAGACGCTTATGAGGAACTTTGTCGAACGCTTTTTGAAAATCGAGGTAAACTACGTCTACTTGCCCTCGTGTTGTCGTACATTTTGAATACACTATTGTAAAAATCAAGTAAGTTTGAGAGGCATGAGCGTTTATTTCTGAATCCATGCTGCGAATCTTTGATTATGTCATTTTCTTCTAAGAAACCCTTTAAAGATTTTTTCTCTTATTTATGGATTCCATTAATTTCCAGCAACTGATGTTAAACTGTTTGGGCGATAGTTTCCGGGCTGCGACTTGTTTCCTTTTTTTTAAAATTTGGGGTTTTGGCTTTCTAGTTTCCATTCGCACGGTACTTTCCGGTGAGTAAAGATATTAAAAAAGAGGGAAAGGGTTTTACTATTTCTTTTTTGCTTCTTTTAATATGCGTGGCAAAATTTTTGTCGGGGACCAGGAGCTTTGTTAATTTTCATGTTCTTTATCGCGAGCAAATATCACTTTCCTAAAGGGGAATGAGCTGGGCAAGTACTTGTTCGGGGTTTTTTGGGGATGGGGATTTTGCGTGTTTTCTACTGTGGACTGATGCAAAAAAATTTTTTTAGAATCTGCCATAGATGTTTCTTTTCTGTTGTTCGCCATTTTTCCTTTTCCAAAGGGTCTAGGGTTGATCTTATTTTTTTTTCCTTTAACATAGCTGTAAAATTTTTTGGGGTTTGATTTGCTTTTTGGGAAATACGTACTTCAAATTTTTCTTGCTCTCTTAATGAGTTTTTTTCGTTTTGTCTAATTCTGTCGTGATCGCGTTTGAGGAGGAGGGGAGGAGGGGAGGGGGAGGGGGGAAACAAAGGAAAACAAAGGAAAACAAAAAACCAAAAAACTTACGTCCCTTTTGGCTGTTTGATTTAAATACATAAAAAAAACTAGATATAAGAAGAAAGGTAGGAAAAATTAAAAAGGGGGAGGGGGAGGAGGGGGAGGAGGAGGGGAGGAGGAGGGGAGGGGGAGGGGGGAGGAGGGAGGGAAAAGAGAAAAAAGGGAGAGAGAGAGAGAGGGGAGAGAGAGGAGAGAAAAGAGAGAGAGAGAGAGAGAGAGAAAAAGAGAGAGGTCGGAAGAGTGGAACGTTTTTTTTTTTTTTTTGTTTTTTTCATGACAAAAGGACGGCCAAGGGCCACAACAAAAATGGGTAACACAAAGCCCGCTAGTTGGCGTCCCTATAAAGAAGACAGTAAGAGAATAAAATAAAAAAGAGGGGTGAGCCAATTTAGTGAGGGAGGTGTCTTGTTACTCTTCTTGTGAAAAGATTTAAGTCTTAGGAAAGTGGAAAAATAGAAACAGGAAGAGAGTTCCAGAGTTTACCAGTGAAAGGGATGAAAGAGTAAAGATACTGATTAACTCTTGCATTAGGAAGATGGACAGAATAGGGATGAGAATGAGTAGAAAGTCTTGTGCAGCGAGGCCGCGGGAGGGGGGGAGGCATGCAGTTAGCAAGTTCAGAAGAGCAGTGAGCATGAAAATAACGGTAGAAGAGAGCAAGAGAAGCAACATTGCGGCGGTGATTTAAAGATTGAAGACAGTCAGTCAGAGGAGAGGAGTTGATGAGACGAAAGCTTTTGACTCAACCCTGTTTAGGAGAGCTGTATGAGTGGATCCTCCCCAAACATGTGAGACATACTCCATACATGGGCGGATAAGGCCCCTGTAGAGAGCAAGCAATTGGGAGGGAGAAAAAAAAGGACGCAGACGCCACAGCACACCTAACTTCTTAGAAGCTGTTTTAGCAAGAGATGAGATGTGAGATTTCCAGTTCAGATTTTTAGTAAAGGATAGTCCTAGAATGTTCATTGTAGAAGAAGGAGACAGTTGAGTGTCATTGAAGAAGAGAGGATAGTTATCTGGTAGGTTTTGTCGAGTAGATAGGTGAAGAAATTGGGTTTTTGAGGCATTGAACAAAATAAGGTTTGCTTTGCCCCAATCAGAAATTATAGAAAGATCAGAAGTTAAAACAGCTTAGTGTTTGGGCCTCTCCGTGAATCACTTAGTTCCTGTTGAGTTGGACGTTTAATAAACGACGTTGAAAAATGCTGTATGAGTTAATAGAGGCTTTAAAAAGGTGATGGAGAAAACTGAGAGACAAGGTACGTAGAAGTTAAGAGACAAAGTAATAAAAGACCAATCGTTGCATGTGTTTGTTGATTGTGTGTACTATTATGTTGACGGCTTGGCGGGGGAAGAATAGGCCTACAAGTCCTGCCTTCTCCTAGCGACATTTTTTTGTTCTCTCTCTCTCTCTCTCTCTCTCTCTCTCTCTCTCTCTCTCTCTCTCTCTCTCTCTCTCTCTCTCTCTCTCTCTCTCGCTCATAAAATAGCCTGAACACGGATATTAATGCATAATTTATATTAATGTACTAATAACTATAAAAACAATAATAACAATAATGATAAATATAGTATGATAACATGGATTAAAGATAATAGGATAATAATGATAAGACAGATTTGTGAAATGTGTTGGAGTAGTGATTGATGGAGGAGGAGGAGGAGGAGGAGGAGGAGGTATCTTTGGTCGTTAGTAAAGACAGCATTCATTTTGTATTTGTGTGTGTCTGTGTGTGTTGTGTGTGTGTGTGTGTGTGTGTGTGTGTGTGTGTGTGTGTGTGTGTGTGTGTGTGTTATATTTCCTTATATACTTCCTTCACCACTACTACTACTACTACTACTACTACTACTACTACTACTACTACTACTACTACTACTACTACTACTACTACTACTACTACTACCACTACTACCACTACTACTACTACTACCACTACTACCACTACTACCACTACTAGTACTACTACTACAACTACTACTACTTCTACTACTACTTTACTACTACTACTACTACACTACTACTACTACTACTACTACTACTACTACTACTACTACTATACTACTACTACTACTACTACTACTACTACTACTACTACTACTCCCACTACTACAACTACTCCCACTACAAAATACTACTACCCACTACTCCCATTTTACTCCCACTACTATTACTACTATACAACATATATTTCACTACTACTTTACTACTACTACTACTACTACTCTATACTACTACTACTACTTACTACTAATACAACTACTATACTACTACTACACTACTACTACTACTACTACTACTACTACTACTATACTACTACCTACATATACTCCTACTACTACTACTACTACACTCTACTACTAAAACTACACTACACTACTACTACTACTACACTACAAAACTTACTACTAAAACTATACTATTTACTACACACTCTTACTCTCCCACTACTACTCCCACACTACTACTTTTACCACTACTACTACCCTTTATTAAATATACTACTACATACACTATACTATTACTCCCACTAAAATACTCTACTACTACTACTCCCACACTACTACTACTACTATTATACACTACTACTATACTACTACTAAACACTACTACTACTATACCTAACTTACTACTACTACACTACTACTACTACTACATACTACTACACTACTACACACTACTACACATAATACTCTACTACTACTACTACAAGTCTACTCCTACTACTACTACTACTACTATTTAAACTACTACTACTATACTACTACTCTCTACTACTACTACTCTATCCCCACCACTACTACTACTTACAACACTAACTTTTAACTACTACTATTACTACTACTACAAACTTACTACTACTATCCTACTACACAAATACTACTACTACACTACTACTACTACTCTATACTACTACTCTACTATACTACTACTACTATTTCCTACTACTACTACTACTAACTACTACTCTACTACAGTATACTACTACTACTACTATACTTACTACACTACTACTACTACTTACTACTACACTTACAACTACTCTACTACTACTACTACGACTACTTACTCACTACACTACACTTATACTACTACTAACTACTACTCCCTACTACTATACATAAACTACTCACTACTCTACCACTACTACACTCTATACTATACTACTACTACTACTATTACTACTACTACTACTATCTACTAACTACTACATACTACACTACTACACCACTACTATACTACTACTACTACTCTACAAATTTACTACTACACACTACTCCCCCTCTACTACTACTCTACTACACTACTACTACAAACACTACTACTCCCCTTAACTACTACATACTACTACTCCCCTACTACTAATACACTACTCCCAATCTATACTACAACACTCTACTTCTACACTACTTCTACCTACACAAAGCTACTACTAACTACTACTACTATACTACACTAATACTTACTACTATCTACTACTACTATACTCACTACTACTACACTACACTACTACAACCCTACTACTACTACTAACTACAAAACCAACTACCACCAACCACTACTATACTACTACTACATACTACACTCTACTACTCACTCTACTACTACTCTACTACTCTACATACTACTACTACTACTACTACTACTATACACTACTACTACCACTACTATACTACTACAAACTACTACTACTACTACTCCCACTACTACTATTTACTACTACTATACACTAACTACTCTACTATACTACTCTAAAAATACATACTACTACACTATACTACACTAAAACTCCCTACTACTACTAAAACTATACCACTACTACTCTACTACTACTACTATACTACTACTACTACTCTACTCTATACTACTAACACTCCTATACTCTATTCCTACCCAAACTCCCTACTACCACTATACTATTAACCACTACTACCTACTCCCAACTATACTACTAAAACTACTACTCCCACTACTATTTTAAAAATACTCTACTACTACTACTACAACTACCTATACTACACTATACACTATCCCCTACACTACTACTAAAATACTACTACTATTTACTACACTACACTACTACTATACTACTACAATCTCACTACTACTATATCCCCTACTACTACTACAACTTACTACACTACTACTACTATATACTACTACTACACACATCTACTACTAACTACCTACTACTACTACTACTACTACTACTACTACCACTACTATACCACTACTACACTCCCACTACACTACCCACTATACTACTCCCATACTACTACTACTACTCTACTACTATTTTAACTCCCACTACTACTACTACTACTACTACTACACTACTACCACTACATCTAACTACTACTACTACATACTACATACTACTACTACTACTACTACAAAACTACTCCTACTACTACTACTAATACTACTACTACTACTACTATACTACTATACTCTAACTTTACTACTACTACTTACTACTCCCTTATTTCCTACCTACTTACTACTACTACTAACTACTATCTACTACTACTATACTCCCTATACTACTACTACTAAAGTATCTACTACTCTACTATACTACAATACTACTACTACTACTACTAATACTACTACTACTATACAAATTTACTACACTACTACTACTACTACTACTCCCTAAAAACTACTACTATACTACTACTACTACTACTCCTACAAACTAACTACTACTAAACTAAAAACTACTCTACTATACTACTACTACTACAGTACTTACTACTATACTACTACTACTACATCCTACTACTATTTACTATACTACTCTACTACTACTCTACTACTACTACTACTACTACTACAACTACTACTATACTACTACTACTACTACACCAAACTACACTACTACTACTACTACTACTATACTACTCACTACTACTACTACACTACTATCTACTACTACTACTACTCTACTACCTACTACTACTCTACAAACCCTCTACACTACTACTAATATACTACTACTACATACTACTACTACTACTCCCTTACTACATATATACTACTATACTACTACTCTCCTACTACTTACTACTACACTCCCACACTACTATTTAAACTACTACTACTCACTAACCACTACTACTCCCCTACTACGAATTACTACTACTACTACTTACTACCACTACCACTACTACTACTACTACTACTACTACTACTACCACTACCCTACAAACTAAAACTACGACTACCACTCAAAACCCTACTACTACTAACACTACCTACTACTCTACAAACTACTACCCCCTACTACAAAACTATACTACTACTACTACTACCCTACTACAATACTACTACTATTTAACAAACTAACTCCATACTACTACTACACTACCTACTACATACTACACTACTACACTACTACTCACACTACTACTATACTATACTACTACTACAAAACCCCACTACTACTAACACTACTACTACCTATACTACTACATACTACTACAAACTACCATAATACTCTACTACTACTAACTACCCCCTATATACACTACACTACTACTACTACTACTCCACTACTACTACAAACCACAAAACTATACTACAAACTACTACTACTACTACCACAAACACTACCAATACCCCCACTAACTACTACTACTAACTACTACTACTACTCCCCTACTACAAACTACTAACTTACTAACTACTACTCCACCA
>JACEEZ010015387.1:17500-27500 GCA_016584305.1 Chionoecetes opilio
GCTACAACAACCTTACCTAGAGGAGGAAGAGGCTACAACCACCTTACCTAGAGGAGGAAGAGGCTACAACACCTTACCTAGAGGAGGAAGAGGCTACAACAACCTTACCTAGAGGAGGAAGTGGCTACAACAACCTTACCTAGAGGAGGAAGAGGCTACAACCACCTTAGCCTAGAGGAGGAAGAGGCTACAACAACCTTACCTAGAGGAGGAAGAGGATATAGTGGGGGAGAATTTGTTTGGAGAGGGGAATGTGGAAGAAGCAAAAAGAACAATCAACAGTTTTTGGATGACCAGAGAATATAAGAAGAAAGAAACTAATAAGATAGAATAAGAGAAGACAACTAATTAAAGACCCAGACAGCAAGAAGACCCAGACAGCAAGAAGACCCAGACAGCAAGAAGACCCAGACAGCAAGAAGACCCAGACAGCAAGAAGACCCAGACAGCAAGAAGAAACACGTCAGGGAGTGCCGTTGAAAAAGGCCTGACTCCCGACCCACAACTGTACTGAACTGAACTTGGCATTTATCTTTGGCATGAGTAAATTGATGGTAAATGAGTGCCAAAACTTGTTCTGGGTTTGCCATTTCCTGACTTAAATTGCCAGTGACGCTCAAAGCCTTATTGTATTTACCTTTTCTGCCTTATCCTACCCAACAAGTGACTTAATGTTGCCTTATCCTACTCAACAAGTGACTTAATGTTGCCTTATCCTACTCAACAAGTGACTTACTGTTGCCTTATCCTACTCAACAAGTGACTTAATGTTGCTTTATCCTACTCAACAAGTGACTTAATGTTGCCTTATCCTACTCAACAAGTGACTTAATGTTGCCTTATCCTACCCAACAAGTGACTTAATGTTGCCATATCCTACTCAACAAGTGACTTAATGTTGCCATATCCTACTCAACAAGTGACTTAATGTTGCCTTATCCTACACAACAAGTGACTTAATGTTGCCTTATCCTACTCAACAAGTGACTTAATGTTGCCTTATCCTACACAACAAGTGACTTAATGTTGCCTTATCCTACTCAACAAGTGACTTAATGTTGCCTTATCCTACACAACAAGTGACTTAATGTTGCCATATCCTACTCAACAAGTGACTTAATGTTGCCTTATCCTACACAACAAGTGACTTACCGTTGCCTTATCCTACTCAACAAGTGACTTACCGTTGCCATATCCTACTCAACAACACTAGTAATTAAGAACATAAGAAAATAAGGAAGCTAAAAGAGGCCACGAGACTTACACGAGGTAGTTAATCCTATAATTGCGTGAGTGTGTGTTGTGTTGTGTGTGTGTGTGTGTGTGTGTGTGTGTGTGTGTGTGTATGTATGTGTGTGTTCTGTCTGTGTGTGTGTGTGTGTGTGTGTGTGTGTGTGTGTGTGTTCTGTCTGTGTGTATGTGTATGTGTGTGTGTGTGTGTGTGTGTGTGTGTGTGTGTGTGTGTGTGTGTGTGTGTGTGTGTTGTGTTGTGTGTTTATGTGTGTGTGTGTGTGTGTGTGTGTGTGTGTGTGGGGTGTTTGTGTTGTGTGTTTGTGTGTGTGTGTGTGTGTGTGTGTGTGTGTGTGTGTGTGTTGTGTTGTGTGTGTGTGTGTGTTGTTGTGTGTTATGTGTGTGTGTGTTGTGTGTGTGTGTGTGTGTGTGTGTGTGTGTGTGTGTGTGTGTGTGTGTGTGTGTGTGTGTGTGTGTGTGTGTGTTGTGTGTTTTATGTGTGTGTGTGTGTGTGTGTGTGTGTGTGTGTGTGTGTGTGTGTGTGTGTGTGTGTGTGTGTGTGTGTGTGTTGTGTTGTGTTGTGTGTTTATGTGTGTGTGTGTGTGTGTGTGTGTGTGTGTGTGTGTGTGTGTGTGTGTGTGTTGTGTTGTGTGTGTTTATGTGTGTGTGTGTGTGTGTGTGTGTGTGTTCTGTGTGTGTGTGTGTGTGTGTGTGTATGTGTGTATTCTGTCTGTGTGTGTGTGGCAAAGATTACGTTATAACATGACACCATTAAGCAGAGTAACAATACCAGTGTTCACGCCAACACAGCGTTGTCAGTGAGTAGTGCAGTGTGTGTGGCCACATCCCGTTTTCTGTGTGGCTGTGGTGGCGTGGTGGCGGGGCACACCATAACAACACTGTCACGCCATTATCCTGTATGCCCAGCGCCACAACAGGCACACACCACGCGCCATTATTCCCCCCCTGCTAAGTGTGGCTATATATAGGACGTCTTGCTACCCACTCTAAGCTGTGGTGAAGGGACCAAAACACAGATCATAGTATTCGTATTTTATCGTTTTTATATAAATATTAAAATTTTTCTTAAGTAAATAAACCACTTGCAGAAAAGTCAGATGACGTCCATCCAGGCGCGTCAAGTCAAGTCAGGTAGAAATTACCATTATTTATTATTTTTGCAATATGCATATATAGACCATGATTAAGGTGGTGGTGGGCGTGGTGCTGCCTGGGAACGCCCGCAGGTCAGTACTCAGTAGGCCAGGGCTCCCATATTGTTGCCAGACTCCCCACAGGAAAATATGAGAAACCCCCCAAATCCTCCCAAACCTCTGTAAAAATTCCCCCCCAAAAAACCCTACAAAAGTAAAGTTGTTTAATAAGGGATAAACACACTATAGTTTTATATCTATTTTCACATTCCTTACAGCCTACCGAATATCTGCTATGTATAATTATACAGTACAAGGCAACTACTAAACCTTAGATGTTATGGCTTCTTCATACATATAGGCTACAGCTAGCTAGGCCGATCATTCATATATACTACTGCTACATTGTCTTAGCTTTGTTTAATCTGGGCTGTAAGAACCATAACACTTGTGTGTGCAGGGCAGCTGGAAGGAGGAAGCAGGGTGTGTGTGCAGGGCAGCTGGGAGGAGGAAGCAGGGTGTGTGTGTGCAGGGCAGCTGGGAGGAGGAAGCAGGGTGTGTGTGCAGGGCAGCTGGGAGGAGGAAGCAGGGTGTGTGTGCAGGGCAGCTGGGAGGAGGAAGCAGGGTGTGTGTGCAGGGCAGCTGGGAGGAGGAAGCAGGGTGTGTGTGCAGGCAGCTGGGAGGAGGAAGCAGGGTGTGTGTGCAGGGCAGCTGGGAGGAGGAAGCAGGGTGTGTGTGCAGGGCAGCTGGGAGGAGGAAGCAGGGTGTGTGTGTGTGCAGGGCAGCTGGGAGGAGGAAGCAGGGTGTGTGTGTGTGCAGGGCAGCTGGGAGGAGGAAGCAGGGTGTGTGTGTGTGCAGGGCAGCTGGGAGGAGGAAGCAGGGTGTGTGTGCAGGGCAGCTGGAAGGAGGAAGCAGGGTGTGTGTGTGTGCAGGGCAGCTGGGAGGAGGAAGCAGGGTGTGTGTGCAGGGCAGGCAGCTTTTGGCTAGTCATTTACACTAAACTCTCCCGTCCCATCCCAAGCCATCTTCAAAAATATTTAGATAGTAATTTCTTACACGAACAAAACTGTAGCCTATACTAATACACTACTAATATACTACTTCATACTAAGGCATCGTATCTCTGCATGGCCTAGCCTTCTCCTTTTTCGGTTTAAGTTCCTCTATCTTATTTTGCACTTTCAGCTGTCCTCTTTCTCTTCCCACAAAACTCCTCTTCCCACCTGCTTTATCTCCCCCTTCCTTCCTTTATCACTTTCCTTCACTTTCTCTCTTCCGTGACTCCTCTCCCCCTCCCTCACGGTCCCTTCCATACCCTAACTCCGCCTCCCTCCCCCACCATCCTCCTTCCCTCTCTCCCTTATCCACCAGTCCCTCCTCCACTGACCCACCCCTCGTACCCACCTCCATGACCCCACAGCCTAGGCCAGCTGAGCCACCTACCGTCCAGTCTCTGATACCCACCTGACTCCTCTCCTCACTCCCCCACCAGCCACCGCCCCCCCCTCCCATGGCCACCTGA
The DNA here is from genome assembly GCA_016584305.1 of Chionoecetes opilio. Lineage (NCBI taxonomy): Eukaryota > Metazoa > Arthropoda > Malacostraca > Decapoda > Majidae > Chionoecetes > Chionoecetes opilio. The sequence continues at coordinate 21,407 of JACEEZ010015387.1, forward strand.
CTCCTCTCCTCACTCCCCCACCGGCCACCTCTCCTCCCTCCCCTGGCCACCTGCTTCTCCCCGCCACCAATCCTTACTTCCCACCTTCATGCCAGGTCACACAAGAGATAATTCAGAAATACCGATGATTGACCTGGCTCGGCCTCACCACAACCATAGCATAAATGGCAGTTTTTGCCTAAGTTCAATCTAAATTCAATCCCCACAAATTTACCCCCAACCCCCCAAGCGCAAAATTCTCCCCCTAAATGGGAAGAAAACCCCCCAAATTTAGGGGAATTCAACCCCCAAGTCTGGGAATCGTGCAGTAGGCGTGTCTGTGACCTCCCGTGACCCCGCGTGTGTGTGTGTGTGTGTGACTGTGTGTGTGTGTGTGTGACTGTGTGTGTGTGACTGTGTGCGTGTGTGTGTGTGTGTGACTGTGTGTGTGTGTGTGTGTGACTGTGTGTGTGTGTGTGACTGTGTGTGTGTGTGACGGTGTGCGTGTGTGTGTGTGTGTGACTGTGTGTGTGTGTGTGTGTGTGACTGTGTGTGTGTGTGTGACTGTGTGTGTGTGTGACGGTGTGTGTGTGTGTGTGTGTGTGTGTGTGTGTGTGTGTGTGTGTGTGTGCAGTGGGGGCGTGACCCTTGGGTTCACGCCCACGGTAAAGACACACAGACAGACAGACAGACAAAGCATGACACACATACACACAAACAGACACACACAGGGCACTCCGTGGTGTAAGGGGTAGCACGCTCGGTTCACAACCGAGAAGTCCCGGGTTCGATCCTCGGGCGGAGCGGAAACAGATGGGCTGTTTCCTTAAAACCCGAGCCCCTGTCCACCCAGCAGTGAATGGGTACCGGGTGTTAGCCGGGGGTTTGTGACCCGCCTCCCGGGGTGCTGGCTTCGGCCAACACAAAGCACCAAGGATGAATGATAAATATGTTGATATGGAGACGGGGCCGTACGAGCATTGCTCAGGCCCTGTAAAATACAACTAGATGAATACATACACACAGACAGACAGACAAAGCATGACACACACACACATTTTATCATTCCATATTTCAACTTTTTAGTTTCAAAAATTCATCTATTGGGATAGAATACCTTTCGAAGCTGAGTTCCAAATTGCTATCAATTTCATCACGTGGCCAAGTACCGCACTATACCTATACTTAACTTAGTAACGTAACATTCACCACTCAAAAGATTATAAAAAAAAATACCTTTAAACAACCTTACATACAACGCAAAGGATAAACAAGCATGGATATAAAATTAATACCTTGATAAGATGCTTTGTAATGCTGTATGATGCGTGAGTGTTGTTATCATGGTGATGTAATATAGCAGTGTGGTGAGGTTGATAGAGTGCGGCCCGCCATGGCACTCGGGTAAGGTCCATAGAAAACGGGATGTTGTCAGGCTCACTGCACTAAAACGATGGCAAGACTGTAGGGCTGCAGGCAGTTCGTACACAAGTTGTTTCGTACACCAGTAGATTCGTACACCAAAAAGTTGTTTCGTAGTCTATATGAAACCATAGTCGTTTCGTACACTCAGCTCAGAGATGAACTTGACTAGTAGAGTTACGAAACGACACCAGGTATGTACGAAAAAACTCAAAATCAGTGTACGAAACAACTTACATGACCCCGTGTGTGTGTGTGTGTGTGACTGTGTGTGTGTGTGTGTGTGTGTGTGTGACTGTGTGTGTGTGTGTGTGTGACTGTGTGTGTGTGTGTGTGTGTGTGTGACTGTGTGTGTGTGTGTGTGTGTGTGACTGTGTGTGTGTGTGTGTGTGTGTGTGACTGTGTAGTGGTGGCGTGACCTTGTGTTTACGGTAAAGACACATACACCCAGACAGACAGCGTGACACACTGTTATTTATTACACACAAACACACAGCGTGACACATACAGACATATAGCGTGACATACAAAGCGTGACACACAAGACAGACACACACACACATCTCCTTATCACTACATGACATGCCACAAGGTTCAATTAGTTATTTTCAAAAATTCACGTAGATAGATCCTGAAATCTCTCCGCCTCGTTTTGATTGATACAAGGCCAAGTATCGCACTATAATATACTTAACTTAGTAACGTAACATTGACCACTCATAAGATTATATAAAAAAATACCTTTAAACAACCTTACATACAACGCAAAGGATAAACAAACATGGATATAAAATTAATACCTTGATAAGATGCTTTGTAATGCTGTATGATGCGTGAGTGTTGTTATCATGGTGATGTAATATTGCAGTGTGGTGAGGTTGATAGAGTGTGGCCCGCCATGACACTCTGGTAAGGTCCACAGAAAACGGAATGTTGTCAGGCTCACTGCACTAAAACCATGGCAAGACTGTAGGGCTGCAGGCAGTTCGTACACAAGTTGTTTCGTACACCAAAAAGTTGTTTCGTAGTCTATATGAAACCATAGTCGTTTCGTACACTCAGCTCAGAGTTGAACTTGACTAGTAGTTACGAAACGACACCAGGTATGTACGAAAACACTTAAAATCAGTGTACGAAACAACTTACATGACCCCGTGTGTGTGTGTGTGTGTGTGTATGACTGTGTGTGTGTGTGTGTAGCGGTGGCGTGACTTTGTGTTTACGGTAAAGACACACAGACAGACAGACACACATACACCCAGACAGACAGCGTGACACACATACACCCAGACAGACAGCGTGACACACTGTTATTTATTACACACACAGACACACAGCGTGACACACATACAGACATATAGCGTGACAGACAAAGCGTGACACACAAGAGACAGACACATACACACATCTCCTTATCACTACATGACATGCCACAAGGTTCAATTTGTTAGTTTAAAAAATTCACGTAGATAAATTCGGAGGTCTCTCCGCTTTATTTTGATCGCCACAAGGCCAAGTACCGCACTATAATATACTTAACTTAGTAACGTAACATTGACCACTCATAAGATTATATAAAAAAATACCTTTAAACAACCTTACATACAACGCAAAGGATAAACAAAGCATGGATATAAAATTAATACCTTGATAAGATGGTTTGTAATGCTGAATGCTGCGTGAGTGTTGTTATTATGGTGATGTAATATTACAGTGTGGTGAGGTTGATAGAGTGCGACCCGCCATGACACTCTGGTTAAGGTCCATAGAAAACGCGATGTTGTCAGGCTCACTGCACTAAAACCATGGCAAGGATGAGTCGGGGTCTGGTGTAGCGATCTCACCAGCTACCCTTGCCTGAGTAGCTACACTGCACAAATACGCACTGAAACACTTCGCCCTATAATATTCGCCTTATAAAAAGAATAGATGATCAACAATATAAAAAAAAAAAAAAAAAAAAAAAAAAAATATATCATATATATATATGTATAAATGTATATAAAAAAAAATTATATATATATGAAAAATAAAAAAATAAAAAAATATAAAAGTTAAAAAAAGTTAAAAAAAGTTTCTCCAGCACTGTCACAGGTTATATATTGCCTGTCCCACCATTCCTCATCCATTTAAGGTGCGGTCACACGGACAATTTTTCTGGCAATATTACAGCCGGCAAGGCAAACGCGGCCCAAACTCTGATATAATTGCGAGTTCGATCGAGTTTAACCCCTTCACGCCCAGATCTTTCCTTTACTATATAAAACCGTCTGTTGTTAGCCACAAAATTACGAAAAAGTCACTGAATATACCAAATTAGTTACCTAGTGGACAAGGATATTGTCCACTATAGATATGACCTATATAAACAGGTCATATCTGTAAAATATTGCTTATAGTCACTAACAATTGTCTAATGGTACTTTGGTATTGCCGGGTCTCCCCTGCATCCCTCTACATCCCGTTTTCTGAGTGACGCTTCATAGAGCATGGCGTCATTGCAGGGCACACTATCACAATTTATTTAAGCTACTAACATATATTTTTACCTCCGCCAACGAAGTTGGAGGGGTTATGTTTTCACCCCGATCTGTCTGTCTGTCTGTCTGTCTGTCTGTTTGTTAGTGTACAGGATTTCTCGAAAAGTTACGAATAGATTTGGACCAAACTCGGTATACCAAGTCTGTTTGGTATAAGAAAGAACTGATTTAATTTTGGATGAAATCTGTTGACAACTGTTGCCATGGCAACCAATTGATGAAATATTCGGCCGGAGGTATGCGCGCTACTGAGTGCATAAATATATATATATATATATATATATATATATATATATATATATATATATATATATATATATATATTTTTTGTACTTTCTTTTTTTACTTTTTTTTTTAAACTTTTTTATATTCGGGCGGAGGTATGCGCTCTACTGAGTGCCCCCCCCCCCCCCTAGTTGTTTTTGTTTTGTTTGATATCAATTATATTTATATCAATAGAACAACATTGACACTACGTCTATCCAAAACTATGAATCTAACAATGATATATTTTGATAATTCATCGTAATATTTCTTCTACCGTAGATAACAGTAAAGTCGCCACCTGCAGTCATGTCGCCAGCCGCCAAATATTACGAATGATAGCCTCACTACTGCTGTGTCTGTGCCACTGAAGATGATACACAGTAGTTTATATCATGACTGTATAATCTACCCTGTTTCAGCGTTGTTTTATGCTTTGTAGCTGCAAGTATAGACGGTTTCAAATTTCGCTACGCATTTTTTTTTCAGGCGACGACGACAGCGGTACGACACTCAGTAAATAAACACTAGATGGCGACCTTATTGTTGGTAGCCACTTTGTAGATATTTTTGTCATTTGTTCATTTATAGCCCTACTATGACACAGATGAAGACACAAAATGACACAGACTCTCCAGATAGCCCCTTCTAACTGTCCTGAAATCATGGATGTACAAATGTAACTATTAACGCCACCACACCTAGGTAAACAGAAAAAAAAGTTGTCCTGGCGACTTAACTCTTATCTACGGTAGAGATAACTAGAATTTATCAAAACATAAATTTGCTCCTGAGATCATACCATTGCTATTAAAAGAATGTGGTATGTTATGGTATGCGTTGAACGAGGAACGAATGGAATGAAGTAATGTGTTATGATATGAATTGAACTTTGCACGGAATTAGCGTAGCAAGAAGTGCAGACAAGTTACCAGGTGTAATCTTCAATTTTTTTTACCTTTTTGGGATTAATTAATTTCAATAATCTAAAGTTGTAAACAAGAAGTATATAAATAAGGTGCGTGTGTTAAGGATTACTTTGAAGGCGTGGGCAGTGAGAGAAGGTACCTGGAACTGTCACCGATAGGAACACTCGCCGACGTCGACGAGTGTTCCTATTTTTCACGTCGGCGAGTGTTCCCATTTTTCACGTCGACCAGTGTTCCTATTTTTCACGTCGGCGAGTGTTCCTATTTTTCACGTCGACGAGTGTTCCTATTTTTCAAGTCGGCGAGTGTTCATATTTTTCACGTCGACCAGTGTTCCTATTTTTCACGTCGGCGAGTGTTCCTATTTTTCACGTCGACGAGTGTTCCTATTTTTCAAGTCGGCGAGTTTTCCTATTTTTCACGTCGACCAGTGTTCCTATTTTTCACGTCGGCGAGTGTTCCTATTTTTCACGTCGGCGAGTGTTCCTATTTTTCACGTCGGCGAGTGTTCCTATTTTTCACGTCGACGAGTGTTCCTATTTTTCACGTCGACGAGTATTCCTATTTTTCACGTCAACTAGTGTTCCTATTTTTCACGTCGACGAGTGTTCCTATTTTTCACGTCGACGAGTGTTCCTATTTTTCACGTCGGCGAGTGTTCCTATTTTTCACGTCGACGAGTGTTCCTATTTTTCACGTCGGCGAGTGTTCCTATTTTTCACATCGACGAGTGTTCCTATTTTTCACGTCGGCGAGTGTTCCTATTTTTCACGTCGACGAGTGTTCCTATTTTTCACGTCGGCGAGTGTTCCTATTTTTCACGTCGACGAGTGTTCCTATTTTTCACGTCGACGAGTGTTCCTATTTTTCACGTCGGCGAGTGTTCCTATTTTTCACGTCGACGAGTGTTCCTATTTTTCACGTCGACGAGTGTTCCTATTTTTCACGTCGGCGAGTGTT
>JACEEZ010015387.1:32500-42500 GCA_016584305.1 Chionoecetes opilio
TGTTGTAAGGTTGGTTGTGTAAGGTTGTGTTGTGTAAGGTTGTGTGTAAGGTTGTGTGTAAGGTTGTGTGTAAGGTTGTGTTGTGTAAGGTTGTGTGTAAGGTTGTGTGTAAGGTTGTGTGTAAGGTTGTGTTGTGTGTGTGTAAGTTGTGATTTTTTATTTATTTTAATTTTTTATTTTGGTAAATTTCCAGATGAACACCGAACTTCCTTGGGTGGACGAAACAAATTTTTTCTGGTGTGTTTTGATGTGTTTTAACAAATTTTTCTGGTGTGTTTTGATGTGTTTTAACAATTTTTCTGGTGTGTTTTGATGTGTTTTAACTAATTTTCTGGTGTGTTTTGATGTTTTTAACAATTTTTCTGGTGTGTTTTGATGTGTTTTAACAAATTTTTCTGGTGTGTTTTGATGTGTTTTAACAAATTTTTCTGGTGTGTTTTGATGTGTTTTAACAAATTTTTCTGGTGTGTTTTGATGTGTTTTAACAAATTTTTCTGGTGTGTTTTGATGTGTTTTAACTAATTTTTCTGGTGTGTTTTGATGTGTTTTAACTAATTTTTCTGGTGTTTTGATGTGTTTTAACAAATTTTTCTGGTGTTTTGATGTGTTTTAACTAATTTTTCTGGTGTGTTTTGATGTGTTTTAACTAATTTTTCTGGTGTGTTTTGATGTGTTTTAACTAATTTTTCTGGTGTGTTTTGATGTGTTTTAACTAATTTTTCTGGTGTGTTTTGATGTGTTTTAACTAATTTTTCTGGTGTGTTTTGATGTGTTTTAACAAATTTTTCTGGTGTGTTTTGATGTGTTTTAACAAATTTTTCTGGTGTGTTTTGATGTTTTAACAAATTTTTCTGGTGTGTTTTGATGTGTTTTAACTAATTTTCTGTGTGTGTTTTGATGTGTTTTAACAATNCGCTGTGCCAAAGCCGCGTAGCGCGCGCGTTTGCGTTGTGGTGTTTTGTGTGTTGTGGTGTGCGTGTTGGTGTGTGTGTGTGAGAGTGGCAGGTGCTCTGTCTTTGTCCTGTCAAAGGCATTCCTCAAGGAGGTTGAATCCCCTCTAAGAGGGATTCGATATCCGTTGTTGTGAGGGCTGTGGGCTCAAGGGGTTATTTTGGTTTATGGTTGTTGTTGTGTAAAGGTTGTGTGTAAGGTTGTGTTGTGTAAGGTTGTGTGTAAGGTTGTTGTGTTAGGTTGTGTGTTGTGTAAGGTTGTGTTGTGTTGTAAGGTTGTGTGTAAGGTTGTGTGTAAAGGTTTGTGTTGTAAGGTTTGTGTTGTGTAAGGTTGTGTGTAAGGTTGTGTGTAAGGTTTGTGTGTGTAAGGGTTGTGTTGTGTGTGTGTAAGTTGTGATTTTTTATTTATTTTAATTTTTTATTTTGGTAAATTTCCAGATGAACACCGAACTTCCTTGGGTGGACGAAACAATTTTTTCTGGTGTGTTTTGATGTGTTTTTAAACAAATTTTTCTGGTGTGTTTTGATGTGTTTTAACAAATTTTTTGGTGTGTTTTGATGTGTTTTTAAACTAATTTTTCTGGTGTGTTTTGATGTTTTTAACAATTTTTCTGGTGTTTTTTGATGTGTTTTAAACAATTTTTCTGTGTGTTTTGATGTGTTTTAAAAATTTTTCTGGTGTGTTTTGATGTGTTTAACAAATTTTTCTGGTGTGTTTTGATGTGTTTTAACAAATTTTTTCTGGTGTGTTTTGATGTGTTTTAACTAATTTTTCTGGTGTGTTTTTGATGTGTTTTAACTAATTTTTCTGGGTGTTTTGATGTGTTTTTTAAACAAATTTTTTCTGGTGTTTTTGATGTGTTTTAACAATTTTTCTGGTGTGTTTTGATGTGTTTTTAACTAATTTTTCTGGTGTGTTTTGATGTTTTAACTAATTTTTTCTGGTGTGTTTTGATGTGTTTTTAACAAATTTTTCTGGTGTGTTTTGATGTGTTTTAACTAATTTTTCTGGTGTGTTTTTGATGTGTTTTAACAATTTTTCTGTGTGTGTTTTGATGTGTTTTAACAAATTTTTCTGGTGTGTTTTGATGTTTTAACAATATTTTTTCTGGTGTGTTTTGATGTGTTTTAACTAATTTTTCTGGTGTGTTTTGATGTGTTTTTAAACAATTTTTCTGGTGTGTTTTGATGTGTTTTAACAATTTTTTCTGGTGTGTTTTGATGTTTTTAACAAATTTTTTCTGGTGTGTTTTTGATGTGTTTTAACTATTTTTCTGGTGTGTTTTGATGTGTTTTAAACAAATTTTCTGGTGTGTTTTTGATGTGTTTTAACAAATTTTTCTGGTGTGTTTTGAGTGTTTTAACAATTTTTCTGGTGTGTTTTGATGTTTTAACAAATTTTTCTGGTGTGTTTTGATGTTTTAACAATTTTTCTGGTGTGTTTTGATGTGTTTTAACTAATTTTTCTGGTGTGTTTTTGATGTTTTAACAAATTTTTCTGGTGTGTTTTGATGTGTTTTAACTAATTTTTCTGGTGTGTTTTGATGTGTTTTAACTAATTTTTCTGGTGTGTTTTGATGTGTTTTAACTAATTTTTCTGGTGTGTTTTAACTAATTTTTCTGGTGTGTTTTGATGTGTTTTAACTAATTTTTCTGGTGTGTTTTGATGTGTTTTAACAAATTTTTCTGGTGTGTTTTGATGTTTTAACAATTTTTCTGGTGTGTTTTGATGTTTTAACAAATTTTTTCTGGTGTGTTTTGATGTGTTTTAACTAATTTTTCTGGTGTGTTTTTTGATGTGTTTTAACAAATTTTTCTGGTGTGTTTTGATGTGTTTTAACACAATTCTTTCTGGTGTGTTTTGATGTGTTTTAACCAACTTTTTCTGGTGTGTTTTGATGTGTTTTAAACTAATTTTTCTGGTGTGTTTTGATGTTTTAATAATTTTTCTGGTGTGTTTTGATGTGTTTTTAACTAATTTTTCTGGTGTGTTTTGATGTGTTTTAACAAATTTTTTCTGGTGTGTTTTGATGTTTTTAACTAATTTTTCTGGTGTGTTTTGATGTGTTTTTAACAATTTTTTCTGGTGTGTTTTTGATGTGTTTTAACAAATTTTTCTGGTGTGTTTTGAGTGTTTTAACAAATTTTTCTGGTGTGTTTTGATGTGTTTTAACTAATTTTTCTGGTGTGTTTTTTGATGTGTTTTAACTAATTTTTCTGGTGTGTTTTTGATGTGTTTTAACAATTTTTCTGGTGTGTTTTGATGTGTTTTTAACTAATTTTTCTGGTGTGTTTTGATGTGTTTTAACTAATTTTTCTGTGTGTTTTGATGTTTTAACTAATTTTTCTGGTGTGTTTTTTGATGTGTTTTTAACTAATTTTTCTGGTGTGTTTTGATGTTTTACAATTTTTCTGGTGTGTTTTGATGTTTTAACAAATTTTTCTGGTGTGTTTTGATGTGTTTTAACTAATTTTTCTGGTGTGTTTTGATGTTTTAACAAATTTTTCTGGTGTGTTTTGATGTTTTTAACTAATTTTTCTGGTGTGTTTTGATGTGTTTTTAACAAAATTTTCTGGTGTGTTTTGATGTTTTAAACAAATTTTTTCTGGTGTGTTTTTGATGTTTTAACAAATTTTTCTGGTGTGTTTTGATGTGTTTTTAACTAATTTTTCTGGTGTGTTTTGATGTGTTTTAACAATTTTTCTGGTGTGTTTTGATGTTTTTAACAATTTTTCTGGTGTGTTTTGATGTTTTAACAAATTTTTCTGTGTGTGTTTGATGTTTTTAACTAATTTTTCTGGTGTGTTTTGATGTGTTTTAACAATTTTCTGGTGTGTTTTGATGTGTTTTAACAAATTTTTCTGGTGTGTTTTGATGTTTTAACAAATTTTTCTGGTGTTTTTGATGTGTTTTAACTAATTTTTCTGGTTGTGTTTTGATGTGTTTAACAAATTTTTTCTGGTGTGTTTTGATGTGTTTTAACACAATTTTTCTGGTGTTTTTGATGTTTTAACAAATTTTTCTGGTGTGTTTTGATGTGTTTTAACAAATTTTTCTGGTGTGTTTTGATGTTTTAACAAATTTTTCTGGTGTGTTTTGATGTGTTTTAACTAATTTTTCTGGTGTGTTTTGATGTTTTAACAAATTTTTCTGGTGTGTTTTGATGTGTTTTAACTAATTTTTTTTTGGTGTGTTTTGATGTGTTTTAACAATTTTTCTGGTGTGTTTTGATGTGTTTTAACATAATTTTTCTGGTGTGTTTTGATGTTTTAACAAATTTTTCTGGTGTGTTTTGATGTGTTTTAAACTAATTTTTCTGGTGTGTTTTGATGTGTTTTAAACAAATTTTTCTGGTGTGTTTTGATGTTTTAACCAATTTTTCTGGTGTGTTTTGATGTGTTTTAACAAATTTTTCTGGTGTGTTTTGATGTTGTTTTAACTAATTTTTCTGGTGTGTTTTGATGTGTTTTAACAAATTTTTTCTGGTGTGTTTTGATGTGTTTTAAACAATTCTTTCTGGTGTGTTTTGATGTGTTTTAAACAAATTTTTTCTGGTGTGTTTTGATGTGTTTTAACTAATTTTTCTGGTGTGTTTTGATGTTTTTTAACTAATTTTTCTGGTGTGTTTTGATGTGTTTTAACTAATTTTTCTGGTGTGTTTTGATGTGTTTTAACAAATTTTTCTGGTGTGTTTTGATGTGTTTTAACTAATTTTTCTGGTGTGTTTTGATGTGTTTTAACAAATTTTTCTGGTGTGTTTTGATGTGTTTTAACTAATTTTTCTGGTGTGTTTTGATGTGTTTTAACAAATTTTTCTGGTGTGTTTTGATTGTTTAACTATTTTTCTGGTGTGTTTTGAAAAGTGTTTTAACTAATTTTTCTGGTGTGTTTTGATGTGTTTTAACAAATTTTTCTGTGTGTTTTGATGTGTTTTAACTAATTTTTCTGTGTGTTTTGATGTTTTTAACTAATTTTTCTGGGTTTGATGTTTTAACTAATTTTTCTGGTGTGTTTGATGTGTTTTACTAATTTTTCTGGTGTGTTTTGATGTGATTTTAAACTATTTTTCTGGTGAGTTTTAACCTAATTTTCTGTTGTATTTATAAACTAATTTTTCCTGGTGTGTTTTGATGTGTTTAAAACTAATTTTCGGTGTGTTTGATGTGTTTTAACTAATTTTCTGGTTTTTGATGTTTTAACTAATTTTTCTGTGTGTTTTGAATGTTTTAACTAATTTTTCTGGTGTGTTTTATGGTTAAACTATAACTAATTGTTTCTGGTGTTTTGATGTGTTTTAACCTAATTTATTCTGGTGTTTTTGATGTTTTAACAAATTTTTCTGGTTTTTGATTGTTTAACTAATCTTTTTCTGTGTGTTTTGAGTTTTAACTAATTTTTCTGGTGTTTTTTGTGTTTTAACTAATTTTTCTGTGTGTTTTGATGTGTTTTAACTAATTTTTCTGGTGTGTTTATTTTTTTAACTAATTTTCTGGTGTTTTTGATGTGTTTTAACTAATTTTTCTGGTGTGTTTGAGTGTTAACAATTTTTCTGGTGTGTTTTGATGTTTTTAACTAATTTTTCTGGTTGTTTTGATGTGTTTTACTAATTTTTCTGTGTGTTTTGATGGCTTTAACTATTTTTCTGTGTGTTTGATGTGTTTTCTATTTTTCTGGTGGTTGTGTTTTTTAACTAATTTCTGTGTGTTTTGATGTGTTTTAACTAATTTTTCTGTGTGTTTGATGTGTTTACTAATTTTTCTGTGTTTTTTGATGTGTTTTAATCATTTCTGGTGGTTTTGATGTGTTTTACATTTTCTGGTGTGTTTTTGTGTTTTTAACTATTTTTCTGGTGTGTTTTGATGGTTTTAACTAATTTTTCTGTGTGTTTTGATGTTTAACTAATTTTCTGGTGTGTTTTGATGTGTTTTAACTATTTTTCTGGTGTTTTTGTGTGTTTTAACTAATTTTTCGGGTGTGTTTTGATGTGTTTTGAATGTATCTGCTAACCGTTTCTGTAGCAAATCACTTTTATTTTTATTTTTTTATTTTGCAACAAAAATGACAAAAAAACTTAACCTAACCTTTACCTAACCTTTACCTAACCTAACCTAACCTAACCTTTACCTAACCTAACCTTTACCTAACCTAACCTAACCTTTACCTAACCTAACCTAACCTAACCTAACCTTTACATAACCTAACCTAACCTAACCTAACCTTTACCTAACCTAACCTTTACATAACCTAACCTAACCTAACACCTTTACCTAACCTAACCTTTACCTAACCTAACCTTTACCTAACCTAAACCTTTAACCTAACCTAACCTAACCTAACCTAACCTTTACCTAACCTAACCTTTACCTAACCTTTACCTAACCTAACCTAACCTAACCTAACCTAACCTAACCTTTACCTAACCTAACCTAACCTAACCTTTACCTAACCTAACCTTTACCTAACCTTTACCTAACCTAACCTTTACCTAACCTAACCTAACCTAACCTTTACCTAACATAACCTATACCTAACCTAACCTTTACCTAACCTAACCTAACCTAACCTAACCTAACCTAACCTAACCTTTACCTAACCTAACCTTTACCTAACCTAACCTAACCTTTACCTAACCTAACCTTTACCTAACCTAACCTAACCTTTACCTAACCTAACCTAACCTTTACCTAACCTAACCTAACCTTTACCTAACCTAACCTTTACCTAACCTAACCTAACCTTTACCTAACCTAACCTAACCTAACCTTTACCTAACATAACCTTTACCTAACATAACCTAACCTAACCTTTACCTAACATACCTAACCTATACCTAACCTATACCTAACCTAACCTTTACCTAACAAAAACAAACAAAAAAAAGTGATTTGCGACAGAAACGGTTAGCAGATTCATTCAAAGCACATCAAAACTCACCAGAAAAAAGTCGTTTCGTCCACCAAAGTGAATTCGGTGTTCATCTGGAATAATACCCTAATCTGTTTTTGTGTGGTTATGTGGGTACCTGGAACTGTCGCCGATAGGAATTCTCGCCAACGTCGGCGAATGTTCCTATTTTACACGTCGGCGAGTGTTCCTATTTTACACGTCGGCGAGTGTTCCTATTTTACACGTCGGCGAGTGTTCCTATTTTACACGTCGGCGAGTGTTCCTATTTTACACGTCGGCGAGTGTTCCTATTTCTGGTGACAGTTCTACATAGTTCTTGATCTTGAGTTAGGTTATGTGGTTTGGTTATGTTGGCCAGGTGACAAATGTCCAGGTTAGGTTAGTGAACGAGCGGGGGGGGGGGTCCTTACGTCGGCGAGTGTTCCACTGTCGGCGAGAGTTCTCGTTTGGCGTTTCGGCGAGAATTCCTATCGGCGACAGTTCCATAAACCTTCATGCTTACAGTGGTTTATGGAACTGTCGTCGATGGGAATTCTCGCCGAAACACCAACCTAGAACTCTCGTCGACGTGGAAATGTTAACCTAACCTGGACAATGGCACCTAACTTAACCTAACCTAACCTGGACATTGGCACCTAACTTAACCTAACCTAACCTGGACATTGGCACCTAACCTAACCTAACCTAACCTGGACAATGGCACCTAACCTAACCTAACCTAACCTGGACATTGGCACCTAACCTAACCTAACCTAACCTGGACAATGGCACCTAACTTAACCTAACCTAACCTGGACAATGGCACCTAACTTAAACTAACCTAACCTGGACAATGGCACCTAACCTAACCTAACCTAACCTGGACAATGGCACCTAACTTAACCTAACCTAACCTGGACAATGGCACCTAACTTAACCTAACCTAACCTGGACAATGGCACCTAACTTAACCTAACCTAACCTGGACAATGGCACCTAACTTAACCTAACCTAACCTGGACAATGGCACCTAACTTAACCTAACCTAACCTGGACAATGGCACCTAACTTAACCTAACCTAACCTGGACAATGGCACCTAACTTAACCTAACCTAACCTGGACAATGGCACCTAACTTAACCTAACCTAACCTGGACAATGGCACCTAACTTAACCTAACCTAACCTGGACAATGGCACCTAACTTAACCTAACCTAACCTGGACAGTGGCACCTAACCTAACCTAACTGATCAAGCTAACGATAGTATTTCATCCCTGAATGCAGAAACGCGGGTAACACTTGATTAAATGTATGATATTGGCTCCTGTAATCTCAAATTGAACCTCAAACGACGGCGGCGAGAGTCTATGGCGACAGTCATGTCAACAGACAGCGTGACACACTACACACAGACAGACAAGCGTGACCCCACACACACAGACAACAGCGTGCACACATACACCAGACAGACAGCGTGACACACACAACACAGACAGACAGCGTGCACCATACACACAGACAGCACGTGACACCACGAACACCACACACGACAGAGTCACTCATTATTATCATTTAACAGATATCCAGAATTGACAGCGTGACACACATACACACAGACAGACAGCGTGACACACACACACACAGACAGACAGCGTGCACACATACACACAGACAGACAGCGTGACACACACACACACAGACAGACAGCGTGACACACATACACACAGACAGACAGAGTCACTCATTAGTTATCATTGAACCAGATATTCCAGAAGGTGACAGCGTGACACACATACACACACACAGACAGCGTGACACACACACACACAGACAGACAGCGTGACACACATACACACAGACAGACAGAGTCACTCATTAGTTTATCATTTAACCAGATATTCCAGAAGGTAATAGAAATGTTAAAAACTACTACATTTTTTTTAACATATTTCCTTTCCGCTTATATGATTTCTATTTTGCTGCAAAGTAAATATATATCAAAACAAACATTCAAAATCGCCTTACGTATGTTTTGATTCGAGAAAATCTTTTATGGGCGTATTTTTTCTGGTCCAGGATTTTGGTATATTGTGTCATTTCTTTTTATGCATTTTTGTGGGCAATAAAATATCTATCTATCTGTACTATCTATCTGTACTATCTATCTGTACTATCTATCTGTACTATCTATCTGTACTATCTATCTGTACTATCTATCTGTACTATCTATCTGTACTATCTATCTGTACTATCTATCTGTACTATCTATCTGTACTCTCTATCTGTACTCTCTATCTGTACTATCTATCTGTACTATCTATATGTACTATCTATCTGTACTATCTATCTGTACTATCTATCTGTTCTATCTATCTGTACTATCTATCTGTACTATCTATCTGTACTATCTATCTGTACTATCTATCTGTACTATCTATCTGTACTATCTATCTGTACTATCTATCTGTACTATCTATCTGTACTCTCTATCTGTACTATCTATCTGTACTATCTATCTGTACTATCTATCTGTACTCTCTATCTGTACTATCTATCTGTACTATCTATCTGTACTATCTATCTGTACTCTCTATCTGTACTATCTATCTGTACTATCTATCTGTACTATCTATCTGTACCCATCTATCTGTACTATCTATCTGTACTATCTATCTGTACTTCTATCTATCTTCTATCTATCTGTACTATCTATCTGTACTATCTATCTGTACTATCTATCTGTACTATCTATCGTTACCTCTTATCTGTACTATCTATCTGTACTATCTATCTGTACTCTCTATCTTGTCTCTCTATCTGTACTATCTATCTGTACTATCTATCTGTACTATCTATCGTACTATCTATCTGTAACTATCTATCTGTACTCTCTATCTTTTACTATCTATCTGTACTATCTATCTGTACTCTCTATCTGTACTATCTATCTTACTATCCCATCTGTACTATCTATCTGTACTCTCTATCTGTACTATCTATCTGTACTATCTATCTGTACTATCTATCTGTACTATCTATCTGTACTATCTATCTGTACTATCTATCTGTACTATCTATCTGTACTATCCCATCTGTACTATCTATCTGTACTATCCCATCTGTACTCTCTATCTGTACTATCTATCTGTCCTATCTATCT